>JAGFZM010002136.1:455688-465111 GCA_017657215.1 Limnothrissa miodon | reverse complement strand
TCTCTCTCTCTCTCTCTCTCTCTCTCTCTCTCTCTCTCTCTCTCTCTTTCTCTCTCTCTCTCTTTGCTGTGGAGCCCTGGAGCACTGGAGTTCTGGCTGGGGTTTCAATAACAGTGTGCTGATGAATCTGCTTAATAAAGTCCAACCCCTGGAGCATTCTGCAGCAAATTCTACACTGCTTTCACTAGGTGTGTGTGTGTGTGTGTGTGTGTGTGTGTGTGTGTGTATGTGTGTGGCTGGAGATCAGAAGAGGATGGAATCTGTTCTCTACTTTAATGTGTGTGTGAGTGTGTGTGAGTGTGTGTCTGTGTTGTGTGTTGTGTTTGTGTGTGTGTGTGTGAGTGTGTGTATGTTGGAGATCATTGTCATGGACTCACCACTAATGCTCACAGCTGCCTTCACAGCTAATGGGAGTCTTTGGGAGAGCTGCATCTAAAGCCAGAATACCCATCTGCCACTGTTCTACTCACGCTGTCTTGGCGCGTGTGTAAACACACACACACACGCACCACACGCACGCACACACACACACACACACACACATACATACATACAAACACACACACACACACACATACTGGAATATTACACTGCTCTGGTGCACTCTGACATGTATGTCAGACTAGGTCTAAAGCTGTTAGATTGAAAAATTACGTAAAGCCCCATGAGAGAGAATACGATTTCTTTCTATATCCACTACAAATTCATTTAGATGCAATGGAGGTGATGCAGCAAAGTGATCATGATGAACATGAAAACAAATACCCATCAAAGTCAGTGTTAAGCATTTTCTTCTGTGCCGTTACAGGTAATAAAAAAAAATGTATATAGTTTTTTTATAGTTTATCTATATTATATTGGGTGGTTCTATCTGACAGTGTAGACATCCTTGCAACTGCAGACCACTGATAGACTGTAGATCCAACAGCAAGTGGAGTTTTGTCAAAGCAGTGCAATGAATTGCTGTCACTTTTATTTTGTAATGAAATTACATCCTTTTGTTACATGTAAGTGGTTACTCCCATTACACCGTGTATTTCAAGAGCTCAACTGTGAGGTTTGCCATCCTTCCCATGGCTCAGTGTTATCTCGTTAGGCTGATTCCATCCAATTGAATTGAATAAACAAAATGAAAATATTTCATTTCGAGGGATCTGAAAGACAGAACAGAGCAGATCTGCAGTAGAAGATCAAGCTAGGATCAGCTCTGTGTGTGTGTGTGTGTGTGTGTGTGTGTGTGTTTGCCTGCAAGCTGATCTCTTGATCAACCAGGCCATGAAGGCCATTCAGGTTAAGCTCAGAGGCACGGTTTAATCTACACAGACACACACACACACTCACGTATATGCATACACACACACTTACACACACAGAGAAACGCACACTCAGAACAACCAATGCAAACACACACAGATACAGGACACACACTCATAACTGACCCATTACTGATATTCCATGGTCAGGTTCCTGCTTGTGAGGATAGTGTGTGTGTGTGTGTGTGTGTGTGTGTGTGTGTGTGGAATGCTTGATCGGAGCTGACAGATTGATACACTCACAGGTGGGCCCTCTCTAGTTTCAGCACACCCAGCCAGTTCGGTGCCCTGCCAGCTGAGCAGAGTGACACAGTCTTTGTCTCACCCTGTAACGGCCAATGAGAGTGCCAGGCCTCTGCCCCTCCACTCTCAACTCTCTGGACTGCCAACACTGTTTACTTCCATTAAATTCAGTTTTATTTATACAGCACATTATACATAAGTCACCTCTCGTAGCGCTTCACAGCAGAGAGCACCCATGAGCAACAGGGACAAGGAAAAATGTTGATGTTCATCTTGTTGTGGTCTAACGTCATCGTTCTTCCTCATTCGGACTGCCATTAGAGCCTCTAGAAGACTATATAAAGACATTGAAATGCACACAAAGGGTGGCTGTCAAGGGTCTGATATATCCAGAAATAGGCAGTAGATAGGGAGGCTCTCACATAAACGGCTTTGTTTTGGTTGGTGTTGGTGTTTGCTTGTCCCTCTCCTGCAGGTTAATTTGGTTAGATGTCCTATATGCCTGTTGCCCTGCATCTCTGTGACCTATTTACTCTCCCTCTGTGTGTGTGTGTGTGTCTCTGTGTGTGTGTGTGTGTGTGTGTTTTTGTGTACTTTGCCTGAGGCTTGGTCAGCGAAAGGTCAGGCTTTAGGCTCTGACTCACGCCCTGCCAGCTAAAGCTCTCAGCTATCAGATTTCACCTGATGCAATGTGTGTGTTTGAGAAAGAGAGTGATCATTATTTGGGCTCAGAGCAGAGTTTAGGTTAAATTGGAAGAGTGTGGCATTATTAAATGGAAAAATAGATTTAGAGACAAGTGAGAAGAGAATTTGCTGTGCTTGGTGTTTCAGAGCAGCCATCCTGCTGGTCATCAGGTGTGTGTGTGTGTGTGTGTGTTTGTGTGTGTGTGTGTTTGGGCAGTTCCATCACAGCACACTTCAGAGCCCCCTCCGAGCCTCTGATTGGTTAATGCATCTCTTTGACCCAAGCATCATTAGACCACGTGAGATGTGCTTTCAGAAATATTCGAGTTGTTGATTGGGCCTTTTGGGGTAATTTGGGCATCTTTAGAGCAAGGACTTGTCTTGTTAGGCATTTCACATTTTATCATACACTAAATAATATGTATTTGAAGATCCTTGAAAAGTTGCTAAATTGTAAGCTCTTATTTAAAAAAAAAAAACAGACATGAACAGGCATAGATTATCAGTGCCAAAATGTTGTATGTACTTTTGAATAAATTAGCGTGATGACTAGACCAGGTTAGTGAACTACATTTGTGTCATTCCAGACGCAGCTTTTTTCCGATGGAACATATCTTGCAAATGCACTAATCTCTTTATAGTTCATCTCTCAGGTTTCAGTTTACAAAAATCTCTTTTGTGAGAGTAGTTGCCCCTGAACCAAATTTCGAACTCATATCCTTGAATGTAATTGGGCTTTCAAAGCCCTTGAAAAAAATTAGAATTTGATGTTAAATGAGGTGGGTGTGCCTGCTGTTGTATTATTTTGCTAGTACTATACCAGTAGATATTTAGCCAAAGCAGAAGAAGCCTTCCTGTCAGAATTAGGCTTGTTTTGAGTTTGACAAAGCGAGAGCATCTCTGTGCCCTCTCGTTCACCTCTCCAGATCCGCCTGTCTCGACGATGGAGTAGCGTAGTCTATTTCCGAAGATTATTAAGCCGTCACAATGTTCTCCCAGTCTTAATCCCATGAATGAGTCTGATTTCCTGACCCGAACACTTGACAGCAGGGCTAAACATGTGCCTTTGTCCTTAGTCACGCTTAATAACACACACTCACTCACACACACACACACACACACACACATGCCTGCCACTACAGGGACACCCTGATGAGGTGTTCACTATGTGAAAGACCACAGTTAAAGGTCACATCACACAGCCAGAACAAGACTCGCACACACAGCAGGTACGTCTAGAGCAGGTCCGTCTAAGATATGGGCATCACCAGACCCTTATCAGAAATCTTATCAGAACTATATGAGTCACACTTTCCCAAACTTTAGCTAGAACACACATGAGTGGCCTGAATGGATCATACGATTGGGTGCCCAACAGATACTGTACAGTACTCACATCAACTATACGTATTGTTTGGTACCAGCATGCTGCATCTCTGTACTTCAGTTTGTCTGAATCTTTACCAATAGTGGGTTGCTGGTGGCCAAAAAACTGAGTGAAGCTACCCAAGCTTAGTCCTAGGTGTTATGATTGACGACCAGCTAACCTTCAATGACCATGTTGCTTCTGTTGCCCGGGCCTGCCGCTTCGCACTATTCAATATCAAAAAGATCAGACCATACCTAACTCAACAAGCCTCCCAATTGCTGGTTCAAACTATGGTCCTCTCACGCCTTGACTACTGCAATGCCCTTCTGGCAGGACTTCCTGCCTGTGCCGTCAAGCCACTTCAGATGATCCAAAATGCTGCGGCGCGTCTCATCTTCAATCAGCCGAAAAGGACGCATGTCACCCCTCTGCTAATCGAGCTCCACTGGTTGCCTCTGGCGGCTCGCATCAAATTCAAATCACTGATGCTGACTTACAAAGTGCTTAGAGGATCTGCCCCTTTTTATCTAAGCGCTCTCATAAAAGCTCAGGCTACCCCCCGACAACTCCGGTCCTCCAATGACTGTCGACTGGCAGTCCCGGCACCTCGCCCAAGGCAATCCAGACTCTTCTCATGTGTCGTCCCACGCTGGTGGAATGACCTACCAAAAACAATCAGAACAGGGCCATCTCTGGAGGCCTCCAAAAAGCTCTTAAAGACCCAGCTATTCAGAGAACATTTTCTATCCTAGCACTAAAATGAACTGAAGCACTATCCCCTAGCACTATGCTCCTTAAGGTTTCTGCTATGTAGCTTGATTGTTATTCAATTCAATTCAATTTTATTTATATAGCGCATTTTTACAAAAGGCATGTCACAAAGCGCTTAACACAAGAGGCCCAATGAGCAACAGGGGCAAGGAAAAACTCCCTCGGAGCGTTTTTTGTTTTTACTTGTTATGGTAGAGGAAGAAACCTTGGGCAGTTCCGACGGCTCAAGGGGCTAACCCAACTGCCTAGGGCAGGTTTTCAGTCTCTCAGATGGCGGATAGTCCACTATTATTCCATTAGATACACATTACAAGAAAATTTTGGTAAATAAAGTAATATAGGAGTCCCATTAGAATCCCAGGATATAGTCCCATGTTATTAGGCGCAGTCAAGCCAGGGGCCAGCTAGAGGCTGTATCGATCATGTCAGGGTCATCTGTGAAGCTGAAGGCAGACCGCCCAGGAGAGAGATGCAGGATCAGGCAGTGGAGGGCAGGGGTGACCCTCAGCAGGGAGGCAGTGGCATGGACAGTGGAGTGGGTTGAGGACCATTCAGGAGTGCCGCCTGATCACGTTGGAAGAAGGTCCCAGGAGAACCCAGGAGGTGCAGGCGCAGGCAGTGGAAGGCAGTGATGACTCACGGCAGGGTGGTAATGGCATGGAAAATAAGAGAGGAGATGAGTTAGAACAGTCTCCATCCGATTTCATAGAATGTGAGTTATATTGCATGTGAAACCATATACAGATGTTGGCTAAGTGAAGAGAGAGAAGTAAGTGGAGAGGAAAAGAGAGGATGAGAAAGACAGAGTGAAAATTGTACGGTTTAACAGATGGGTGGATTGTGGCGGCATTAAACTATAGCAGCATAACTAAGGTATGATGTATAACAAGCCAACACCACCAAAGGAAATGGTCAGTGGCCACCAAGCCCTGGACAGGAGCTTACAGCAGAGGCAGTCCTTTCCAATAAAACCCTGAGGAGATGTGGCTTACCATACACCATCCCTAACTAAAGGGGTCAGTAAATAGAAAGGTTTTGAGTCTAGACTTAAAGGTGTTGAGAGTGTCCGCTTGACGAATGTTAGAAGGGAGTTTGTTCCACAGGACAGGCGCACGATGGCAGAAAGCTCTTCCTCCCATTGTTGATTTTGATATTCTAGGAATTACTAGGAGACCAGCATTCTGTGACCTTAGGGGTCTAGAAGGGTGGTAGGGAACAAGTAAGTCTTTAATATATGCTGGAGCAAGGCCATTAAGGGCTTTATATGTTAGGAGAAGTATTTTAAAATCAATTCGGCTTTTAACAGGAAGCCAATGTAAGGAAGCAAGGACAGGTGTGATATGTTCATATTTTTTTGTCCTTGTGAGTGCTCGTGCTGCAGCATTTTGTATTAGTTGAAGGTTTTTGATGCAGCTAGTACCACATCCAGAGAACAGTGCATTGCAATAGTCAAGTCTGGAGGTAACAAATGCATGTATTAGTTTTTCTGCATCCTCAAAAGAAAGGAATTTTCTGACCTTAGCAATGTTGCGTAAATGAAAGAATGAGGTTTTGGAGATATGCTTTACATGACTATTTAAAGAGAGGTCTTGATCAATATACACCCCAAGGTTCTTGACCTTTGTATTTGTTTGTGACCTTTGTTATCCTCGTTTTGTAAGTCGCTTTGGATAAAAGCGTCTGCTAAATGCATAAATGTAAATGTAAATGTAAATAGCATTTTACACTTTGCACTTGGCATTCTAGCTTCTGCCCATATTCCTTGATATTACTGTTGTCAAATGCAGGTTCACAGTTAAGACACTGCAAAAAAAAGTATCAACCATAGGGACCTAAAACAGAAATTAAATGTAAACTGGCACAAGGTCAACACTAGTTCATTTGGCCGGTGCCCCAAGTTGGGTAACAGTCCCAGTGGTTTGAGTCGAGTGGTGTTTACTTCAGAAAGCTGCTGGAAACACTAGTAGACCTGACGTTCATAAAACTGGAAAGTGTAACAGGGACAAACTCAATAAACTGTAGAAAGGCTGCAGACCTCAGAGGCCTGTAATATCTGAGAGCTCTTCTAGTTTTGGATAGTGAACGAGGTGTGTCACAAGGTATTGCACTCCAGCCTGGCATGGCGTGTTTTTAGATGCGGGATCCCACCCCACCCCATCTCCATGAATCGACCAATCATGAAAGGGGTTAGGGTTTTCTTGTGGTGTGTGTGTGTGTGGGGGGGGGGGGTCGGAGGGGGGTTGGTGTTGGGCAGTGGGACTGGGTCCTACGCGGCCACACATCATGTGTAACACTACAGTAGAAAAAAAACAGCAAATGGAACGCTTTTTCCCCTGCCTCTCACAGCATATAGCCTTGCTATGTATAGACATATCATGTATACTGTATGCATAGCCGCATAGATACGGTTACTGTCCCTGTGTCAGCTTGTTACCCCCTTGGGCCATAAGCTGTGGTGGGAGGCATCCATCATCTCAGTGCCAGGGGAGAATGTGCTGGCGTTCGTAAGAGTGTACGAGAGAGGGAGGGCAAAAACATCTGAACACAGACAGTTAACTGCCAACCTGGCTGAAAATAATGCATTTTGATTTATTATGGGGTAATACAAGTTCATGCACACACACACACTAGCGCTCACACAGACATATTATGCACACACACATGCACACACAGACTGCCCCCATGCACACATAAAACACACACACACACACACACACAGGCTTGTTATGTAATGGCATCATGCATTTTGGTGCAGCTCTTGACTCAAATTATTCTCTTTGTCAGACTGAATGTACGGTACACCCTGCACTCGGGTGCAATAGAGACCGTTGCCCATGACTGATCCGACTCTCCGCTTCCAACAGCAGGGTAAAACCGAGCTCGTCACCACCCAGCCAGTGCGGTGCTCACCCTCAGACATGAGCAGCATGGCGTAGCCATCAGATTGTTATCTGTTAAGGACCTTGTGGGTGCGGAGATTCTCGTATGTGCATAAAGATTATTTTCTGTTCCCTTCAATCACAGGGGACCACATGGGATGTAAGCTAGTACTACTATGCTAGCCTTCATCATTATTATTAGTAGTAATAGTAATAGCAGTAGTAGTAGTAGTAATAGTAGTAGTATGTTTGACCATTAATAATAAAATAATATGTAAATAAATTATCATCATTATCCTCACATTATTATCACCATCATCATAATCGACCATTATCCTCCTCTTCGCCATCCTTTTTGCCACTAAAAAAGCAATCACATTCACCACATCTGATGGCAATCTATGATAAAGTCTTACGGTTACGTAAGGAGTTTTTACTGCATGAGCAAACATGCTGTAGCACCTCATGTACAGTATGGTAGGGCAGTAGGAGGTTTGCAGCATTGCCTCTCAGGTCGCTGTGTGACAGTATTGCTCTGGCTCAAACCACTGCTCTGCTGCAGGGAAAGCAGTCGACTAAAGGTTCCGTCAATTTCCCTCTTGGGAAGTGGGAAATATTTCAAGCTTCACCTGTGCTTGGCCCAGCAAAATAATTGTGATTTGTGATCACTTGTGCTTGGCCCAGTAAAATTATGATTTTTACACAATTTTTTTTTTCTCTGATAAGAGAAAATATTGTAATCTTACTTCAGGATCAAACAAATCATCAAAAAAACAACAACTCTGCTCTGCTGTTTTAGATAATGTGGGAGTCTAGCATCTAGTTCATGTTTGTAAATTTGCACGGTGAAAGGGAGGGACAGTAGGAGACGGGCGGATCTGGTTTGCGGATTAGGCGTTTTAATTTGCACCCAGTGATGGGCTGGGCCGTCGGAACATGGAGCCTGGCGCCGTGCCAACACGTGGCAGCCTGGTCCTGGTGGGCACGCAGGTGGAGCCGTCTGTCAGCCAGTTTGCAGCGGGAGAGGGGAAGGTTAGGAAAGCCCCGAGGCACAGCATCCCACATACCCCCCACTGACACCATACACACACACACACACACACACAGAGGATTATCTTTTGCATGGTGTAAACTACATCATGCCAGTTCATCTAGGCCACTCGCCCCAAAGCTTCTCCTAACCTTCTGAGGTCTAATTAGAAATAGTAAGTGCGAGTGCCTTACCCTTACACCCCCCACCCTCCATATGCTGGGCACAGGAGCTGTAGGGGGAGTGTGGAAAGGGCAGGCGGCCCAGGAGGTGATCGTGACTGGGGCTCATCACGATTGAGTGTGACGGCACCAAGGAAGTGGGACTCAGGCAGCCTGAACATGTGCCACAGGTAGTTTAAGGCTCAGGGATCAAGCGCTCAGAATAGCATCATTCTCTGCCACGACTGTTGTGTAACCAGCAATCTTTTGTTTTCCTTGCCCTTCAGCCACAACACACAACACACAGTGCCATGAGGTATCGCCATGCAGCAATCAGGCCTCTGTAGGACATCTCTAAATACTTCTGATGCCTTAAGCTATGACTGTGAGAATGGAGACACCCGATAAAAACATGGTCCCATTGTGGTCATTATCTTACACTGAGTAAAATAATCAACTTTTGCTCTGTGCTTTGTGATTTTAGATCTTAGATTCCTTCCACCAGTTGATACAGTTAATGGAAGAAGGATTTCACATTATGGACCATATCAAAGGCCAATCATTTGCTGTGTTTGAGAGTGTGCTTTATGGAGGACCCACAATTTGAAATGTCTTTTGCAGTAAGGGTTGTTGTGAGCGAGGTGGATCAGTTAAGAGCAAAGTCATGAGATAAGAACGAGGACGAGGAGTGGTGATGAGCAGGAGAAGAAAGGATCAGAGATGGGAAGAAGGGAGGGGTGGGAAAAAGGAAGGGAGAGGAGTAGGTAAAATCTGATAACATGAGAGGGAATAATGTGATGAGAAGAGAGGAGGATGGAAGAGGAGAAGAGAGGAAAGAGGGGTGCTGTCTTATTAGAAAGAGAGGGGGGGATGAGAGAGAGAGAGAGAGAGAGACAGAAAGGGGAAAGGAGGTGAGGGGGCTTAATGTTTTAAGTGCAGGCAGAAAGAAATGGCAGAGAGGTAGGGGGTAAGA
>JAGFZM010002136.1:440688-450688 GCA_017657215.1 Limnothrissa miodon | reverse complement strand
GAGAGAGAGAGCTTTTTCATCTCTTGATAGTACTATTGTTGTTCTTGAAACGGCATAGCTACAGCTACTATTTTTGTTTATTGCATCCAACAGCTTTATGTTCACTTCAAAAGTACTTATCATCATTCTGGTCTGATATTTCTTGACCATAAATGAACCATTATAACAGAGCGCTGTTAAGGTAAAGGAAAACAGAATTTTGCTATAGCTAATCATCTGATCTGTAAGATAACAGATTATTTTTGCATGGAAGCTATTATCTATCTTAATAAATAAAATGTCTATGAAAGAAATTACAAATAAGTGTTAAATAAATGTTATTAATATCTTCAAGTTGGTCATTATCGTGAAATAACACCCTTCAGAGTGAAACTGTTACGCCTTACATTCTTGCCTTTATATTAAATATAATTAACTCGAGTTGTAATTGAAAAGGGTCCGGTAAGGAGAAGGACAAAGATAGAGAAGAACAAAAGAGAAGAGAAAAAGTAAGAGAAAGGAAGATGTGCAGTCTGAAAGAATTGGAGAAAGGAGAGATTACTGAGGACAAGGAAAGAATGAGAGAGAAATAGAGAGAAAAGAGAATGTGAGGATGAGAAAAAAAGAGAGCGATAAAGAGGGAGGTAGAGAGAGAAAGAACAAGGGATATGATGTTTCTCTGAACAAAGAGAGAATGCAACCCCACAACCCCAGAGATCTTCTTTCATGGGCCAGTAATAGGGCTCTAGTGTCTCATAACAGGGCCCTGACAACCAATTGGCTTTGAGCAAGAGGAGCTGCGCTGTATATCCGAGGTCAAGTCAGATCAATAGAAGGCTTCTCGTTAAGTTACAGCATTGGAATGGAGGCATGTCCAGAAACACTTATCAGCTCCAATAACACTTCTATTACTCTTGTTACATGGGTATAGGTTTACTCTTATGTAACTGAGTCACTGTTCATTGAACACAGTTCAAGATTTATTTATTAGTAATAAAATATTTGAGTGTTAAAATATTACCTTTACCACAACAGAGTGATTGTGTTATTTTAAATCTAACATTTTATGTACAGTAACATGAATTCAGTAACTGCTTAAAGATGAAATTGCCCTTTAAGAACTCAACTGCACCATCAGTTTTTTCCTAAATGGGAGTTGATGGGAGTTATAGGCAGTTGTAGATGCTCCCTTACAGGTGTATCAGATAAGATAGGAGGTGTAGTCCAGCGTAAAGTCCAAATTTTGCTGGTTTTAATGTCCCAGTCTTCAATCCACCCCTGACTAACCAGGGTAATTTCCACTGTCGAAATACCCTATCGTTCTGGGAATATCCCCCAAACCAATGTGTGCTTGCTGTAAATGATAAGGAACATCTTATTACGTAATGGCTCCACAGTTTGTGTTACAGTACATATAGGACTGATTTTAAGTTATAGGATTGAGTGTAATGGATTTTATTCTCTTCCCTTTCCCTAGTCTGAAGACCACTCTGAAGAAGAAGCTGTCCAATGACATTGTGGACCTTTCTGGAATCCCACTGTCAGGCCGTGATGTCCACCGAGTGGCACTCTATCTGCAGGGCTGCATTGCGCCAGTCACGGCGGTGGACCTGAGCTTCACCGAGCTGCAGGACGAGAGCCTGCGACTCCTCTTGCCTGCCCTGAGCACCCTGCCCAAGCTAACCACCATCGCCGTCAACGGCAACCGCCTCACCACAGTCGTGCTCAAGGACCTTATGGAGGCTCTGAAGGAGCGGCGACAGTTCCCCAACCTGGCCTGGATTGACCTGGGTAACAACGTGGACATCTTCACGCTGCCACAGCCGCTGCTGGTGGCCCTGCGGAGACGGTTCGGCACACGCAGCAGCCTGCCCACCATCCACGAGTACGGCGATGATGACGACGGCGAGTGTGGTAGACTGGGACGTTACCGACTCGAGATGTCCACCGAGGAGCCCAGTGTGTTTGAGGAAGACGAGAGAGAAGAGGAGGAGGAAGAGGATGAGGAGGAGGTGGTTGAGGAGAGTGGGGTGAAGGTGAAGCTGGAAGAGAGACTGGTGGAGGAGAAAGAGGTCTTCCTGGAGCAGAAGGGCTTAGGGGTCGTGGAGATAGAAGTTCAGATGCAGATACAGGACAGACAGGTGGAGCCGAGACAAGTGGGGGTAAGAGAGGTGGAGGTGAGACAGGTGCAGGTGGAGACTCGAGAAAAAGAGGTCGTGGTAATAAAGGTAGATGCAAAACAGGAAGACATCAGTGAAGAAGACTTGAGACCGGTTGAGGTGCAGACAGAGACACTGGACAGGCAGGTGGAGGTGAGTCAGATGCAGGTGGAGCCACTAAATAGAGAAGAGGAGATATGTCAGATTGAAGAGAAACATGAAGATGTCCGACAAATGGATGTGGTACAGAGGGAGGATGTGAGACAAGTAGAGGACAGAATAGGTGAAGAAGAAGAGACGCTGATGGGGGCATCTGCAAGACAGGGAGACTTTAGAGAGGAGCGGATGGAGGTCCTTGAGGTGAGACAGGGAGAGGTGAATGAGCTGCAGGAGAGACAGATGGAGCAGAAGGTTCCAGAAGGAAGAGAAGCACAGGGAGAGATGGAGATGGAGGCCCACCCTGAGGTGGAGCCGTGGGGTGCAGAGCAGGAGTTGAGGGGGAGCATCAGCTTGCAACATTGCGAGAGGTGATTCCCTCCTCTATCTCTGTTAAATGTATCCCTCTTTTCTTTTCTCTCTATCAATCTCTCCCTCTCTCTCTTTCCCTCTCTTTCTCCTTCTGTGGTTATGGGCAGGAGGAGCTGCGATAGAGCACCTGTCAGTTTCAGGTGCTCTGTTATAATCCCTGCAACCGGAGGGTCATTCTCCACTATCCCAGGGTTAAGCTGTATGGGGTGCTGTGTGCTCCTCTAATGCTGTTGTTGAGCTTGCTCCTCCTACCACTCCCCAGTACTAGCATGAGGAGATGTGATATGACTAGGGCAAAGACTCTAAGACTCTAACCTCTGAACGGTTCTGCAGGACGGTTCTACAGGAACCATAGTGTGCTGGATACTTCAACCAACATCTCAGTAACACTCCACAGTAAAGAAAACCAGTGGAGGGAAGCAAAGACTGTTTCAGTTAGTTCTCAAATTCAGTGCTGCCCTCACACACCTACCCGACCCCTAATCTCCCCCCAGCCTGACCCCTGCTTCTTCTGCTCAGGATGGATATTCAGCTGCAACGTCCTCTGACCCCTACCCTCGATCTGACCTCATTCTAGACATTCTTGTCTACAGTACATGAACACTCACTACAAAACAAACACACACTTTCAGCTCTGTTGTTGTACTGAGGTGTAGGGTTCCTTGTCACAACAGGCACTATAGGCATCTATTTGACTACCAAACCCCACACCCCAGAATGCAATTCTTTTTGCAAGAAGTAGCCATACCGTTTGTGTGCAATAGCCTCAGGTATGCAGAGAGTGGAAATGCAGGCAGAATGCTGGGAGGAAGAAGAACTTTGCATTGACAGGATTCTATGAGGTGTGTGTGTGTGTGTGTGTGTGTGTGTGTCTGACTGTCTGGGCTGTGGCCTCCTCCTTCTGTAGTGTGCCCTGTCAGTGAGCAGATGGGGCATGACATATTTTCAAAGCCACACAAGTGCTCCTCGCTTCCCTGTGTGCTTTGTCAGGCTCATTGCACAGTCCCAACAACGGACGTCATGAGCACAGCTCTGCAGGTGGCGGACCTATTTGAAGGATCATATCAGAACTGACAGATCAGCCTCCGACCTGCCACGAGTTATCCTCAAGACTGTAAATCTATTTGGACCCATGGGGTAGAACATGCGGTAAAAGCTGTTTTGTGTTTAGAGATTTATTACTTATTTTTTTAGTGTTCAGTTGTTATTTATTTATTTGTTTGTTTGTTTAATTATTTCGTAATTTTGTGTCTTTGTGTAGAGCATCCAGCATTTGTGTGTTTGCAGAACCAGCTGTAAACTGCCTGTTTTCTTAACTACACACTTAGAGCCCAGGGTTCTAACTACCCGTGGGTTCTTCTCCTCAAAAGAACTCATAATGCTGTGCTGTGGTTCCAGATAGACCTCACACATTAGGACACAGTCTGGGATAGAAAGATATGATCAGTGTGACTGGAAGAAGAAGAAGATTTGTTTGTTTTATTGAGTCACGTGATCACCTGAGTTTACAGGGTGTTAGGGCTGAAAGTGTGACTTTGTGTCTTACACCCACCCAAAGGATCGTATCAGCGATGCAAGGAAAGGTTATGAACTAGATGGGGTTTATGCTCAGTTTATGGTACATTAGGATATATCTCTAGCTGTGCAATGTAATGTATCTGTATAGACTTCACACAAACACGTGTCCCCATTTCTAGTGTTCCCATGGGCATGCTCTTACTTCCTTTTGACACTGATAAAAATCTGAGGATAATGACTTCTTTTCTTTTCTACAAGTAGAGAGAGTAAATTGAGAAGACGTACGGTCATGGAGACTAAGATTATACAAAATGTTATTTTGTATGCTTTTCAATATGAAGGAATAAGAATATTATGCCTGTATTTTTATTGGTATCAGAAAATGATTTTTTCTTTTTGGCATTTCTTATTAACAGTGGTAAGAGAATCTACACATGTGTGTGAGAGAGAATGTGTGTGTGAATGCGTGTGTGTACATATGTGTGTTTGCACGTGTGTGCATGTGTGTATATTTGAAAAAAAGTGTGACTTATTTGCGTCTTTGAGGCCCTGACGGTATGTTTGGGGCATTTTAGATGCAAACTATTCTCTGATGTGCACTTTAAACACAACCCCAAGTCCTATTCTCATAGTCATATGGCCTACGGCATTACTGCCCATGATGCAGCCATAATAAGAAAAACATACTAACCCTGAGAAATTTTTCAATGGTCTTCACAGAGCATTGTAATCCTTGAAAGTTATGTTGAAAACTGAGTGTTGTCATTTGAAAAAAAGATCTGGTACAGAATAGCAAACAGGCAGATAATGTTAATGGAACAGTGCTGGTGTTACAGTAGCTGTCAGTTCACTATTTGGTCTACTGTATGTTGTAGTAAAATACCCTCTAATTGTAGGAGCCACAGAAACGATTGATGACTGACAGCTAGGCAGAATTTCAGATAGAAGTGTCTGCTAAACATCGGTTGACCTTTAACTTTAACTGGTGTGAGGTACTGTAGCTCTGCAGCTGGGCCCCTGTATTCTAGCTGTAAACGGATCTGAAGCTTGACTATACAAACCCATACCAGATGCATTGTCATTGGTTGACAATACAGGTCAGGAAAAGTGTACAAAATGTATGATGAAATACTGACTTGAAAATGTATAGATTTTTCGAATAAAAGTCTTTTATAAAATGATTTACTAATTGGACATTTGAAACAAAATAATCAAAACAAACAATCTTTACAAATTGAAACAAATAATACAATGAGTAGCATCTCTACAGTAAACAATCATCAGTTTATAAAAGGTCAAGAGACAGAATGTGGAAATGAGAGAGCCTGCATCTCTGACATCCAAGTGAGTGGATCTGTGTGTTGGCTCTAACACCACAGAGGTTACCATAAGGACTATGGTTTACATGCTGAAAACGTATTGACATGACTGTTCTTGTTCAAATAAATAAATATTTGTTATAAAATATCTGGTTTCCCACTTTTTTTTGTTCTATTTAAGTATTGGTTGAAGGGGGTTTTCATGTTCCTATTAAATATAAACATATTGGACTCAACCACTGACCTGGTTTCAACTTTTCCTCCATGTTCTTGAACATTTGTTGATTGGCAGCGCTCCACACTCCATGGTTTGTTCAAGAAAAAATTATATTTTTGTTATTTTTTATTCTTGTTTAGTAGAATTAGCAGCAGACCAAAGACCATTGAACACTGCTCCACTTTAACCCTTCCAGCTAGTACTGATACTACTACATATCAGCTAGTACGGATACTACTACATATCAGCTAGTACTGATACTACTACATATCAGCTAGTACGGATACTACTACACATCAGCTAGTACTGATACTACTACATATCAGCTAGTACTGATACTACTACATATCAGCTAGTACTGATACTACAGGAATTATTGCTGCTGATACTACAGGAATTATTGCCATTGATACTGCTAATAAACCTGAGCATGTCATAAACATGACATTATAAGCCAACATACGCTTATACACATAAACATGACATTATCTTAATTTACAGAGTTCCAAAGTGATAAAAATATTCTTTATGTAATATAGGCACTAGCAAATGAAACCCCACTGCTTCTTCCCCACACCTACTTTAAAAATACATACAGTATGGTCTGTAAGGGCAACAGAGTACAAAACATATGTTTTAGAGTCAAAACACATGTGTACAACTCATGTGTACAACTCATGTGTACCAACATGCCAACAATACTAGTAATGCTAGGCCAACTGCATTATAATATCAGTGTCTTCCTCATGAGTCTATAGTGTTCTGGGTAAGCAAACACTGCGTTTATGACCAGGATTTACCAAAATCAATTTTCAAATTCTTATAACAAAAAAATTCAGTAATACATTCAGTCATATTTATATTATATGATGGGCTATCAGCGTAAAATAGAATTGCCCGGTTTGTTGTTGAGCAGTAAGTTGCCAGGAAGGAGTGGATTTTCATACTGATTTACAGGGCAGAGTTGCCAGGTTGGAATGAACTGATTTATAGGACAGAGTTGCCTCATTGGAGTGGACTGATTTATAGGACAGAGTTGCCATGTTAGGTATTCCACTGATTTAGCAGGTTGGGGTTGCCAGGTTGGAATTCAGCAGATTTACTGCTGTCTTACTTGTGAGGATTGTGTTGTGTGTCTGTGTGTATGTGTGTGTGTGCTGTAAATCAAGCATCACTTGGAAAAAAGAAGGAGGATAGTCTCAGCAAAGTGATAGATATAGCTACTACATATCCATACATTTTAAGCATCTTTGTGTGTGCATACATACAAATACAAGTACAATACAAGTATCCATTTGCTGTGGCCTTGCAAAGAGCACACAGCAAGGGACCAACTAAATCACATGAATAGAGGAAACAGCTACTACTATAAGGGTCACAATGGGTCATTGCCACACTCAAACAAGTACATTTAGACCAAGGGTGCATAATGGATTTGAGGAGGTGTGTGTGTGTAGCAATTCAAAGGCCATATTGTTGATGTGTGGAAGGCATTCTGGTCATGTGGGTGCATATGTGTGTTTGTATGTTTGTGTGTGTGTGTGTGTGCTTGTGTGCTTGTGTGCATGTGTGTACTTCAAAGGCTGTATCACAACGTTGTTGATGTACAGCAGGAAATGTTCCTTGGGTGTGCATGTGGGTGTAGGGTAGAGATGATCCATCTTCAGGGACTCTGAGTCCCCTACGTGCTATTAGGGGAACTTCCATGGGAATTGATGCATGTAGGTGGTGATGAACATGTGTGTGTGTGTGTGTGTGTGTGTGTGTGTGTGTGTGTGTGTGTGTGTGTGTGTGTAATAAAGAGACAAAGACAGAACATTTGTGCATATGTGTGTAAGCGTGTGTGTGTGTGTGTGTGTGTTTGTGCGCGCTCTCTGCTGGCTGGGATATTTTTGCTGACTCATCATTTAGATCTCTTCCATCTCTGAGTAGAGGATTCATGAAACAGCAAAACAGACGCCTACTCTTTCTGTTTCAGTTTACTCCAACCTTTCATTCAACCCAGAGATGTTTATTTCCAGCCAATCCAGTAATGTTTCTAATCCCCACTTTCTTTTCAGTATTGAAAAGTACCTTGAGATTTAGAAAAGTACCTAAACTAGAGATTTAAAGCTGTTCTCATTCACATTACACATCACACTGTCAAAATTAATTATGGGTCTGAGAGTAATGTTGAAATGTGTAGCCTGTGTGGGCTTTCTTATTTGTCTGGTATCTGTTTGACTATGTTGTGTTTTTCCCATATGTGTTAATTAATTAATTTAATTAATCCAAAGCAACTTGCTTTTTTTGTTAGCCACAGTTACTTCAGGGACAGTCTCCCCTTGAGCAACAACAGTGGTAGCCGGGATTTGAACCCACTGTTCCTAGGCTGCTACCCAAGTTTCTTACTGTAACTGCTACACCACCACCACCACCCAGTAATAATTTTTGTATATGCACAGATACCTTAACTGTGAAAAGTATATTTCTGAATTTTAACATTCCAATGGTAACTACTCTTGGAGTACATGTGTTGTTTGTGAATTTTAATTTTCCACATTTAGACAAAACTATTTTTTTAACAGTACTTTGTAGAACTGTACAAGATGTGGGGTTGCCCAGCAGACTGCACTCTCATCTGCATTACAGTAATAAACATCATCATCAACATAGCTGCCACACTAGGTCATTTGGTAGGTCAGTTTGTATCAGTCAATGGAAAGATGCATGTTACCTGATGTGTTTTATGTGTTTGTTTTTAACACAAGTCCAAAGTTATGGCAACCCCTGTTGCTCATATGCTTGTGAATCCCAGTAAGACTAGCATCATCTTCAGTGATTTCACTGATACGATTGACAGGCTGTAGAACTTGGAGCAACAAACTTCAGCCGTGATTCAACAGTTATGAGACAAATTGCAGAGCTCTTTACATGAAAATGTATTTTAAAAATTGATTTGTCCCACCACACATTAGTCAAAGTCAAAGTCAAAGTCAGTTTTATTTGTGAATTTCTTCACATGTACTTGACATACAAAGGAATCGAAATTACGTTTCACACTTGTCCCATGCGTAGACGTTGACAACAATAAAGTGCAGATGCACAACAACAACAGTCAAAGAAGTGCTAGATATAGGCCTAAAGGGTTGTGAAATGAAAATTAATCTAGAAAATTAATTTCAAAGAAGGATATTATTCAGATGCAATATAGTTCGATAGGTGCTATAGTTCAATTTCAAAGCCTTTTTACTCTAGGTAAGGCATACTGTATGTACAGGGCGATCTCCCTACGTGTCCGCTGTGGTCTGTGTACTAATAGAAGACTCCACCTTACACCTCTATGGAGATTATAGAACACATAATCTCATCATTTCCTCATATTCAGGATCTTCTTCTTGATAGTCTTGGCCATTCCTGGTTTTCAATTTTTGTATCGAGGAAGGGTCTATTATCAATCATTCATTGATGAAGAATCACATCATGTCATGTCGGCAGAAAGATTTTAATATCTCCTTTCAAGGAAGTTGGAGCTTTAGCTTCAAAATGCTAAGATATAAACTATATTATGATCTGTCATTCACTGTTTCTACAGATATTAATCTATTTACATATTTCCTACCAAGGATGAATGCAGTTGGACATCATTGGGTGGGTGAGTTTGATGCTGACAACAAATACAGATGTACACCTTTTTTTTTCAGTAACACCAACATTGACTAAACACTTGCTTTGTAGTGTTTGATGTGTCTATGAAGAATGTGTACATGTTCTAATGTTCCAATAGTCTCCAAATGCTGTAAGCCAGTTGCACAACATAAACAAAAATACCACATAACTAGCCTGGCTAACACGACTGAAAAGCTCTTACAAGCTTAGTCTGGCCATGCTACATTGCTAAATGAATTCTGGGAGGCGGGCTTAATCTGCGTTCATAGATGCCTCTGCATACTACATGACGAATCTACAACCAGTCAGACCACTGGTTGTAGAAAGCACAACAGCACCTCTATTTCCTCTAACTCAAGCGGGCAAGTGCCCCACCACACATCCTGACCACATTCTATAGAGGAACCATTGAAAGCATCCTTTCCAGCTGCATCACTGTGTGGGGCAGTAGCTGCACTGACTACAATAGAAAAGATCTGCAATGCATTGAGAGGATAGTTGGTGGACCACTCCCCTCCCTGCAAGACATCTACACCCACCTCACCCGCAAAGCCATCACAATTGTCAATGATGCAACCCACCCCGCACACTGTCTGTTCAGCATCCTTCCATCTGGAAAGAGATACAGAAGT
>JAGFZM010002136.1:426661-440588 GCA_017657215.1 Limnothrissa miodon | reverse complement strand
CCCCAACAAGGAAACAAACACTCTGAACTAAGAACTAAAAGCAACACTCTTGACTGAAAACAACTACCTCTGCATTGCTAATTGCACACACCTGCTGCTATATATTTTGGTATTCTTTTTTACCACTATTTATACTACCACTGCTGCTGCTACAATCTTATGTTGCACTAAAAACAACAAAAACAACACTGTTGGAACTCTTAATATATGTTATGTCTTGTCTTGTTATCCTGTATGTTATCTAAGTATAATGCCCTAAGCCTACTTGCACTTTTTTACTTTTACTTTCACTTTTACTTGACTTAAGTGTGAAACGTAATTTCGATTCCTTTATATGTCAAGTACATGTGAAGAAATTGACAAATAAAACTGACTTTGACTTTGACTTTGACTATTTACATTTGGAATCTGGTTGAATTCAACTGTGCTGTATATGTGATTTGTCTGTGATGTTATGGTATTCATTTGTTCCATATTTGTTATATGATCCTTCTATTTGTTGTATATTTGTACCTTCCTCCTCAGGGCCTTCTGTTAGTCGTGTGTGTGTGTGTGTGTGTGTGTGTGTGTGTGTGTGTGATTGTAAGCATTTGTGCTAGTGAACATTTGTGCATGTGTATTTGTCTGCATGTATGCATCTCTGGTTACTTGTGTATACCAGAAATGCATAAACTTTGCTAATACAAGACAGGTGCTTAGCATGTCTTCATAAATCACATCTAAGAGGTCTCTGGGAGTTTTTAGCTCTTGTCTTTTTGGCAAAGGCCCTTGCCAAGCAAACAGGCACTCGTTGTTGCAACAGAGCAAGTTTCACAATCGAATTATTCACACAGACGTTCCAAATCCACAGACTGTTACGTCACCCTATCATGAGTCGCCTTCCAACTTTGGGTCAGTTTAGTGCAATACAAGTAGCATGGCTCATCACCGACCTCTACTGGTACTGCTCCGAAGTGTCTGAGAATAGTACAATTGTGAGAATTGTACAATAGTATATCAACAATGGAAAATCCGATTCCATGCTGGTGCATTTTTATCAACTTTTCCTGGAATGTTCTGATGATCATTTTATCAACTTTTCCTGGAATGTTCTAATGAAGAATGTGCATAAAATGACAAGTGTTGTTAGCAGGAAGAGGAAAAAGAAAATGAGGTAAAACATAACTAACTAAACTAATTAAAAGGGTCAGCGAAAAATGAAACTGAAACTAAGGTCCCTTGCCCTCATTCCAGGAAACTCTGTCAATGGGGATGAAATCATTGGCAACTCTAGACTGTCTGTGTTTCACAGAATGGACTCGAGTAAAGCTGAAACTACCTAAGAAAGAAACTTTAGGAGTTTTTAAGAGTTCCAAACGGGGATTCATGGTGTGTGTGTGTGTGTGTGTGTGTGTGTGGTGCCGGTAACAGAGTTATGTGTGTAAGTCATGAGTGTAGGAATGATGGGGTCAATGCTCTGCCCCTCTCTTAACTGCCTTAAGATGAAGCAACACTTGTGAGGCTTGCAGATCAGTTCCTGAACATTTGCTCACATCTGACATAAATAATGTTTACTTAGCACTGAGAACTGGCATGCAATATGCATGTGTATTTGTGTGGGTGTGTGTGCATGTGTATGGGTATGAGTATTTATGCCTGTGTGTGTCGGCTTTTGTACGTGTATGCATGCACTTGTGCATGTGTTTATGTGTGTGTATGTGTGTGTGTGTTTGGCAGTCAAGCCTGGTTCTTGCTCTAAAGTGCGAGAAAATAATTGTGAAAATTGTATAGACCAAATGCTGTACAAATAGAATAGAACTGAACTAAATTGCTCTCAAGCAGCTTCCCATCCTGGTGTGTTTACTGATTCTCTGGTCAGGGAGCAGATTTCTGTGTGTGTGTGTGTGTGTGTTTGTGTGTGTGTGTGTGTGTGTGTTCTATATCAGCAGTTATAGGAAGTATGCATAAGCTTGTAAGCTGCGTTAGTCTATTGGACTATTCTACAGATTTGATTCCTGATGAAAGTTGTTTCATACATAATAATAATCAGACATATCAGAGAAAGAGAGAGGAGAGTCATATTTGGAAGCCAAGACAAGACACCCTACTGAAATCTCATCAGTGTGACTAGAACGCTGAACTCTCAGTCACTTTGGAAATTCCAGAAAAGGCCCATATTTGTAACCTTGCCTTTTCCTGAAAGATTACACAATACGCGCCCCCCCCCCTTAGTTCCACTCCCTCTCCAGTATCTTTTCGACATCCACCTGTGGCAGACGTGGCAAAGATAAAGTAGAACTATTTTCTATTGTTTGTGCTTGTCTTAATTCCGTATTCACCTTTTCACTTCAGTTTACAGTAGGCTACTATGTGTACTATGAGACCTTCCACTGCTTTCACACAAAATGCAATTGATTCCCATGCACTACCAGGAAACCATGAATATTATTCCTGTTAATTTGTCTCAATACTCTTGAAATTTAGCCTTGCTGATGCAGGATAACAATGTTTCAAGCTGCAAGAATGTTTGGCCATTATAATTTTTGGCTAAACTGACCTCGGGGAAAGTCCCTGTATTTGGTGGTCTGTTGCTGGTAAACAGGGAAATACCAACTTTTCTTTTTTAAGCTAAAGCATTCTTTCTGTGGCAGAAAGGCCTAGTAATTGTTTCCATCCTCGATTTTTATATCAGAGGTCTGACCACCTTACTTTGGATTAAGTAGGCTTTTTGACATCCTCAGATAGGCCTGGCCTATATGTATTTGTAAATTACATCATCCTTATCATAAACCAAGAGACACACGTAGTTTGCAGAGGCTACTCATAACCCTAATAGAAGCCAGAGGAATCTCGGTTTCCTCAGAATTAACAGAAGTGACATGAGCAGAATAGAGGTTTACCATAGGGAGCACAAAACTGTGAACTCCAGCGTCACCTACTGGAAAACTCAGCTGCGTTATAATCAGAACCAGTCACTAACAAGTTTATTATTTCGAAGCAACATAATTGAAATGTTTATTGGTGGTTGTTTGAAAGGGGATGAGCATAGAAGAACATTATATGTGAAAATAAATTACTGTGATTTCCAGCTGGCAGACAGTAAAAAGTCCTCTGGTGAGACCTGTTATTTGATAGCATGAGCATATTTCTCTCTTTTTCTCCCTCGGCTCTGACCATAAACACAACGAAAGGGAGAGTTTATACTGGCCGCGGTCCAGCTGTGCGATGTGTCCCCACACCCCACTCCAGTCTGGCGTGAACGAATGCTGCACTCGTGCCTGTGCGTGCCTATTGCTGAGCTCCTAAGCCATTTCATCTGTCTTCGTTCTTCCCAAACTCTCACCTTATCATTGTTCTGATCGCTGTGCGACATTATAATGAATCTTCAGTCTCTGTCAACTACATATGAGCTTCCTGTGTTATAGCAGACCGAGGCAAGGCTTTAAGGGTTCACTTAAGCTTGTCGTTGCCATGAATTTCAGCTGGGAGCAGTCTTTTTTTATTTTCTCTGATCTGCTGATTAAGACCAGTTTTGCTTGCTCAACTCTGCTTTTGGCTGCAGGCAGAGTGGTGTGTAAAAACTTTAGCTGCCTTCCAGGGCTTGCCAGAAACATACACACACACATTGTGGGAGAGAGAGAGCGTGAGGTGGGAGGGAGGGGGGGTGGACTACAAAGGTTGAGAGAGAGAACAAAACTAGTTTTACTTTACTTTAAATGAGAATGCAGCTCTATAAAACCTAATCACAAGACATTCTGTGCACACATGCACATACAGAGAGAGAAAGAAGAGAGAGTGTGAGAGAGGGGAAGGGAAGCTGTCTGAACATACATGCCAAAAGAGAGAGAGATATAGAGAGACTCAAGAACCAATAAGTAGTTGGAAACATGCACACAAAAATACATTACACACACAACTACACACACACACACACACACCAACTGCTTGCTTGCAGTGAAAGTGCTAGGAATGTGTTGTACTGGGAGGTCATATGTTTACGTACACACTCAGGTCAGCCTGTAAGAATGTATTGAGGGTGACATAATTAGGCTGAAGCACTATGTGAGCCCACTAAGTGTTTTAAGTGGGTTTCACTCAAGTTGTGTGTGTGTGTGTGTGTGTGTGTGTGTGTGTGTGTGTGTGTGTTTCTGTGTGCATGCTTTTGTGTATGTGTATACATTTGTGTAAGTGTAGGTGCATGTGTGGGTTTTAACTACCTTAACCTCCCACTCTGTTTTCACCAACTGCTAGAGGCACTCTTTTTGCTTTTGAAATTGGATCCTCCATGAAGAATCATTCAGCCACTTTGGCAATTTCTTTTCCTCTGAGCTGTTAAATCTGACAGCTTTCAACACAGTGTTCTTAGAGTTCATCTTCCACTGTTCAACCTTGCAGTAATGCTCAGTCCGTTTTTGTGAGTGTATGTGGCTGAGGTGTGTTCATGTCCGTGTACACACTGTACATCCAAACTGGTAAACAAAGGAAAATGACTTGTTCTGAAGATCAAAAGTTTGTGTTCCATTTCGATTAAGCCATTTTCCACCATTTTCCCTCGATATAGGACAAGCTATATGACAAATTGCATGAAGAAAATGTATTTGTGTTGTGCAACATATTTTATTAATTATGTATTAACTACCAATATTGATTTGTAGTCCGTACAGTCTTTAGCTGGGTTTCTGAGAGAGAATGTGTAACTGATAATGGCTGAGAGTTACAGCAGTTTGTGTGTGTGTGTGTGTGTGTGTGTGTGTGTGTGCGTGCTTGTTGCATACATTCTTGTATGTCTACATACAGTATGTATATCTGTGGTTGAAAATACATGTTTACAAAATATAGTGACTGTACTGTTAACATTAGGATTAAGATTATGTTAGTCTACAGCTCCCTCTTCTGGGTTAAGACTAGTACAGCAGTGCTGTGCACACAGGCAGATGTAAGTGGGGGCCCAAACGCCATACACTGGTCTCCGCACTGATCACCGCACAGCCGAATTTTAATTTTATAAAACCTGTTGTTGTCAAACGTTGAGATTTTGGTTTCATATAGTTGCTTTTTGTTTCAGTTGTTTTTTTTTTTAATTTTGCCAACTAAAATCCCTAGATAATGCAGACTAAGACATCTACTGTAGCTGGTAGCATTAGCGGTTAACAAACATGCAGGATTTGTTATCACATAGGAAATATGTCCCTGTTGTTTTTGTACTTAGGCTAAAAATAGGCCATCAAATACAAGAACAAAATCTGGCTTGACCACTGGTTGTGCAAGTTTGAACTTTGCAATGATGTAGTTAGTTCGAAGTTTATGTTACACAGAATGAAATGTTGACTTTCATAGTTCACAATTTCAATCAAGAACGAATTATTATTTTGTTCATTACACTTCTTAATGGAATATATTATTATATTCATAATATATTGCCCATAAATATTTCATTCATGTTTTATTCATCATAGCAACCTTATTTTACCCAAATTCTGTCTGGACCTGCGACTATGTCATTTAAATTCTAAAAAAAATCTGAACTCAAATTCTTTAAAGGCCCACTATGCAACATTTTTCATTTAATTAATCCGTTTCATACTGTTTAGGATGCTAAAATGAGTCATTACACGGCGAACGAACAGTGTAGAATGAGAATGAGAATGAGAATGAGAGAAAAAAAAACAGAACGTTGCTTAGCCCTGCTTTAACAGAGAAAATTATTAAATTAACCTGTTAATTCACTTGAAATATTTCATGCATAACTCAGTACTCTAGAACAGCACATCTTGTTCTCTTTCTCAACCTTAAACATCATTTGGACTAGTGACAGTAGCTTTTGATAGCACTGTAAATTTATCCACAAGCTGTTCTGCAAACAATCCCAAGTGACATCTACAATCTACTCTTATTCATCAGTTTGATGTTGCCTAGGAATGTTTTTCGCAGAAAGAAAAGCAAATGATTCAGAGGCAAAAGCAAACAAATTTTAATTATAAGTTAATATTATCAGTATATTATTTCAAGATTGTAAGCAGATGAGTTTTTATTTCTTATGTACGTATATCTGTCTATATCAGAGTTCAGAGTTCACTGAGTTTAATCCTTGAAGAGGGGTGGGATCAGTTAAATATCTCTACAGGGCTCTGATCCATCTCATACTTGCAGTGATTTACAATGGAACTTACAGCTAAAATGTAGCAAACAATTTTAGTAACTTCAACATTATTGACGGCCTTAAAGGAATAGTTCGGTTTTTAACACATTAAGCCCCTTTCACAGGTTGTCTAAAATGCAATAAAGTAGTTGACATCGAAATTTTGACGATTGCTTTAGTCTCGGCTATTTGGGAAATGTAGAATCGCTTCTGGCTGCCTTCAAAATGGCTAGCAATGGGCATGTGTTGTTTCTATCCTTGAAACACTGGTTTTAAAAAAGTGCTACTCACCAAGTGGTTAGTGGTGCTCAATGATGTTCCAAAACATGTATCGTAGCGAAATAAAGCTTCCATCATCTTTTATTTGGCACTTTGTTTATATGAAGGAACAAATAGATCCCTATGGGACTTACAAAATGGCAAATAAAACATGACAGAAACTGTATTTTGCTACGATACTTGGGTTGGAACATCAGCAAACGCCACTAATCACTCCATGAGAAGCACTTTTTCAAAACCAGTGTTTTAACGATAGAAACAACACATGCCCATTGCTAGCCATTTTAAAGGCAGGCAGAGGCGATTCTATATTTCCCAAATAGCCGAGACAGGAACAATCATCAAGATTTTGGTGTCAACCACTTTATTTCATTTTAGACAACCTGTGAAAGGGGCTCAATGTGTTAAAAACCGAACTATCCCTTTAACATTTAGCATTGTAAAGTTAAAATTAGGTTTTCTAAGGCTGGAGTTTGGGCACTGACGAGTGATTTAAAGAGCTGCATCGTTCAGTTGGAAGTCACGGAGCCTCCTTTGTTTCTTCAAAGACCCATGGCCAGTGTTGGGAAAGTTACTTTGGAAATGTAATGTGTTACAGTTACAAGTTACTCTATCTAAAATGTAATAGTAGTGTAACTATTTCAATTACTTTAACAAAGTAATGTAACTAATTACATTTGATTACTTTTTAATTACTTTCCCACATTTTGAATGAATTTTGTCAGCTTTTAATCATTTCCAGTTTAAAACCGTGGATTACCCTTTAAGTATTAATCAACACTGACTGCTGTAAAGATCCTTACAAACTCCTTAGACTTCGGTGCATTAACTAGAAGTTGTCTATTTTGTGTGATTGCTAGCGCATTTTTACTTTCTGCAATGGGCTAAACCAGGGGTTGCCAACCTGCAGTCCTGGACAGCAAGCAGAAATTTGTTAATTTCGCTCTCAAAATGGCAGGGAATAAATGCGAAGCAACACAGGACACAGGACGTTTGAAATTGGGAAGTTCGAGGTGCCATGGCTCAGTGGGCTAAGGCGTTGTGCCATGACTCCGGCAACCCAGATTCGAATCCGACCTGTGGTCCTTTGCCGATCCTGCCCCATCTCTCTCTCCCGTTCATTTCCTGGCTGTCTCTTCACTATCACTATCCAAATAAAAGGCAAAAGCCCCCCAAAAATATATAAAGAAATGGGGGAGTTTATAGTTTTTTGTTGAACGTAAAGGCAAATCATTCAGCCTTACATGGTGGGTGGGTGAGAGAAAGGGGGGTGATATTAATGTGTGCCCATGTATGATGTGGCCTTTGCGGTAACACAGTAAAAATGTGGCTCTTGGGTCTCTGACTGGTTGACCACCCCTGGGCAAGGCCAACACTGAGCTTCTATCTGACATTGCAGTCATCATCACAAGTGCAGACATGCAGTTCAAACATGACAACAAATGTTTCACTGTGGAAGATAATGTAACTTGAAATGTAATCCTGAACATTTCCTTAATGTAACTGTAATTCAATTACACAGTTTTTCAATGTAACTGTAACTTATTACTGTTACTTTTATTTTGTAATTAAATTACGTAATTTTGTTACATGTAACTAGTTACTCCCCAACACTGCCCATGGCCCATCTATGGAGCAATGGGGGCCATGCTACATAAACAGTTTTAGACAAATATACAATTGGAAAGATTATTGATACAATAATCAAGCACTGCTTTTATTTAAATTAATGAATAATTCTTGTGCAAACGCCCTGTGCTTACAGTAACAGTGGGTGAGGAGTTGTTTTAACCCAAGTGTCATATATCTCTAAAACCCAAAAACAACATGTTAGGACAGCCACTGGTGTCCTGCAGGGCAATGTGGGTAAATATTACAGAAATAGTAAGATAGGACCTTTGTCTTTAATAAACTCCGCAATGACTCACTGTTAGTTAATAGACAGCTTGATCATAAACTATGGCCTAAAATGTGACATCTGGACCATTAGCAAAGCTGTTACAGTATATGGATGCTTATTTAAAGAGGCACACAGTAAGTCTGTTTTTTAACCCTGCATTAAACGCCACAAACCTGTAGGGGGAGCTCTGTACAGTTAACTGTATAGCTGTAGTGTACACTCCCTCAGAAGTTGCAAGTTCCGTATTCACTATACAGGGCTGTACAGCGGTGCGCTCAATCGCCGTTTGCTACACAACAGACCAGTCTAACAGAAAAAACGATTTCTAAGCAATTTTATGACCACAAAAATGAGTGCCTCTTTAATATTATTATTAATTGAACTTGGATGGATGAATGGCCTGAGTGAAGTTATAAAATGAGTCAGGCGAATGCAGACCCTCCACCTATGCACACTATTCATACATGGTATATGGCTGCATTTATATAGTGCTTCTCTACTCCTACAAGCATTCAAAGTGCTTTACAATGAATGCCTCACATAGCCTACACCCATTTGCACACATGCATTCCCACACCGGTGGCAGAGGCTGTAATGCAAGGTTCAGTACCTTGGTCAAGGATCACTATGTGATGGTGACTATTGTGGTAGTGATTCACTACCACCTGCACTGCCATCACCATTATGTTTCTGCTACACAAACAATACTGCTAATATATTTATGTTGTAGGACAGGATGCACATTCTATGACACAACTACATCCTCCAGCTTATTTCTTATCTATACCTTCACACTAAAGACAGCTATGCCCACCCTCACTGCAGTACCTTGATTTCACTGATCTGAAATCTCCTCATTCATAACTTGGCTCAGCAGTTCCCACTAGTTCCCATAGAAATGAATGTAATGAAAACCAGGCCTCGAGAGAACTTGTGCAGCACTTACTTATTCTGACTCTAGATGGCGCACTTGATTCAGTGTTACAGTGTTGTCAAACCAAGGGGGACGCGTTCCTAAATGAATGATGCACCTGCAGGAGATTTTATGGTCTGACAGGCCAATTTTATCATTCTAAGGCTTAAAATATTTTGTTTTGTAAAGATCTGTCACAGGTCACAAGCCTGCCTTGTTGAATTAATTCACCTTCAGTCACAATGTTCTTTTTCTCTTTGAACAGTGTAGGCCTATACCACTCACAGAAAGAGAAGGAAGGAAAATTCACTTCACACCTTAAGGCTCAGGCTACTTTGATACAGATCGGATGGGAAAAACAAAAGCACATGTATGTACTGTACACTGTATGCAAGCCTGTTAGCAGAGTTGCTGTGGTCAGTCAGGGGAGAATGTAGGGAAAAAAATGAGATTTGACTTGTTGGAAAAAAGAAAATAACAAATTGAATGGCAAATGGCAAAAAGTAAGATAGCCCTACTCTCAACAATCAGCTAATTATTATAGTATATGCTAGGCTATATCTTCTGCTCTGAAGGTTACTCGCGTCTCGATGTTGCGCCTGTACAGTGTACACATGATTCCGTGCCCGCGCAGAGGAAAATCACGCCCACTCGCACGCCATTGGCTGCTAAACATAACAGTGAGACTCAGGCTCGCCCACTCAAAAGCGATTGGCTGCTATACATAACGGTACCTTTGATTAATTCGGATTGGTGGAAATATCCTAGTCCATTACGTTATGCTTCTCTGCAAATATATCGGGAGAGATTGGAAGCGAAGACGTAATGTAGTGAATCTTTCTTCCCTTGCAATGCGCATCACTTTGTCACAATCTGACAAATTCCACAGCCTGGAATAGCGATGAAGGTACAGTGTCATCATAAAAATGTTGTGATTCTTTTTGTATTCTAGTGTTTTAAGGATATTCTACGTTTATACTATACGCATTGCAACTTTCGTGTAATCTTCTTTATGCTAGACGGGAAACAAAATAGGCTACGTTAGAGTCGCTATAGTATACGAAATACAGTATTATGTGACTTAATTTTCAAGTAGCCTACAAAAACATTGTGACAGCACGGAGGTTGTAGCCTAACGGAAATGAGCGTTATTTCTTAAACCGGTGCCGGTTATTTCGCCGGCAGATGTGGTGAGATGTGTTAGATAGCTAGAATTTTTAAAAAAAATAAATTCCACGTGTAGGTTAAACAACATTTAGAATACAGACTCTAATAATGCCCAGTGTAGTGACATTCAGCAACGCTGCCTTTCCCTCATCATTGCAAAAGGCTAATCTCTTGTAATGAGATCAGACGGACAGATAGCAGTCAATGACAGAGAAATGTGAATGAGGGAACACATAGCCAAACTCCTAAACTGTTAAAATAAGAGTGAAGTCAGGGAAAAGTCAGAAAACTAAGCATAGTGTTTTTTGCACTGATGATGCTGCTGATGATGTCCATGATCGTTATCATATGCATTGACTAATGAAGACTATTCTCAAGAGTCAAAAAATGGGCAAATATGTTAATGTACTGAAGGATAGCCCTACCTTGGTCACAGAAATGTATAAATTTGTAGGCCTACTGACTGCACCATGCGATAATTAAATTGCTTTGTTAATTAAATGACCGCCTACTGATGAGTTTATAGATTCTGACGATAAGTAGGACTAGCCTACTGTCTGAGTTTGGCGTCCTGTATATAAATAAAGTGATTAGTTTGTCATTTTTCAACATTCACAGGTGCTCAATGAAGTGTGTCTGAATCCAAAGCTTTCCTTTTTATTTTCTGGATAGACATTTATGACGTCTGTTGCGCCTAATCTGGCTTTCCCCTGAAAGCAGCTTTTGAAATAATAAACATTAGCAAGGAAAACACTGATTCAGCCCTGTGGGAAATAGCGTTAACTCACTATTACAAATGCCTACATTGCATCTCTCTCTCTCTCTCTCTCTCTCTCTCTCTCTCTCTCTCTCTCCCTCCCTCCCTCCCTCTGTAAAGACGTCTCCAAAGTTATGTTAGAGAGATTGCTGTTTGTGGAGCGGCTTTGTTATGCTAGCATCCTACTATTTGGAACAGACTGTAATTGCACAATGTAGAATTACCTGCTGAGTCTGTGAGCTCCTATTTTGGAAATAATCAGATTGCGAGGTGTATTTGGGTGAATGAATAGGAAGTGAAAACGGCCCAGAATCAATTTTAGTGTCTTGTTATTAAACATGCCAGTCATATTTTAATATCAGACTGTTACAGTATTCGGGGTATGGCAGAGATCACCACCACTACAGAACTACTCTGCTCTGAAGCAGTTATTTGGTTCAGAGAGCAGATGACTGAAGAGACATTTAGGGAAATGGGTAAGAGGGGGGAGCAAACAGACTGAGAAGAAAACTGAAAAAGGAAAGAAAAGGAACCGACAGGAATATTGGATACAAAAAACATTAAAGATGGAACAGAGAGAGGGACACTAACATAGAAATGGAGGCTTATTAGGGGACACTAACTAGGAGACACTGAGAGGGACTCTCAACTAAGGGACTATGAGAGGGACTCTAACAAGCTACTATCACAAATATAAAGAGAAAGAAAGACAGAGGGGTCAGAAAAAGAAAGAGAGGATCGATGAACAAGGAGAGAAAAAAGAGACAAAAAAAGGGTATGGAAACAAATTAAATGGGAGAATGAGAGAAAGAGAAGGAATCACAGAGTTGGCAGGATGGAGCAAGGTATTTGCTCTTTGTCACCTGAAAACACCCGTCAAATCATCATTGCCTTAGAGTTCAATTTGAATTTTGATGGAAGGATAAGCGGCAACAGCTGATGCCCAGGGCACACGCTTGCAGCCTGACTGCTCAGGTCACAGCCTCATATGACTGTATCATCACAATTGCATGATGTGCCTCAAACAACAGACGCGCCTGCGTGCACATGCAAATACACAAACACACACACTCACACACACATTTTCACACAAAACAAATGCATCATATGGCAACTATGCACATATGCCTACAGCTCAACACACGCACCCACACTCTTCGTCAATGTGGACTGATTTCATCCCAGAATTCCCAAACAGCAATTTCCTTTGTGCCAGATCCGTTTTAAAGTCACCAAATCCGCATAGCAGTCAGATTTGATAAGCGCCTCCGTACTAGCATTGCGCCGAACATACATACCAGTCAGACTTGATAAGCGACTCCGTACCAGCATTGCTCCGAACTTACATAGACTAGCCACCGTGTATACATGATGATGGAATCGCACCGGACTCACTACAGATTTGCTGTCTGGGTTGTAGTCACAGGGGACTTTTCAGGGCACTTTTGTTTGTTGTGAATCACTGTGTTACCATAAGACAACAGCAAGTGGTCTTTTTGTGTCTAAAAGGATTCCGAGTACAGTAAATGGAGTGTGTTCTGTAATGTGTGTTTTGTGTTGGAAGTGTGTGTGATGTTTCATGTTTTGGAGTGTATGTTGTTACACTGAGCGTGTTGGAAGTGTTTTGTTTCCTGTTTTGTAGTGTGTATTATTTGAATTGTGTGTGTGGGTGGGTGGGTGTGGATGTGTGTGTGGACCCCACATGTCCTTCAGGCTTAGAGGAACCCTGAGAGAATGGCACTTAGAGCATAGAATCCTCAGTGGACTTTCACCACACACACTCAAACTCCCCATAACCTCACCGCCTGCCATTAGTCTCTCTCTCTCTCTCTCTCTCTCTCTCTCTATCTATCTCTGTGTGTGTGTGTGTGTGTGTGAAACAGGGAGTCATTTGTAAGTGCACCGCATACTGAAACTACTCGTGACACACAAGCTCATTGGCTGTCATTACAGTGAGAGCATGAGCACTTCAATAATGAGCTCCACGCTCCTCTATAGACCTAGAGAGGCAGGGGGTCTACTGGAGACTCTGGTCAAGTGCTGCTTGCCTTTTAAAGTGTGTGTGTGGTTGTGTGAGAGTGTGTGTGTGAGAATGGGTTGTAAGTGTTTCTATGTTTTTTAGTAAGAAAATGGAGAGTATCTTATTTTGGATTATTAGCCTTCAAGTGCTAAACGAGTATGTGTATGCATAGTGGAATGCTGTGTCTGAATGCTAGATGCTGTGTGCTGTGTCTGAATGCTAGATGCTGTGTGCTGTGTATGCTGTGTGGGCATATGTGTGTGTAAGTGTGTGCGCGAAGAGTCGCCAATGTCTTTGGGTCACAAACATTTCTGCTTTATGTCTGCTTGTGTGCTTAGGTGTGCCTATGGCAGAGACACTAATCTACATGTACAGTGAGTTTGTCTGTATCTGTGTGTGTGTGTGTGTGTGTGTGTGTGTGTGTGTGTGTGAGAGAGAGAGAGAGAGAGAGAACCGTGTGTGTTATGTAAGTGCTAAGCAGTAGATCTTTACTCCATGCACTCTAAGAGACACGTGGTCTGGTGGCATAAGCTAAGGGGAGGGACAGAGCTGTCCATCAGCCCTTTGATTGACAGCCTTAGGGGGCTTGGGGAGGACCTCTGCCCCGAGCAATGCATTGTGGGAAGGGCACATCTAAGAGCATTCATCTTCACCATTGACAATTAGTCTCCTATCTTTTTACCATTCCTTCTCTCGTCTCTCAATTCTTTCTTTCTTTCTTTCTTTCTTTCTCTCTCTCTCTCTCTCTCTCTCTCTCTCTCTCTCTCTCTCTC
>JAGFZM010002136.1:410375-425812 GCA_017657215.1 Limnothrissa miodon | reverse complement strand
ACACACACACACACACGCGTGGCTCATCCTGGTCCGCCCTTCAGTCTGTTTGCAGGTGAAGCGTGAGGTTGTTGCTCCCGCTATCAAACAGAATAATGTATGGCTCACGGGCTCCTCTGAGAAAGAAATGGAGGAAATGAACAGCCATCAGCAATATCCAGACACAGATACGCACACACACAGACACACACACACACACATACAATATCCGGCCCTGTGATCTGGGAACAGTGTCTTGGACCTCTCTCTTAGTTCCACAGAATATCACACTAAATGCTTCCCAACAGTTGGTAAATGTTGCTGAGCTAGTTTCCTAGTAGATTGACTATTCACATACAGGTATTCACCTTTCTGGTTTGAACTGGTAGATCAGTTCACTTTTACAATCCCTTTTACTGTTCTTAAGTCATGAAGGGGCTTTCCAACAGTACAACATTGCAGCTTGAGAGAACTGCAAAATCACTGGTTGTTTACTGCCCAACCTGTACTAGCATAATTTATGTTTTTTTTTTTTTTGTTTAGTTTTTCTAGTAAACTGCTGTGGCATTGGTCAGAAAAGGACAATTGCACATCATCTGTCTCCGCTGGCAGAAATAGTCTTTGTCTTTGTTTAAAAGTCTGACTTTTCTTTATATTCTGATAGTCTTTAAGACCTTGGCTTTCTGAGCCAGACTTGAGGAGTCTGACTTTCTTTAAAGCCACTATGTGTAGGATTTATCTTCTACTTATCTTTGTCTTTTATTAAAAATATATTTTTTATTTTAAAAATATAATGTAAAACGATGATAATTACCTCCATGAATAAATTGTAGTGTTCCGGTAAACTTGGTCATTTCCATTTATATATAGATGTGGCTGGGTACCAAATAAGAATATCCATTTTGCGCCGCCATTTTCAAAATGAGGACCATGGGAAATGAAGACTGTGGGAAGGGGAGGGCTAATACATTTTATTCAAATGTGTGCAGTATACCACTTCGCCGATAGATGGGAGAAATTCTCATACGAAAAAAATAAAACTTACACATAGTGGGTTTCTAAATCTGACTTTCTCTAAAGAGCTTGGCTTTCTTTAAGAGCCAGACTTCTTGTCAGTGAAGCTAGTGTGTCAACAGTCTGAAGTGTAGCCTACACAGGTCGCATTTTTCATTTCATATCGGAAAGAGGAAAGCTAGATGCCATGGCTTTATTTACTCATTTACATATTGGTTAGTGTTTGTTTGTTTGTTTGTGTCTTTGTTGTTGTGACTGGCATTAAGTAGATTAAGACTGGCGGGGACAGGTGGGGAGGGAGACGTCTGGCTGCCTGTCAGACAGACCGAACACCTGAAGGACATTATAGAGATTAGAAGGGGCTTCCACTAGCATGCTGAAGAAATCAGCACAGGAGACGTCTACACACACATACACACTGCAGACATATGAATATGTAAGCTCTTACACAAACACACACAAACACACATACACACACACACACACAATGGCATGCATACACACTAGGGATGTGCGATTTTGTCAAAAATTGCAATTTTTTTCAACCAATATTGCGATTTTTCACAATAAAAATCACAAGCACCAAATATGTCCCATTAATATGCATATTTGTACACAATGTCTAATTAAAAATAGAAAATGAACTACTCATTAATCTGCATATTTGTATTCAAGATAATATCTTGTTGCGTTGAACCCCAATCCTTGTTTAACATAGTGCAGAGTGTAACTACCAAACAAGTCTATGCAGTTACAAAACAAAAAAAATTGCGTACCTCTGCAAATTTTCACTAATTGCTTTTCAAAATTGCGATTATATTGCAAATGCAAGTAATGCCCTAATACACACATTCAATTCAATTCAATTCAATTCAATTTTATTTATATAGCGCATTTTTACAAAAGGCATGTCACAAAGCGCTTAACACAAGAGGCCCAATAAGCAACAGGGGCAAGGAAAAACTCCCTAGCAGCGTTTTTTGTTTTTACTTGTTATGATAGAGGAAGAAACCTTGGGCAGTTCCGACGGCTCAAGGGGCTAACCCAACTGCCTAGGGCAGGTTTTCAGTCTCTCAGATCCACTATTATTCCATCAGATACACATTACAAGAAAATTTTGGTAAATAAAGTAATATAGGAGTCCCATTAGAATCCCAGGATATAGTCCCATGTCATTAGGCGCAGTCAAGCCAGGGCCAGCTAGAGGCTGTATCAATCATGTCAGGGTCATCTGTGAAGCTGAAGGCAGACCGCCCAGGAACCCAGAGATGCAGGATCAGGCAGTGGAAGGCAGGGGTGACCCTCAGCAGGGAGGCAGTGGCATGGACAGTGTAGTGGGTTGAGGACCATTCAGGAGTGCCGCCAGATCACGTTGGAAGAAGGTCCCAGGAGAACCCAGGAGGTGCAGGCGCAGGCAGTGGAAGGCAGTGATGACTCACGGCAGGGTGGTAATGGCATGGAAAATAAGAGAGGAGATGAGTTAGAACAGTCTCCATCAGATTTCAGAGAATGTGAGTTATATTGCATGTGAAACCATATACAGATGTTGGCTAAGTGAAGAGAGAGAAGTAAGTGGAGAGGAAAAGAGAGGATGAGAAAGACAGAGTGAAAATTGTACGGTTTAACAGATGGGTGGATTGTGGCGGCATTAAACTATAGCAGCATAACTAAGGTATGATGTATAACAAGCCAACACCACCAAAGGAAATGGTCAGTGGCCACCAAGCCCTGGACGGGAGCTTACAGCAGAGGCAGTCCTTTCCAATAATAGCCTGAGGAGGTGTGGCTTACCATACACCATCCCTAACTAAAGGGGTCAGTAAATAGAAAAGTTTTGAGTCTAGATTTAAAGGTGTTGAGAGTGTCCGCTTGACGAATGTTAGAAGGGAGTTTGTTACACGGGACAGGCGCACGATGGCAGAATGCTCTTCCTCCCATTGTCGATTTTTTGATATTCTAGGAATTACTAGGAGACCAGCATTCTGTGACCTTAGGGGTCTAGAAGGGTGGTAGGGAACAAGTAAGTCTTTAATATATGCTGGAGCAAGGCCATTAAGGGCACATACTAATACATTAGACTGAACATACATTTATACTGCATTCCACACACACACACACACACTAGCATTTAGCCTGCAAAAGACCCAGTGTGCAGTGTGAGCCAGTGTGCAAAATAAAGTGAGGATGGCGGTGATGAAGATGATGATGGCGGTGATCATGATGAATGTAATGAGTATTATGATGAACATGGTGATCATTAATATTAGTGAAGTAAATTATTCATGGGTCTGACAAAAAAGCTGATGATGATGAAGATGAATACATTGAAGGTGATGAAGATGCTGTTTTATCTTGTGTTAAACCCTCAGGACCAAGCAGATGCTGCCTCCCTCTCCATACTCAACCTGGACGACAGTAGCAGCATACAGGAGGTAAACACACATACAAACACGTATACACACACACACACACACACACACACACACACACACACACACACACGTATACACACACCCACACATACATACACATGTACGCATACACACGCACACACACATATACACACACAAATGTGTGAACACATCACATGCCTGGAAGACGATATTACCCACAATTCCTTTTGTGTTCAGCCATCCCACTCCTCTTGCTTGCTCAGCCCTCTGATTACATCCTGAGGGGCAGTGCCTGATGAGACACAGCTCAAAAAACACAGCTCTTTCTAGTGGTCAGATTTCTTTGCCAGAGAACTGCTAAACACACAAACACACATGCACACACACACACACAGTAGACAAGAATATAACATCTAATTACAATTAGCAGTAGAGATGCACCAGTCTGAATTTTTTTTGTTTCCATTTCCGATACCTGTATTTGATGTTGTCTGTTGTACATAAACAAACTGAATTGACAATGGATTATAGGAGAAATTCGTTTTTTTGTTTTTTGTGCATCCCTAGTTAACGGCATCAATTGAAGAGCTATGGCTGACAAATCTGTATGTGTATACCCACTGCTCTCTGTACCTCTGTACCTGTCTGTCTGTCTGGAGACTTTTCACTCAGTCTGAATGCCTTGCCTCCCTGTCTGTCTGCGTGTCTCGCTGTGTGTCTGTCTGTGTGTCTGCGTCCATGAGCAGGCCAGCCCAGGCAGTCAGCGGCGTGCCCGAGCCTCACTGTCGGACATCACCAGCGAGGGAGCCATCGAGAGCCTGACGGTGCGGCAGCTTAAGGAGATTCTGGCGCGGAACTTTGTCAACTTCTCCGGCTGCTGCGAGAAATGGGAGCTGGTGGAACGAGTGCACCGGCTCTACCACGAGAGCGAGCAGAACCGAAGATCCAGTAAGGCACCAAATGACCCACATTCATTAAAACCACATTAAGTACCAAACAGGATTTCGTATTTATAAACCATCAGATGCGATTAACACTATTCTTGCACACAACTGATGCTATCATTACAATTAACATTGCTTTATACTACTACTACTACTACTACTATTACTACTACTATTACTACTACTATTACAAATACTGCTGCTGCTGCTACTACTACTCACACTATTGATTGTAATGTGTCTGTTTAAGTTTATTTTCATTGAAAATCATAAAGAGTTATTTTTTTCATTAACTTATTTTTTCATTTCTTTAAAAGTCATATTTTTTATATTGTTTTTTACAACCCCTTTTATACATGTTTTGATTGACACCAATATCACTCTGTTGCAGTGGAGAATATGAACACTGACATCACCACAGGTGAGCACTTCCACACTTCCTCCTTGTCATTGTTGCTGCCTACCAGTGAAGCTATATTACCTCCCTTTGCTTGTGTGTAAAGACAGTTAGTGGAGATGTATAATTGTTGTTCAATTTATTCTGTTTCTTTAATTCCGTTCAATTCTGAAAATACATTTCTGTTCATAATAGTGTGTTAAACTTAGTAAATCCCTGTCCGATTTGGTATAGCCTGCAGTTTGTGGCGTGGTGGTGAAGGTACTTTAGAATGAGTGGTGAAATGTCTCCCTCTTGTGGTGTGTTTTAGTAACAACGTACCCCCCTCCCATCTGCCTTGGAGATGTTGGAGGTAAGAATCTCACACAGTCACGGCTGCCAAAATAAAAGGCTGATGAGAGAGAGAGATGAGAATGCCTATCCGCCATATCATTAGGGACGTGTTCCATCCCGGGGATGTACAGTAGACATCATTGGCGTGTCTGGTTTTTATATGGTATCATTAGTGCTGTCTCATCCAATCCAATTCATGTCCTGACTCGTTCTTAGAAAGGTCATTGAGAAGTCACCTGTCTACTGTGTGTGTGTGTGTTTGTGTGTCCATCCCTCGTTATCTACCCATTGTCGGTCATGTACTTTAATGACTGAATATCATCACAATGAATTAGTCCTGCTGAGTCTTCCTCACTTCCGCACTTTCAGAAAGATGTTCATAAATCACTGAGTGAAAAAAAGCTTCTGTGGCGTTTTTATCCTTCCCCACACACCCCCACCCCACGCCACCTCCATTCCCTAATAGCCTTCTTGGATCAGTCCCAGCCCTTTGACAGTCTCTGATGCAGAACTGGGACTCGCCCTCTCATTCTCACAATTAGGTCCTGGTCTGTGGTTGGCTTTGGGGCGCTGGCCCAGATTTGGTTCACGTCCGGCACGAGATGAGCTGGATGGCTGTGTTCCAGTGATGGCTGGTGTCTGTGGTCTTTGTGCGGGCATTAGCAGCCATTTAATTAAAGACAGATAGGGCCAAAAGACCAAAATGGCCAAAAGTGGATACAACAGAGTTAATGACAAAGCCAGAGATGGAGAACAAAGACAAACAACGGAGGAAATGGAATAGACAGGCAAAAAGAGCAAGAGAGAGTGACCAGCCATCACAAGGACATGTATTCAGTTCATTAGTGTGGTGGTGAGACATCTGAACCTTTGAGAAGAGAGCACAAGACCAGATCACACACATTATCATCATCATCTAATTCCACTCAAATAGTTCTAGAAGTCTTGAAGTTCCCAAGGGCAGAATTCATGTTTGCCTTTTGGAACCATCTGTATTATTCTTGTCAAGTAAAACTACTTCTTTCCCTAAACTTTTCTCTTCCTTGTTTCTCCTTCTCTTTTCCTCTCCCTTCTTTCTCCCTTATTTGCCCACCTGTCTTTCCTCATCTTTTGTATTTTCTTCTTTCTTTCTTTCTTTTTCTTTCTTTCTTATCCCTCACTCCCTCTCCTTTTCCCAACATTTCTTCCGGTCTCCTGTATTCCATCTCTCTCTGATCTCAATTCCTATTTCACTCTCCCTCCCACTTCTCTCTCTCTCTCCTTCTATCAACCTTTGTCTATCTCTTTCTCTCTTGTCTCTCTATGTGCAGACGGTGTGGTGAAACCCCAGTTAAGTACGGCGGATGAGAACCTGTGCCGTATCTGCATGGACGCATTCATAGACTGCGTGTTGCTGGAGTGTGGTCACATGGTCACCTGCACCAAGTGCGGAAAGCGGATGAACGAGTGTCCAATCTGCCGGCAGTATGTGGTTCGCGCAGTGCACGTCTTCAAGTCCTAATGGCTCGTCAAACACACATAAGCGGACACAGATAAATACAAAGTCACACAAAACCACTGATACACGTGCACATACATATAAAACACACACACACACACACACACACACACACTTCCTCCTGGAGGACAAATAGGCCTCTCTGGAAGTGACCCTACTAGTTTACATGGGAGGAAAAAAAGATGTTTGGTCCCAATGCAATTTAGCTGTTTGTTTGTTTCTCATTTCATCCAACATGGCATTGAGAATAAGCAACATACAACACGTTTGTGCTGAGAGGTTCCAACATGGTGACATAGAAAGAGACAGACAGACAGACAGGCAAAAGGACAGACTGACAGTAATTTGTCAGACTCTGTTTACATGACCACTAACTCGTCATGCATGTGCAATAGAAGTGGTGTTCAGGGGGAAATCAAACTGTTCCTAGTGTCACACACTTAATCTTTACATAGAATCAGCGAAGAACTGATGACTACACTTGATCCTATAGGTGCCAAATTAGACAGGTATATACAAACGTTGTGTATTTGTCCTCTACAACTGTGTGAGTGTGTATGTGAGTGTGTGTGTGTTTGTGTATGTACAATATTATATGTAGGTGACTGTCGAGTGTAGTGTGTAGGATACTATTGACTGTAGACCACAGTCAGCCAGGCAAGGAGAGAACCACCAGTGGAGAGGCGCAGCAAAAGACAGCAGCCGACACCTGAGACTGGTGAGCATCTGGCTCAGATTTGGCAGCTGAGGGCATGGATCAGAGTGGTACTCATCCCTCAAGTTCTGGGTGAAGGGGCACTTGGCTGTGACCTGGTGGAGCTAATTGCAGACCACGTCTCTGTTCTGATACTTAAGTTTCACTCCAGCCAGGGCTCATAGTGGACCCCCACAGTTCTCTGTCTCACTCTTTCACCTTGCACGCAGACAGGGACGCAGAACTATGTCCATGCACCCACAACCCCTCTGTGTAAATGCAGCAGTGCAACTCTAGTCTCCAGTCATGCAGATGTAGACCTCTGCATACTGTGGAGTTGCAGCATTCTCTTACTGGGATGCAGCACTCTGCCTTTTTGCAGTGACACAGCACTTGTAGTGGTCATCCATGCAGCGGTAATGCAGTTCACCACAATGCTGCATTTTTTTTTATCCATGCAGCAGTAATGCAGTTCACCACAATGCTGCAGTTGACTGTCCCCCATGCAGTGCTGCACTCAAACTTGTCTATCTACATGCACTGATTCTGTGCTTGACATGCACGCAGAATTGCAACTTTCTGTCTACATGCAGGGAGCATTGCAACTTTGTCTACATGCAGTGATGATGCACTTGTTCACATGCAGCAACACAGCTTCATGCATTGATGTTGCAGTATTGCAACTCTGTGATAAAATTCTCTCCAATACACACACAGACACACACACTCACACCACTCAACCAACTACCACCTCCACCTTTGTGTCATTTGCACATACTATACTACTGATTTCTATAGACTAACTCTGCACTGGTCTGCAACCATAGACACACTCGCCACTCACTGTGGCTGGGATCTGGCCCTTAGGCCAATCCTGTAGTTTACATATCAGAACTCTTTCATTTCAGCTTCTCTTTAATGACCAACATGATGACCACAATTCTGTTGTGAATTTACTCTTTTTGTGCTACAGATCTGTAAGCAATATCATGTCATACATGAGTTATGTGTTCAACATGTCGTTCCAAGTTGTGGCCAAGTGTGTGCATCTAGATCCTCAGAAACTAAACAGGAAAAGAAACATATCTAGCCGGAAGGCTAAGGAAGTTGTTTACCCTGTGTTTGAGCAGTTGTACCACCAGGATACACCAACACTGTACTTTGTTTTGACTGTGTGACATTTTTATATTTTTCATAAGTTTCCAGTTGGTGAAAAGATGAATTCTCTTCATGAAATATACCGTTCACTGAGAGATACAATATTTATTTCAGAGTATATGAAGTGAGTGGTACTATATAGACTCTAGTTTTCAACTGTATTATTAATGTAAAAAAATATTTAATATTGCTGTAAAGAGGACAGCTTTTGAAGTACTGATGAATTATTATTTAAATAGAATGTTTTACTATCTGTTCTGTCTACTGACCACTTGTGTTTTATAATGAATCGTTATCTCACACCAAACTTGGGCTGGTCGAGGGAGGGGTGGAACAGGTGTGGAGCAGGTAGCCTGTCAGGTAACAATACCTTGTCAAATCCCTCCAACGAGAGAAGGACTTCATACAGCCTTTATGGTCTCCAACCCTAATCAGTCGGTCAGACAGCGATGCAGTCTGGGTTGAAATCACATCTCATTGGTTAATAGTTGCACTTACAACCTAGAACGCATCACTGGCGAAGTTGAATGCACCCATAGGCTGCTAGTGCAGCCGTGGACACGCAGTTGTTCCTGTTATCTCTCTTGTCTGCTTTCATCAGCAGCACGGTGCAGAGTTGCACTGAAAAAAACAATCTTTGCCATGTTAGCTGTGTGCAAATAATTACAGGTGCTTGCATGCTGCCCAGATGATGCCCATCAATTCCCCAACATTCTAAGTCAAAAGTCAACAACAGCATTTGTTACTTGCAGTCCAGCACCACACTAGCAAGACAGTGATGACAAGAATGATTTTGGAAACTTTTGAAAACACGTGTTGTCAATTACCCCAATGCTGGGGTTTGTTGTCATCCATGGGGCTTGAGTGCACCGAGTGATGTCGGTAAGAAAAAGGATGAGAAAAAATTCGAACCCACATACTGACTAGTGGAAGTGAACAATAACTACCGTAAATAGGGGCATAGAAACTCAGTTTTGGTTTGATTTTTTTTGTGCCCCATTCAGTTAATGTTAGCTGCCACCTAGGTATCTGGTCTATGTAGGTTCAAAATTTCTTGTCCTTTTTCTTACAGACATACTGTAACATGCGGTACACTCAACCAACAGTGTTATCATTTGAATTTAGGATTTGAGAGGACATTGTGATTCAGCCAATGGGGCTGCTTGTCTGGACTCCATCCCTCCCCCCAGTCGGCCTCCTCATTCCGTGTACAACATGGGGACACGTAGCGTAACGGGTGCACTGAGGCGAAGTCGCCGACGACACTGTGCTTACATGTGTGTTTCTAAAGCTGCTATTTTTAAACTGATGATGTCACGTGTAAGCCACTGTGATAGCAGGGCAGACTCCTAGGGACACTGGCCACGTGCTCTACTAGGGACAGACATAGTTCCATATACAAACAAACAAAAACTCAACAACAAGTGTGTTCCACGAACTCTAGTCTTCATATTTTGGGAATGTTAAACTTTTTATTTTGGTACTTCAAAGAGGATTATTTATTACATTTAATAAAATATGGTATCTTGAATTATCACCCCTCCACTGCCTGTCTTTTGTCCATATAGCAGATGTTGATAGTGATTTTGATCGTGGTGATGAGGGCGTGCACTCGATCACCCCACAAAAAACCCTAGAGTGTCCACTGATGTGATGTGAGGTGGGCAGCATTCTGGGCCTTTATCTGACATTGTGATCAATCACACAGGATGTTTAGCTTTGAATGGGACGAGCGTTGAAGAGCAGGAAAAACTGAGACCTGGACTTTATGCCACAGCTCCACTGGAATACAGTAAGACTTATGCAGGATGAGTGTGCAGCCCTCCAATTTCTGCGTCCCTAGGTCCAAAACAATTTAAAAAGCAGCCCAAGTAAAGCTTAAACTTACAATGTGTGACAGGGTGCCAGTCAGCTGTAATGAATATTTGTTCCCATATTAGTCACTTCAGATGGGACTCCATATTTGGTGAGTGCATCAGCTCCGATCCTCTAATGCTTGACACACAGCAAGAAAGGGTGCACTTCCTAAAATGGTCACAAGAGGGCATACGGCTACAAACTTGGGCACAGGAACTGATGAAAGATGTGCTTGTTAAGGAAGGTGATATGAGGAAGTTTTGACAACCACACACTTACACAGTCTTTCCTTTTCCACCATTGATCCATGACCCCAGTGACCTCAATGCTCAGACCTCAGGCCTACAGTAGTCCTATTGAGTGATTGATCCATTTAAATGTAAATTAAAAGTCTTGTTGGACTAACATGATATTTTTTTACCTCATACATGTAATTGTTTATGCCTACAGCAAGCCCATCAGTCATCCACATAGAACACTTCCCCATGAGTAATGCACTTTTCCACCACTCTACAACAGCGAATAACTTTTGCATGTGATTTCAATGTTACACTTTCCTCGCATGGTCCAAAAATGCCTGTGTTTGATGTCTGGTGGACATGCAAAGACTGATGCAAAGAGAGCATATACACACAATTTCTTTTCAGTAAGAGGGAATCAAATGACATTCTGCCTGGTGATCAGAAGGCCAAATAATGTAAAGCAAACATACAAGTGAAATCCACTAATGGAGGATACAAATGACTAGTGGAGGAAGAAATGACGTATGTGGCCAGGGAATCTGTAAACTTAAAGGAATATGCCATAGCCATATTGAACCATATTAAACTAGGTTCTCCCCTTAATTTAGACAAGTTGATAAATACCTCTCGAGTCAGTGTGTGTACCCAATCACTCCGGCACCCAGTGCTACTTTGGTAGCATTTAGCTTAGCCCAGTTCTTTCATTAGGATCCAAACAGGGATGAAGTTAGAAGCAAACACATCCACGTCTTTCCTATTTATATATGATTAGTCAAGTAGTTAGCCCACTAACTGTGGTGACAAAATAAAACGTGGAGACTGATGATGATACTGCAAGGAGTGAGGATGTTACTGTATCCTATCCATTAATTAGTGAGACCTGAAGCACAGTGAACACTCACTGAGTGAAAACACACACACTATCCCAGGACAGTGGACAGTGAGGTGTTGGGTGCCTGCCCCAATGTGTCAAGATGGTAGATCAGGCTAGACACTTTGCACAAAGATGAGAAAGTAACATAAGACTATACACTTTGCCCAAAGATGAGAAAGTAACACAAGGCTACTTTGCACAAAGGTAAGGACAGACTGCTTTATCAGGATAATACAGAATCAGTGATACTGTTAAACCTTTGAAAGATATTGCAGTGACATGTTGTTTCTATCATCTCAAAGTCATCCCTGCCTTCCACTGCCTGACCCTGCACCTCTTGCCTCCTGGGTGCCCAACCAACCTCACTGAACATGCCACCCTTCTGAGGGCCTTCTTCTACCGTTTGTTCCGGCGGTACTTCTGAATGGTCCTCAACCCACTCCATGGTCTATGCCACTGCCTCCCTGCTGAGGGTCACCCCTGCCTTCCACTGCCTGATTCCCTGGCCCAGTCCCTGGCTTCCTGAGCTTCACTGATGCTGACTTACAAGTGCTTAGAGGATCTGCCCCTTTTTATCTTAGCGCTCTCATAAAGGCTCAGGCTACCCCCCGACAACTCCGGTCCTCCAATGACTGTCGTTTGGCAGTCCCGGCACCTCGCCCAAGGCAATCCAGACTCTTCTCATGTGTCGTCCCACGCTGGTGGAATGACCTACCAAAAACAATCAGAACAGGGCCATCTCTGGAGGCCTTCAAAAAGCTCTTAAAGACCCAGCTATTCAGAGAACATCTTCTATCCTAGCACTAAATTGAACTGAAGCACTATTCCCTAGCACTATGCTCTTTAAGGTTTCTGCTATGTAGCTTGATTGTTATCCTCTTTTTGTAGCTTTGGATAAAAGCATCTGCTAAATGCATAAATGTAAATGTAAATGCTCATTGGGCCTCTTTGTGTTAAGCGCGTTGAGACATGCCTTTTGTAAAAATGCGCTATACAAATTGAATTGAATTGAAAATTCACCAGACAAACACTTTCAACAATCTTAAAAAATAACTATTTATTCATGTCCAACAGTGCAAATTGTTTCTTTTCTCTGTGTTTTCAGATACAAACGTAGTCAAACAGAACAACACAAGTCATTTGGAGTACCTTCTCCCATGACTCCAAAGTTTAAGGAGATGCTGCATAAATTAAATTATATTAAAGGCTTTCCTAGATTTGCAGTGTTACTCAGACCAACGTAGACAAGACTATGACACCGATGGAACAGGGAACCAATGGGAAAACTGAGTGCCTTTTCCATCACTGTACATAAAAATAAAATAATTTCTTGTACAAAAATAAACCTGCATAAAACTTGAGGTCTGCATTGCTTCTAAAAAAAAACTTCGCAAACATAAAAAAGAAACTTTGCAAACATAAAAAATATGGACCCAGAAATGTCCCTTGTTCCATCACAAGGGATGCCTGACTGCTCAGCAGTACATTTGAACATAAACTGAGAACACGCCATAAAAAAACAAACACTCAAAAATAATTATGTGCTTTGAAAAGAAAGGATTTGGCATGAGCAGCAAAATGGCATGAGTGGGAATGTGTGTGTTTGTGTGTGTGTGTGTGTGTGTGTACAGAGGACAAGTGTATATGTACAGGTATGTGCACAAAAGTGTGTGTAGAAAGGTTTACAGTGTAGGAAGGATTGTTGACAAACAATAACCATAATTTAAATCCCTCTGGCCAAACCTTTGTCAACTCTTCTCTAAGGTGTGTAACCATGGACAGTTAAAGAGAGTAGAATACAATACAAGTGTGTGTGTGTGTGTGTTTATGTGTGTGCCACTCCAAACAAAGTCGGTCATGTGCAGTGCGGATAGAGTATGCACATGCCAAGTGGTTCCTTGCTGGAGGTTCCATGGTCCATATTCCCTTGATTACGTCACAGCTGCCAATCTGATGGTCAGCATTCCAGCGCAAAGGCCTTCCGTCAGCAATCCGAAGCTGAGCTCGCTGCTCGTCATCAGTCAGTATTTCCGAGAGACGTCGGCATTCCCTCGATGAGCTCCGTGATCAGTGTTGCTTAGGTGACACTGCTGGTCAGTGCTTAAGTTATGAAATCGCTGGTGGCTGCTAACCTACGGTTGGTGACGTCGACGTCACTACCTAGTTTAGGTCGCCAATCAGCGTTGCCCCGGGTGATGTCGCCGGATGCGGTGTTACCTAGGTGAGCTTGCGCAACAGTTTCTCCTCCTGCAGGCTGAACTGCACACTGACGGACATCTCTGCAATGAACTGCTCGCAGCCCTCCTTGGTGACCTGCTTGCAGTAGCGCAGGTCTATGTGGCAGATGCTGCCACAGCGTTTGAAGTAGGCCAGCGACTGGTCCGTGACATGGTTACACACTAATGAAGAGAGTCAGAGAGAGAGAGAGAGAGAGAGAGAGATTGAACACTGGGCCCTGGGGTTTGAAGGGGAGTTTTCTGGCTAAAGCTTGCTTTTATCTGCAGCGTTTTAACTGACTGTCATTTACAGAAGACTTCTAACAAAGCAAGAAACTTGCGGGCTACTGACCAAAGATACATAGTATAGTTTATGACAGCTTACATGTATGCATTTGTTTCTGAACATGAGGTGAACTGTCTGTATACATGACAACCTTGAAGTAAAACAGGTGGAGGTTCTACCCACATACATATATGTTTTAAACCTAAATGGAAACAAATGTGGCTGAAATGCATTTCCATAGCTCTGTTGTTCAAGATCACCAAGTGCTGTCGGCAAAAAAATAGAACAAGAAAATCTGGTACCACAGGGAGAGAAAGAAACCACCTGGCAGGTGCTGGGACATAGAAATATGCGTTTACTTTCCTTTTACTGTAGCCTGCTGCACTAGCGTTAGCGGGTTGTTTGCGAATCAGCAAATTACATTCCTAAAAAATTCCTATATTATAGAAACTATATCATGCCAAATTGTCTCATTTGTCTTACCAGAAGCACTCAGGGTTGAAATACACTGTGCTGTGCTACTGCTTTAAGGCCTGAGGTATCACTGGCATTATTTCACTTCGTCCAAAGTGTCTGACGGCTAGCCATAAGCATTTGTTTGCTCCATGTGGACCGGATTATTTTTCGCTGTCACCAATTGCTACTGTTTGAATGCAACATTACTATTTTCACTCTTTTTGCTTATTGTCCAACATATATTCTAAACCGGAGCAAACGTAAGCTTATGGCTTGTCTCCTGACTGAGGTGCTAAAATTGACCATAAGCACTAGACGGCTGGCCCACCTGAGAGGTTGATCTCGGTGAGAGAGTCGCGTGTGCTGGTGCCCACAGCCGTCAGCATGTTGATGGACTGGTCGGTGATGTGGTTGCAGTAGCTGAGGTCCAGGCGGGAGAGATGCGGCAGGTGGACGATGAGCAGCCGCAGAGACGAGTCGGTGATGTCCAGTCCCGCCAGGCGCAGGTCCGCTACGTTACGCAACTTACTGCGACTCTCCTGCTGACCTGGGGGGTGGGGGGGGGGGGGGAGAGAGAAAGAGAGATAGATAGATGGAGAGAGATGGTGAAGAGGTGGAGGTGGGAAAGAGGGACAGAACCCGAGGGACAGAAAGAAACAAGGGACGAGGGACAGAAAGAAACAATCTATATCTAGTCCAATGTAAGTAAGTGGTTGTGTGTAAGAGAGAGACAGAGAGAGAGAGAGAGAGAGAGAGAGAGAGAGAGAGAGAGAGAGAGAGAGAGAGAGAGAGAGAGTTAAAGAGAGTAAAGAAAGATGTGATTGAGAAAGAGAGAGAGAGAGAGAGAGTGTTTGTGTGTGTGTGTGTGTGTGTGTGTGTGTTGTTTGACTCTCTACCTGGCCTGTTATCAGTGGGGGGTGAGAGCAGGTCCTCCATCTGGGCATCCTTGAGGCCCTCCACCCACTGCAGGTGAAGTGAGTGCAGCAGAGGACAGCTGGCCGTGCACAGGGCAGACACAGCAGCCCACGAGCAGCCAGCTAACTGCAGCGAACGCAGACCTACAACACATACAGTACACACAGATACCGTCAATAAC
>JAGFZM010002136.1:361282-396428 GCA_017657215.1 Limnothrissa miodon | reverse complement strand
ACACACACACACACACACACACACACACACACACACACACACACACAGTGAAATTATCCCACACTGCTCAAATGTCCATATTTTGACTTTACATTTGATGATGTGTAATGTATGCTCATTTGATAATGGGCACTGCAGGCCCTGTCTTACTGTTCCCATAGTTAGTATTATCAGTCATAACTGCAGAGGACCTGGGAGAGATCAGTCTCTGCCCACTGGATGTAGGTCACCCAACCATATGGCTCCGGCGCTCCGTTTTCATCTAGCAGCCAACACACAAGTGGCCACACACAGCCACACTTACCTCTAGTGGCCAGACATTTGACTTTGAGGTCGAGATTTTGTCACAGAAGCTAACCGCTTCTAAACCCAATCATAACCTGAGCAAATAATTCGATCTCTTATTATCCTCTAGTATTTATGCATAAGCATTTGCATACAAACTACCAATGAAGTTCCTTCTGGGGGAAGATTATTCCTCTTGAGCCTTGAATTTTGAATATCTCACTTGAACATCCATCACTGAGATCTAAACTTGCATCACATCAACTATAGCATTGATACCTCATGTCACAGCTATCTAGCAGTAATATTACATCATACCTGTGAGCCATTGATATCTCCTGGGTAAACACAGACCAACCTGCTAGCAAATCTAACTCCCTCGCCTACTCGCCTGATCTACTCCAGTTGAGCCTAATACAGTGCTTTTCCAGATCACCATCACCAGGAGCCAATCCAGGAGCTAATTACATTGTACAAAATCTCAACCATTTATCCAGCATGGCATGGGCTTGGCATGATAACAAACAGACCAGTACACCCTGCCCAACCAGGAATGGCATCAGCATGAAATTATATTATTTTGGTCTAACTGGACGAACAAAACAACTCAACTCAAGTAAAATCCTTCAGTGATACCTCACCTTGATAATACTACTGTATCTCGCCTCATCACCCAGATAAATGAAAAATCCAATTCCTTGATAATGGGACACCTTTGATATCTGGTAAATCACTTCCATTCCACCGTTGCATATTCTTTAGAATGGTAACTACAGCAACCATATAAAGGGATCAGCTGTTCTCAAGCAACCAATTTAAATGGTTCGTTTAGTGTTTTAAATGCAGGCTTTTTGTATATAGGCATGAGTTCTTCTAATATAAGGACAAAATTAATTTGGAAGAAGCTTAACGGTGTCATGCCATTATTTGTCCCTGTTTGGTCTATCATTATCCTATCGAAACCCTTTGGCGGCAGCAATCCTCAACATTACTAATTCTCACCATGAACAGCTCACTTAGGTACAATAATGCCTTACCTTAGCCGTCGTCTTCGGCCAGCTCACAACAGGAACTCCAGTCATGGCCATCTTTGGGTCATCCCCTGCATGCTCCTTCAACACGACCTAAAAAGGTTAAAAAAAATAAAAATCTATTAAAAAAAAGATAAAAACACTTCCCTCACATCAGTGAAGTGTGTGTCTCACGTAGTTATGTAATGAGAATCTTCAGAAAACATGAGAAAGGAGCATGTTGTTTTATCCCAGACACAGGCATACTTTAAGAGCCTTCTTCTATAAGGAAGAGAATAAGGTGTGTGGGCCATCTCTAGAGGCCCATCAACCCTCACACCATTTAACCCCAACAATGGAAGGACATGTGCAGCCATGCTAAACATAACCTCATAACATCAAAGAGGCCATTGTAACAGGCCTCTGGAAGCACATGGAACGGGAACCATGGGGAGTGAGCGATCTGAGTCAACCCCTCACTTACACTAAACACATCATTAGAATAAGTCTCCAGAGCTCAAAACGTCCGTGTGTCAGTGTGTGTGGGTGAGTGTGTATCTGTATGTGTGTGTGTGTGTGTGTGTGTGTGTGTGTGTCTGTGCGGGGGTAACGGATAAAACTCACAAATAAAAAGATACCTCGTAAGTTATACTATACAGTGTATTGTATTTTACACATTTAAAATATTTTACAAATGAAAGAACATCAAAAATGAGCATGATACACTGAGGAACATTATCCAATTAACTGAGACAAACGAGCACTGGGACAAATGCAGGTGTCCCCTGACCTTCATGTACTGAAGCAGGGCGTTCGGATCCTCAATACCCTCTGGCACACATCGCTTGTTCTCGGGCAGTGTCTCCAGCCTATCCACCAGTGCCTGCAGGCCCTCAAGCTCAAACTCCGTCAGGTGCGTCCACTTGAAACCAACCTCGGACCTCGGAGACCCGCACGGGGTTCCAGAAACCTCCGGCAGGTGGGGGGAGGCGTCACTGGCAATGGGGTCGTTTGTAGAGGCTTGCTTCTGAGGGGCTATGATGGCTGCGGAGGCAATATTGAGGGGTGCAGCAGGGGTGGGTGTCTGGGAATCGGGTGGAGGAGAGCAGGGGTTGGGGTCCCTGTCCTGGGTGTCACATGAGTCTTCATCCAGGGCATCATGTTTAGTGGCATCAGAGGCAGGGCTCGCTGTGCTATGCTTGGACTCCGACTCTGACATGAAAAAAGGGAGAGAGGTACAAAGAGAGAGGAAGAGATAGATAAATAGATAGAGAGAGAGAAAAGAGAAAGAGAGGGAAAGAGAGAATATTAGGGGAGCATGTATCTGAAGCTTACCATAAGGAGGGCAGTGGTGGTCTTGTACTCACCTCCTATTTAAAAAAAAAAAAAGTCACCTGCTCAAACTCACCTGTTACTATATTTGAAAGTGTAGCGTCAGAGTTAAGGTGTGTGCTCAGGTAGGCACGTCGGGTGAGGCAGTGGATATAGCGCTCTAAAACATACCAGCACATCTCGTAGAAAAATGGGTAGCGGAACTTGGAGTGGACCTGGAACAGATTGAGAGAAGCGATTCAAACATCAGCTCAATTAGTAGGTCACCCAAAACAAGCAGTACCAGAAAAACCTGTGATTCTTTTTTTATTTACCTCCACAACCTCTGCCACCCCCCACCCACACACACACACAAACACACAGCAGCAACAACAACATTGGACGTTCTCACCAATTCATGTGGATTTGTGTGCAAACCCAACAACAGGCACCAGAAATAATCATTTTCAGACTTGTTGACTGACAAGGAAAAAAACACGAATTTAGTTTCATTCTGTTGATACTATCCTTAGTACCCCCAAGTCAATTCAAAAGCGCATAAATTCTGACAACAAAGCTGATAAATGAACCTATACAGTACAAGATGTTGCCTGCCCTGCACACTAGACAATGAAACCATGCAAAACAAAACCATGTAACAGCATACAAGATACTGTAATTGGTTTCCTACTGCCAACACTAACTGAATGTACTGTACAACAGAAATATAAATTATATTCACAAGAAAAAAATAAAACAGCATTACAAAACCGAAATAACAATCTACTTGAAGAAAATAAATGATGGAATTACACTGAAAAAAACAAAGTGAGGCTAGGGAAAATTACAGATCTATTTCTGCCGAGAACAACACAACACAAAACAACACAGCACCAGCAACTTTACTAGGCTATTGCGGTTGTCTAATGTTGACAATGGGAGAGCGTCCAACAGTATTTTGGGGATATTTTTGTAACTGGCCTGTTTTTAGCCAATGGCAAACTCAGTCCCAGTCCAATCATTTCACAAAGCTGGCTCTATTTTTAGAGCCCTAAATAAATAATGATTAAGATTAAGGTTTTCTCAGGGTTCAGATGACCCTCTTACACACACACACACACACACACACACAAATTCTTCCATAGCTTTTCAACCCCTTGGGCCAGGTTATTTTCTTAAAAATGTTGATGCGCTCTCTCTCTCTCTCTCTACACACACACACACACACACACACACACACACACACAGTTTGTCTGTAGCTTTTCAGAGAGCATAGAAATGCCACCCTTCGGTCTTAGAGCAAGATGACCCATTTATCCACCCGTAGATTCATATTCATCATGTAAACCACTCAAGGAGACAGCCAAACCTAAAGTTCTGATAGGTGATATGTGCCAGCCTTACCTTGGTCCTATTCTCAATCTCGTAAATGCTGAGCTGCATAGGGATGTTGAAGCTGTGGAGAATGTTGCCTCCAAACACCAGTGTGTCTTCAGGGGTGTATACAGCATGGATCCAGCCTGGAAAACACACACACACACACACACACACACACACACACACGCATCAGTTTGTATCTTTACAGAAATATTTGAGGTGTATTTAAAAGAAAAAAAAAAAAAAAAACCTGTGTTGTTACTCCCCCTAGTGGCAAATCCTGTGTATGGGCCTCAGCATAGTGTTTGACAGAGTAAGACAGACAGAGAGAAAGAGAGCGTAAGAAAGAAAATGAGACAAGGAGTGTGTCTGTGTCTGTGTCCGTCTTACCAGAGGGAATGAAGAAAGTGTATCCCTGTTTCAGTTCCACCCTTTGGCAGCCATCAGCTCTATCACCCAGGAAGATGTCGCTCTGTTTGCCAGACAGCACCCAGTCCTCATACAGTGCCAGGTTGTAAGGAGTGGGGGGCACCAGCCAGAAGATCTGAAGGGGGAAGTCAAGCCAACTAGATTGTTTTAGATTTATTTCTTTGTACTTTGGATATGCAGACTAATAGAGATGACTAAAAATGGACTTTGGATTTTGCATCTGGACATCCGTGTGTGCGCGTATGTGTGTGTTGTTATACCTCTCTCTCGCTCTCTCTCTCTTTCTCTCTCTCTCTCATATGATAAGATGTACACAATTACATATGTATGTATGAAAGTATAAATAATACTAGTATAAAAACTATAAATAATACAGCAAATAACAATATATGATAATAGTATCTACAGTGCAAGTTACTGAGCATTAGACCTGACAAAACTCTAAAGAGTGACAAGGACAGACAGCATCAGACCAGAGTAATCACCAAAAATTACAAACTCAATCCCTCACCAGACTAATGGCTTTGGGAATGAGCATTACAGTAACTCTTGACTAAAACACATCTGACTGATTGCCATGGAAACACCATTTCCTTAGCGTCTCTCTGTCCTTATGGCTCTGCCACTCAATTCCACTGATAGAGAGCAGGTTGTATCGTTGCCATCTGTCATCTCAGCTCATTTAAGCGGAAACCCCAACTGATATGCACTACACAACAACTGATCTAACAATATACTATTAATATATGTGGTTAACATAGCCAGATGAGACATTTCAGCAATGAATTTGCTAACCAAGACTGCCTTCAACATCTCTGACATCTTTTCATCCTGATCTAACTTGAACACACACACACACACACACACACACACACACACACACACAGCCCCTGTCAGTCCCCTGACAGATCAATGATGCGCAGTATCAAAAGAGGCATGACATGACAGCGTGCCTCCGGGCTCACCTTGCCTCCTTTGAAGACGTGGTACCACACCGAAGTCCCTCCGAAGTCAATATGGAAGTCTGTGAAGCAGCCTTTGACACTCATCAGGCAGTACCTGCACAACACGACAGGAAGAAAAGTGTAAGGAGAACAGCATCATCACTGTGACGTGCGCAAGCAGGCACGTACCTCCTAGTTTTAGTCACCATGTGCACAGAGCACGCACCCCCGTGACCAGACCAAAACTGCCCACTGACATTCATGTGTGGACTAAACCTGGATGTGTCCCAGGCGTTTCTGGCTAGAGTCTGTATCTATTGCGGTCTGGACTGAACAAAAATAGCTTACAAGTTAATGCTGGGGTTCTGAACTGAACTGAACTACAGTGCTATCATAGGTCCCAACAGCCCGTTGTGCATCTAGACAACTACGATAAACAAGTATGCCTGATTGATGGGGTGAACGCCAACACGGACATACTGTCTGTAATTTGAGCTGAAGCGTCCTGTCTGTACCTTGTCCACGATTTAGACCAGTTGTTCTCAACCTTTTTTTCTTGAAGCCCCCCTTGCTTGTGTTCACGACTCAAGCCAGTCCCCCTTCCCCAACACCAAATCCTACCGCATAAATCCACTAAAAGAAAAAAGTGATTTATTGCCAATTTCTTTTCCTCTGTGTGTCATCAGGTGTATAAAATGTTAAAATATTTTGATTATCCTATTGCTGTGTTGTTAGGATTCCATAATTTTATACATTTGCACAAATATAATTTTGTTGACATCACAACCTCAACTCAGTAATATCTCCCCTGTAATCTCTAGCGCCCCCCTAGGGGGGTCCCAGACCCCAGGTTAAGAACCACTGATTTAGACTAGGGCCTTTAGTGAGCTCATCACACACTCCTAATCTAGAGGGAGAGCTCAGGGGCTGCACTCATTGGTCCTTACACTGTAGACAGTTTCAAAAGTATGACGAAAGGAGTTTAGGAATGAAACAGGAAATGATCAGTATTTGTTTTGAGACATCACCACTAGTGAGAGATGAGGGGTAAGACACTAGCTTAGACTTAGCACTGGTAAGAAGTAGTGAGAAATACACTACCCTGATTACCATTGGTTTATGAAAGGTTTATCATGTGCATACTGCGAGACAGCATAATCGCATCTTCCAAATGAATTTTTTTGTAGTAGAACTACAATGCTGAGGCACTATACTACATGTTCTAATAATAGAACCCAGGCTGTATACTGGGAACTTCCTGATGAATAGCGGTCCACTTTAAGCTCTGTGACCGTCAGCAATATCACTAGCAGGCCATTCTTTAGGGGGCCTCAGAACAACATTTCCAAATATACTCAGATTATCTTCTGGGAAATTGTTTGCTTTGCTCTTTGACTTGAAAAATGAGCTGATGTCTTAGAGGCCAAAGAGAAGCCTAAAGTAGAGAGTTATTGTAATCAGACACCCCAGTGCTGGTTCAATAACAGACAAGATTAGGAAAACAGCAATCGATAGCTAAAGTAATGACCACCATCTCCTTGGCAGGGGCCGTAAAAACAGAGCCCTGGTAATGTGGAAATCCTGCTATGCTTTCAGAAAAAGATCCACACACACAACAGAGGACATACGCACACATGTGCGCGCACACACACACACACAACACGCACGCACACTTAGACAAAAAAAAAAATCAATGCACGTCTTAAGATGCTTAAATCATGCTGGCTACAGCACACATACACACACACACACACACACAGCTACCAATTAACTGTGACAAAACATTATGTGACTGATCAGAGAGTAACCTGATGTTTGTCCCTACTACTCACCACCACTGACCTCTGCATGAGGACAGCTGCACCTCACAGTTAGACAGGAATGGACGGAGGAGGAGGAGGATTAAGAACAAAAAATACAGAAAGAGATACAGTAGATGGATGGATGGATGGATGGATGAATGGAAGAAAGAAAGCAAGCTTTAAGAGCCTTTCTTTGGCTCTGATTGCCTGACAGTATTCTCTCTGTCATCTGATTGGCAGACCCACTTCAATAGTCTCATGCTGCAGTGTCATGATCAGCCTCTCCTGCTGCCTAGCAACCTCCTGAAGCTGCCAGACCTGTGTGTGTGTGTGTGTGTGTGCACACGTGTGTGTGTGTGTGTGAGTGTGAGTGAGAGAGGGAGAGAGAGAGAGAGAGAGAGAGAGAGAGAGAGAGAGAGAGAGAGAGGCGAAGTCCAATCTGTGCTGACAGCGACATAGTACAATATGAACTCACAGTGTGACAACTATACTTACTGTCATCACTCATTTAGGATTCCCTGACTCAGCCTGTGGACTACCTCATGTGTACTAAAAGGTGCTTACTTCTGTCCTAGTTTATGGACTACTGCATGTGTTCTGAGAAGTGCTTACTTCTGTCCTAGACTATGGACTACAACATGTGTGCTGAGAAGTGCTTACTTCTGAACTTTCGGGTATTTCATCTCAGTGATGATGTTTGTAGCCTCAGTCTGTTGTTTCTTCAGGTGAGGCGGCCACATGTTGTCCACCCAGTCCACAAGATCCACCTGAGAGACACATACAAACACACACACATACACACCATTAGTGACACAGTGTACAGTGAGTGTATGTGTGTGTGATGCAGAACTCCTAAGCTAACAGACACTAACATGCATTCATTTCTATGAGATATTCACTCCTCATCATTTCTCCTTTCTCCATCCTGTCGTCCTGACTTCATCCCTTCTTTTTTTCCCTGCCTCCCCTCTCTTCCACACTAATCCAACATGCTCCTCCTCTCTCTTATCTTCTCCACGACTGGACTGTCAATTCTTTTCCTATTTAAAGGTCTCCTTCCAAAATAAACCGTTTAAGACTTGATGTTTTTACATTACCATAGGTCAGCCCAAGTTGTACTTCTATGCTCAACTTCAAAATGCTCTCCTACCCCTGTAGTCTGTATTCGCCTGTGATAGAAAACTACCGGGAAAAATGAGCGAATCGGAAAAGCCGTACAAATGTACGTCAATTTGAACATTAGCTATGCAGTTAACCCGCCCTCAAGAAACGTTAGGCTGCCTGCAGACAGACCCACTTGAGGGAGCGTCACAGTGTTGTTAGCCAATCAGAGGCGAAACATTTGCATAGCATTAATATTCATAGCATTCCTCTCGAGCTATCCCTGCTCTTGTTTTCACCTAACTAAAATAGCTTGAAACAAGACAACCACAGCATATATTTTGTCGAAACCAACTCTCATGACATTATTTTAGACAAGAGACCACCACAAAATTAATAAAAATACTATGGAATGAGACCTTTAAAGTCAAACTCACAGTTCCACCACTTCACCCAAGTTCATGCCAGAAAAGGTTTTGAGGGCTCAAGACTTCAGCTTTTAAGTGCTGTTCGTTACTCAAAGCAAATAAAGAACTCATAGCAAAATCACACTAACCGATAGCAGAAAGCAAACCTACCAGAAAGCACTTGTGACCTTGGATATCAGATAATAGGAATAACAATAACAACAATAACAAATAACACATTTATTAGTTCTTGGGCTACTTTATTCATTCTCTTTCGCTCTCATCTCATTTTTTTTCCTCTTTCCCTACTCCTCTAGCTCCTCCCCCTTCTCAACCTCTCTCTCTCCATCTTTTCCGTTTCCTCCCCTCCTCTTTCTCCTCCTGCTCCTGCACTTACTACAGTGGGTCGTTTGATGAGGCTTTCCAGCTTGGTGTGGCTGAACTCCAGGCTGATGACGTTGAACAGCTTGTCCCGCTCCTCCTCCGGCGTCTCGTAGTAGCGCACAAACTGGCCCATGCTCATTTCGGTCCCCTTCTGAGTGCTCACGTCCATCACATCCAACGCGCGTCGACTGCCTATAGATGAGCACAAGTACGCACACGCACACGCACACACATACCTGAAGAAGTCTGATATTACACAGATTTTATGGATGACATTTTCAAAGACACATACAGGTTATGAGGTTTATGTTTTAGTCCGTCTCAACTGTCTGGACATATGACATGACATGTTTTTAGATAATTCTATTCCCTACTCACAGTACTTGGTGACCTGGAAAAACAGGGCCATACACTAATTCACACTAAACTTCTCCCTTAAACACACACACGGTGTTGACCAAATGACAGTTCAAGTAAAGCAGCAGTAGGGGGCAGTATCATAACAAACAAACATCAGTTCTGACTACAAATTGAGAAAGCCAGTGCTTAAGCTTGAGTGATGGATCAAAAGCTTCATAGAGACGGAGTTCCTGCTGGTCAAACAAGATCCTTGCAATGAAACATAGTCTTAAAATCACTCAAGTCTGATGAAAATAAATTTTAAGCAAATCATTGCCAAATCTCAGCCAAACACTACTTAACAAGCTTAACAATTGTCAATGAAAAACAAAACACTTTTATTCTCATTAATTTAATACAGAAAAGTGCTTTATTGTTTTGAGCTAATTATATTAACTGCCAACATAAATGTGTTTGTTAAGGACCATCACAGCCACACATCACAGATAATAAAAATGTGGAGGTGTTCATTACTCATTTATAACACAATACAATTATTTTACCATGATTTTGTCTTTAAGATCAAATTCTCTAATGAAAATCAATGTATGGGTTCAAGATAAAATAGCCATTGTCTATGAACACACTTTGACACTCGAACCTGCTCTTGAAAACTTGACCATGCAAAGAACACTCATGATCCAGACAACAACGATGTCTTTTTCTCATTCAGCTCATTTAAGATGGCCCTAGAAAAGCTGAAAACTGTCCTGTGGCTACATAAGTAAAAATGTGTCATTCTTTTTAAAGGGGAGTCAACTTATCCACATTATCTGGTCGGTTCAAAAGCTCATCTATGTTTATTATATTCTATTCAAGTTTATTTTCATTAGAATGGATAGTTTACCAAGTACAATGAAAGTCTTACTAGAATGCCTTTTCACATATACTTGAAAGATGAACCAATATCAATAAATACACCAAAAGCAGACGAGAGCTGGAGGGTTATTTTAGTTCAGGAGTCTTTTGAATGTGCTGGTATGGAAATCCTTAAACCATTTACCAAAGGGCAGAAAGGAGAACAGTGCTAGAGCAGGGTGGCTGGAATCTTTCAGAATGTGCCCACGCTTGTGACAGTGTGTGATGTCCTCAACTAAAGGCAGTTTTCTGTCTAGTTTTAATCATCGTCTGTCTCTTTTTTTAAGAGATGTGCATCAGACAGAAGCAACTGTAAAGGCAGAGCCATCACTGACCTGCATCCCACCACACAATATGAACCACAACTTAACACCAAGGATGTATGTTTATCTGTCAAATGTTTAGAAGCCCTGTAAAACATACCATTACACCAGAGAAATGCTGCAGCATCACAGAACATGGCTAGCTTTGTGTGTGTGGGGGGGGGGCATGATGGCGTCGAACACAGAGTCTAATACAAGCTCCTACAGGAAATCAGATGTAATGTGTGACCTACACACTTCCTTCCTTTTGAGTGTGCGTGTGGGAGGAGGATACGTCTGCTGCTCATCCTCCATGAAATAAGGCCAAATCTCAGATCACGTCGCAAAGTCATTTGTTCAAACCAAGATGACTCCAACGTCTGCCACACACCCCAAGAAAAAGAGGTAAAAAGGCATCTGTTGGTCAAGTAAAGCTCTGCACCTGCGGTCTGACAGCCTCTTTTCAGCTGAAACTCAATAAGCAGCAAATAAAATTCCCCACACCTCCTGACAATTTCTGGCATCCCAGACGCTTTTATGTGTGTGTTACTAATGACAACCAGACTGCCCCTCTGCTCTCTAAACGCCCTCCACCCACATCACATTGAGGCCACAATCCTCTCTTCTGCTAATCTAATCTTTGATCTGTAAAATGGTTGAGAGTATTCCTGATTTCCTGTTATTAGTGATGACAACACATCTTCAGTGTGTGTGTGTGTGTGTGTGTGTGTGTGTGTGTGTGTGTGTGTGTGAGTGAGTGAGTGAGTGAGTACACATGTCTAGCAAGACTGCAGGTCATACAAACTGCATTCCAGATCATATATCAAGCACCATTGCCTCTGTTCTCTCTGAGACATGGTTTCCAGCAGACTACCTGACCCAGTGGCCTTTGTTAAAAATGTCTATAGTCATACCAGCACATTCCCACACACAAGCGCACAGTTTGGGTGTCTTTATTTGCCCAATACCCAAAACCCAAAAGTTGAATGTCTGATGAGTCCTTGATTAAGCCCTTAGGACTTAGGTCTTGACAATGGGATTCACCCACTGTGTTGTCATTTTACATGAATATATTGCACAGTATGCAGACTGTGCAAAAGCATTGGATTTTCTCTTTCAAGTTTAATGAAGCACATTTATGTATTTCGGGTGCAGGATTCAAAAATATAAAAGTTCAAAGAAAAAAGATCTGCACATTAGAAAGCTCTCTGATAGATCTTCACTATTTTTCTTTAACATTTGCACTTAAACAGAAATTCTGAGAGGACGGCAAAGTAATGAGAACTTACCCACCAAGGCTTTGATTTCACTAATAGTAAAGTCTGGATCAGGCATTCTGTAAAGAGAAATACAAGTAAAAGGCTCTGTCCACTGGATCAGGCAATCTGTAAAAAGTAACACAAGTAAACAGGCACCGCCCAGATATAAGCAGTGTTCTGAGATGCTCTCTTACCTGATGCCCAGTCCATCTTTGGCTTCAAAAATTAAGGGAGTTCTGAGTGCTTCCCGTTGAACATATTCATAGGTGAAATCTACAAACAACAATGCAAAATTTGTTTTAAACTGATATAACCCAGGCTACTCATACACGATGGTTGGTCCTTTAAAAAAAATTACAGTAGGCCTACTGGCATCATTTATGGCAGAATGTCAGAAAATCATATTAGACCTTTTGGTAGGAGCCAAAGAAGACAACTTTCTTTGAAGCCAAAATGAAGGCATGAAAAAGTTGACTACCTTTTCCATTCATTCGTTGTACAAAGCTGGAATTGTACAACTCGCTCCTAAGTTTGTCTTCCACGCTGAAACCTCTAACATTTGCAATTTCCTCGACGTCAGAGAAGTCCTCATTTTCATCATACATTCTCCGGCAGATGGAGCGCTGTGGATGGGCAGTGATGGAAGTGTTTTAAAAATAACATTGGCCACATCTTGCGCAACTTGTAATGATGCAGGTGGGCTGGATTTTGATAGGACTACATAATAGGCTAATATCAATTTACTCCAAGCACCAGTCCTATAGCGCAGGCGTTATTCTTCATAGTCATGTTTTATTTCACATGTTCAATTAGATTTCGCTGAAATACTCACAGAGTAAACAACACAGCCATCATGGACGTCAATTTATTACCAGCATTAACCGTTTCAGTTAATGATGAAGGTCATATCATATTGCAGCGAGGTCAGTTCAGACTAGACCGTGCCAATTAGCTTTATAACGTTACACTGATAAACCTCCTGGTTTACACAGACGTAGCACAACAGGATAAAGTCATACATATTGCCCAACAAAAAAATCGCAAAGAGTGGAGACCTCAGATAATGAGCAGATTGTGCCAAGCCTGTTATAAAAGGAAACGATCTGGTAGCAACGACAATACAGATTTTTACCCTATCGTTACTCAAAGTCCCGTTGAAATGGTAATAAAAAGGGCGAAGCTACAAACCAGCTTGCGTCCTCTCTCTGCGCACGCTTCCATGTCTTGAAGTTCTCGGCCGTTTAGCATTCAGGCCTTCACTTGGTTAAAATGCCACATTTAAAGTTGCCAGCAGTTTGTTTTCCGAATCAAAACTAAAGAGGAACCATTTTCGTGTACTGGTAGATGACGTCACGGTCCAGAATCAAAACATTGTTGTTCAACGTAGTGCGTCATGTTTATTCACAAGTTCAACCTAAAAATCAAGCGCACTTCGCGCCCTCGGTGGTATGAAAGGTCGTGCCAGTAGCATTCCCCCGAGTAAACGTGTTTTAAAAGCGAAATATTCGCTTGTTTTTCCCTCGCCTTGTGTCACGAGTCTGCAACGTCCTGCACGCACGCGCTGATGCTGGTGTGATGCTTGATCACGAATGGACTAGGATTAGGCTACTCTTAAACTGACGCATGACACATTATTAAAACATTTCACCTAGTCGTTTCACTGGTACAGGAATGCCAATGTCAAACAAATGCGGTTGTGTTTTAATAATTGTAAAACAAATGCTAAAAGGGATATGATGACATTGTGCACACCCAAACAAGTTTTCTATAGTTTGGTCAGGTGTTGCATGAAGCAACCCTTTAAAATACAATGGGGTTTTATATAAATTATATATATATAAAACGTTACGGGTTAATCAAATGGTCTTTAATCTGTGCGCTAATTCGGTCTGTGTCTATTGTGAATATTTTATAATAGCAATGTATTTACTGTGATGGTACATTCGCGTTACATAAACGAAAGAAAAGAATGCAGGCCTCGGGAACAACCACTAGATGGCAGAATTGACTGCGGAAGTGTCCCACTTTCGCAAGGATTTCTGGGTAATTTAGGGTGCAGGTTTTTCGGTCAGTATCAGATGTGCATTCAGACTCATTCATTGTTACTGTCAGAGAGGGAGACGACAAAACATGGTGCAATTAAAGTTAGATAATTGTAATTGATGTCAATACTTCCACATTATTTGTTAAACGTATCATTAGAGAGTCAATGGTTAAATATTGAAAGTAAAAGTTTGTAGTCTTTCTCTTCGCACAATGAGTCGAAGCGAGCACTCATTGCAGGCGCTGTCTTGGAGAAAGCTGTACTTGAGCAGAGCTAAACTCAAGGCATCAAGTAGAACCTCAGCTCTGCTATCAGGGTTCGCAATGGTGAGTGTTTCTAGAATTATTTAGTTAGCAAGATAATAGTAGGCTATGTGTCGAAGAGAAGTCGTCATATCGACGGTGAAGTTTAGTTTCATATAGCAACTTTGTCTTATCATTTCTGTCTACTGCGTTTTGTCAACTTCAGTGCACGTGTTAACGTTAATCTGCTGTTTAGCCACGAGCGTGGACCCCATGACTTCTCCGTAGCGTAATGTTAGAACTACCTAAACCAAAACAAAAAGAGATCGTCTTTTTTACGTGTTCTCTGTACATATATTTGAGGTTTTCCGAGCCGGGAGTGTTGCCCCTTGTAAAAAAAATCGATGTAGCTCACTGTCAGTTGTAGTACGGAACATTATTTTAAATGTATGTGTAACAGCATCCTAACTGGCCTGGTAACTGAGCAAAAAAACGTAATGAACTTTGTCCTGTGCATTCGCAGCTGTGAGTCCTGTCTAACATAGCATAGTGTCTAGTCACTGTTGCAGAGCAGGGCATTGCCATCAGTTGATCATGCAGAAGGTGTCTTCTTCACACCAGCACTAGACCGCATAGCTGCTGCGTTTTTCTCCTAAAACCGTATGCTTCTGGTTGAGTGGGGTGTGAGTTTGGGAGGGGGAAGTGTGTGTGTGTGGGGGTGTTGTAACCAGTATTTGTACAACTTTTATAAGCCATTGTAATCAAAATGCCTTTTTGAGATGGCACTTGAGGCAAGGTAGATGATGCTCTGCAAACCTTTTTCTTTAACCCAGGTGGCAATGGTGGAAGTCCAGCTTGACAACACTTATGACTATCACCCTGGCTTACTGATAGCCTTCAGTGCCTGCACCACTGTTCTGGTAGCGGTTCACCTATTTGCTTTGATGGTCAGCACCTGCATTCTACCCAACATTGAGGCAGTGAGCAATGTGCACAACCTGAACTCGGTGAAAGAGTCCCCTCATGAGCGGATGCACCGACACATTGAGTTGGCCTGGGCCTTCTCAACCGTAATCGGCACGCTTCTCTTCCTGGCTGAGGTGGTCCTGCTCTGCTGGGTCAAGTTCTTGCCTGTGAGGCCAGACAAGAGCAAGGACAAGGGGAGCACAGTGGAGCACCGCAATGGCACCATCAGTGCCGGCGTTGCGGCTGCCATAACCTCTACATCCATTATGGTGCCATTCGGTCTGGTCTTCATCGTGTTTGCTGTGCACTTCTACCGGTCACTGGTCAGCCATAAGACTGACCGGCAGTTCCAGGAGCTAGAGGAACTGGAAGACCTGACACGTCTGCAAAATGAGCTGGACAACAGAGGGGATGTGTCTGCTCTCCAGTCGCCCACCTCTCATTACCCTTGAGCAAGAGGGGAGCCACTGGAATTGAGGAGAAGAACATGGACCCTCATTATTTCTCTTTTTGCATGGGTCTGCTGTTGCCAGTACAGCTCTTAGGTGTGTCACTCCGTTTCAAGACAGTAGTGTGATGTGCAAGAGAGCATGAATGAGTCTGTGGAAGTTCATGCTGTTCTGTTCATTCTGAGGAAACAGATTGGCCAACAAGCACAAGCTTTGATTTGTGTTAATATTTGAAGTTTAGGTGACATCTGAAGTTTGTCCACGTCAAACCAGCATGTGTAAACAATAACATTATGCTGCCAAGTACTAGTAAAAATCTCATGGTCTCGCAGAAAATTGTTTTTATAGTGCAGGCTCAGCCAGGGCTGGCGACAATCAAACAGGCTAATCATGGCCGTACATTTGGCATAAAAGTCCATAGTTTTCTATGCTGTAATTAACTAGAAAAAAAATGCTGCTGCTGTTGACTTGAACTCACGCATGTTAATGCATGTATGTGTATTTTCTACTTTGACTGAATTTATTGCATACTTTGTGCATTTCAAATGGTAATGTTTTTGTAGTGGAACGGACCATTGTTGAAGACTTAATTGTGTTCAGTGCCATATCCTACAGTTTTTGTAGTAATTTTCATTCAGAAATATGGTGTCCCAAATACTGTGTTTTGTATGTTTTGCCACGAAAGCCCGACATGTAATGCACTGCATGACATCTTTTTTAAATGTAGACTATAGTATAAATGTTTGGGCTCTGATTTGACAAGATATGTATATATTTATTGGCATCACCACATTTTATAATTTTTATTATTATTACGACTACTACATCAGAGTGTACCTTGCTATTTTAAGTGTGTCTATTGGTAATAATAATACCATGTCAACTACAGCTTAATTGTTTATTGTGAAATGCTGAGTGTTTATAGTAGTAGTCTTAAATCCTGTTTTATTTAGATTTATATTAAGATTTAATTCCACAAACCAGTAGCATATATTTATTCTGTTTGACAGAATATGTAAATGTTGAAGATTTATAAATGACAGACAATTGTATGCATAGGTATGTATGCATTTTTTTTTTCACAATAAAACATATTGGACCAGAGATGGCTGAAGAAAGGCAATGCGCTGTAGTATAAAGTTGTCTTTCCAGCATGTAAAACGCACAAGCCTGATGTAGGGGAAAACATTTACTGCAGCACATGTTCAAACATGACAAAGAAATCACATTGGTGCTGGTATTGTTTGTTGTAAGTATTCTTAAATGGTGTTAGTCATAATCTAGAAGCAGTCCCAAGATAAGGCGAAGGCAGAGGTTGCTGGTGCTTTTCAGGATTCTTCTGAGTCTTCCTCTATTAGATTACTCGTTTCCCTTAGAACTGCATTCATATTCAACAGCTGAACCTTTTAAGGAAAGTTGAAGACCCAGGGTTACTTGATCACAACTCATAAATCGGCATTTGAAGAAACAAATAATTTGGTGCACTACGGATCCCTTATAAATCCTCACCTGGGGTATTGGGTACATTGTTGGGTTTGATGCTTCCTCTCTCCCAAAATCTGACACTGCCCCACATTTAGCGACTCCATCCTCCCAAGTGCCCTCATACAGCTGACCTTTCTTCAGGTAAAAGAATTTTCCAGGGCCATGCTTTTTTCCACGTCTCCAGCTGCCCTCATACCTGTTCTCATTAGCTTGAATATGAATGACATACAGGCGTACATACTGTAGAGGTGTTGTAGAAATGATAATAATGCAACTTAATGACGTTAGATTAAGCCAAGACTGTACCCAGTCGGAGCATGCCATGTCCATGGTGTTTATCTTTCAGCCATTCACCCTCGTATACATCTCCATTGCCATAGTACATTCTGCCCCATCCACTTCTCATGTTCTCACGCCATTCTCCCTCATACCAGGAATTGCCACCATAAAAGTGCGTCCCAAAGCCCTTTACGACAAGACTTATAAGTTACATACTTTATACACGTTTTTACAAGATCTTAGTTCACTGAATGTACAGTGGTATGTTTTGTATTACACTTACATCTTTCTTGTCATTTTTCCACTCTCCACAGTATATTCGTCTATAGTCATCAGTTGCAGGATCTAGCTGACTGAGAGTGCCATATCCATCCCTTTTGTTCAATTTCCAATCCCCATCATAAATTACTCCAGATTTTTTCCAAACCTGGGTTCCTTTACCTAATGCGCATGAAACAAAATGATAAGGCAACAGCGTTACTTATAAGGGTAAGAATAAGAATAGTTGTCTTAAAAGTCAATGAACGTCAGATGGCTCAAAAGTTATACCATGCTTTTTGTTATCAAGCCACTCTCCAGTGTACTTATCCCCGTTGATGGAATAGACACTATGCAGCAATCCACACTTCTGTGCCTTCTGTTCCCAGACTTTTACCTGGGGCACCGACGTTTTTGGTATCTTCTTAAGAGGCATTCTTTTCAAATATTCTAATGAATTAAGACAGTAGGCAAATTCCGCTTGGTCATTTTTGGGCAAGCGTAAAACCAGCTGACTTGTTCTTCACGACACATCGATAACAATTCATTAATCCAATTGATATAGCAAAACAATTAAGTAAAGTTACCTCAGTGAACGACTCCTCGTGGCTCAGTTTACTGTAAAATTGAACAAGGCAATTGAGATAGATTTGCGAATTTGCTGACGGCCAATGGCGAAAATGTTGCCATATTCCCGGCCTGCTATAGTTCGCGTCGTCTCGTAACCTAGCAACGCACCACAACAGGAACGGAAATGATTGTCACTCAACAATCAAGGATTCTTTGAAACAATTCTCTGATACAATGTTTCTGTTCTCCATGTTCCAGAGTCTTTGCATAGGTTCGACAGTTTGTTATGATTGTTGATGCTCATTTCAGTGAGTCATTTATTCTCTAAAAAGATTTTTTATTGCAATATTTGAAAATATTAAATTAATATACTGTCAACAATATGTCTGTTAAGAAAGCTCTAAAAAGTTTACTTTAATAGCCCACCTACCTGCCTGCACTCTGAATATTAGCAACGTTTAGGTAAAGCGAGCAATTTTTGGTTTTGAGAAAAGGGAGAGTTGAGAGACTGGCTAGGACAGGCCTATTCAATAGGCGGCCCGCGGGCCACATGCGGCCCAGACGTGGTGCATGACGCTCCAGCAATAAAAGTTAAACACCATTCCAAAACGTAAATTGGGTCTTTTACAGAGGATGCGTTAGTAAACTGACACTCCGAGCTCTCCGAGTACACTCTCCTTTAAAACTTTTCTGAGTGTGGATAGAATTGTCGTTCGTTTATTCAGAGCGTCACACTTTTGAAGTGTTTAGAGCGTACACCGGCCACTCCGGCTGAAGGGAGAGAGCAGCAGAGCGTGACGTCGGTCTGAATGAAAACAGTGCTAATTGCTAGACGAAGTTGTTAGGAAATGTATCAGTTCTGGATTGATTTATGAATTAAAGCTCATAATTGACAGGTAAAAATGTTCATGGTCCTTACTTGTCAAGCAACTGATACATTAACTGCTATTTTAACCTGCGGTGTATGTTCATTTGATCTATCAGAAACCGTTCGTTTAGTCACAGAAAAAGTCCGTCTTCGAACTGTGGAGTGTTATCACATTATCAGAGTGGCAGAATGTAGGCTAGCCTATTTCTCAACGCACCCAGAATATCAGAAACAGACCAAGCTAGTTAATGCCGCCTCCTCCACCCCAACTTAAGATCTTGGTTCTGAAATGTGGCCCAAATGAAATTTTAATTGGATAGCCCTGGGCTAGGACATGACAACATTTCAAATATCATGAGTGGCTGTATAACTTTACCTTGTCAACGATTTTTAATTCCTAATACACAAACAGATTACATTGTCGGGATATAAAACCTACATACATACATAGAAAGAGTACGTAAACTAACCCTGGCCGGGGTGATAATACCAGACATAGTTTACTGTTAAACACTTATGTAACACTGTCGTCGTATTACTGTAGACAGTTGCTGATTGTGATGGCAAGAATTGGGATGAGAGAAATTGTAGCCGATCAACACGCATGCGCCATTGGGCAGCGTTAAGACAGCCAGTCACTGCTGTGGTCCTCGGTGGTGCGAGAGGCAAGGAGAGCGAAGGGAAACCGGGGACGATGGCACTAGAGAGGTGTCAGAGTGAATGGGACGAAATCGAGAAGGAATATCAGCAATTACAGGTGAGGGGTTGTTTAAGTTGGTTGCTTGTCTTTTTGTAGAGCGCAAATGTGTGGTGCTTGAAGTAACGTGTGTTAGCTTCAGAGCTGGTGCAGTTTGCTAGCTGGCTATAGCTACAAGGTTATTCCTATTGTTGGTGGGTAGACAACGCTACGACAGGTTGGCTAGTGTCCCACACGCTTCCTTCTTTCCCCACAAATATTCTAAACATGTACAGGTGTTTATCAGTATTTTTTTTATACAACGGACTAATGCTAAGAATATACACACGTATAGATATCAGATTTATTTTGTTTTGTTTTGAGAGTCTGCTTCTCAGTTTTCTGACAACTGGTCGAAGATCTAGAAATCCAGCTAGCCCAGTCAGCTAGATAACACTGTCTGGCTTTGTGAGTTTGTCTATAACATTAGCCATAATTAGCTATGCTTAAGAATAACATCTGTGAGAGATAAATGACAAAATAGTAATATTTTGTTCTTTAAATAGATGCATAACCAAAGTAGGCATCTTTGTGAGACCCTAGATTTAGAATCCCAATAAAGAGTTAAGATCCGCCTCTGTCTCATTGGTCTGTGTTGTCAGGTGAGCAGGTCTGATCTTGTCAGAGTGATGCTTGCTTAAAAAAATGATTTGGTATTTGGGATCAAGTCAGTCAGGGTTAGGTATGTTGAGTGGTTTTGTTTTTGTATCACGTGTGTAACAAGATAAGCAGACCTAGTCAAGAGCACAGATTTACCTTCTCTTTTCCTCTCTCTCTTCCTCTCTGTCTCCTTCTCTTCCTTCAAAGGAAACCCATAAGGTATATAGACAGAAGTTGGAGGAACTGACGAGTCTCCAGTCAATATGCAGCAGTGCCATTGGCAAACAAAGGAAAGGCCTTAAGGACCTTAAACTCAGTCTGCACAAGTATGTCAGCACATCTTCATCAGAACACAAACCACATCAGCACATGCATATATTATTTGTAATACTCAATTAAATTTAATTTTATTTATACAGCACATCATACAAAAGTCATGTCTTGTAGGACTTCACAGCAGAGAACAATCCCATATCTGAGAATTGTTCTCACATTACAAGTACTGTATAAGTTGAGCAAAAAAAAACGAATGTAACATATGAAAACATATAATATGTCATATCATTGTTTTCTATGCTCAAATTATGGATTGAGCTGACCCACGGTAATAAAATAAATGTAGACTTAGTAATTAGATTATTGGAGTGAACGCACTGAAGTAAATATTGGTTATTAAAGATCATTAAACTCTTTATTTCATAATTTGTGCTTGTTTCTGTAATTAGAGTCTGCATTCTGGGTAATGGTTATGGCTGAGTCTGCAAAGTCGTCTACCAGCTTTGTTATGTACTCTATTATAGTCTGAATATTAATAGTGGCCTTTTAGACCTGTTTGGTTATTTGTTGTCTGTCTGCTGTTTTAGTCTGCAAATAACCTATTAAAATGACATGGCATTTGTATTATGGGGCATGAATTAATAGGATGGTTTAGGTCTTGTGCAAAGTAGCCCATTCAAAAAGAAAAATGTAGTTTCAAGAAAATCGCTTGAGCAATGGAGTCTGTAAGCGTGGCCTGGACATGCCATATGTTTCGTTTAACCACAGAGGCTGGTGGTGTTGGTTGTTTGTTTGTCTTGATGATCACTTATTTTAAACCATAAATGTACATGACCATGCACGCCGTGCAGTGTTTCTTTTGAATACCAAACCAATATTATAGGATGAACACACTCCTGCCTCATTAAAAGGACTCCTTCCAGCACTCTCAGATGCTATACAGGGCAGTATGGCTATAAATATTCATGCTGTATAGTCACACTACATGAGCCACAGACAGTATATTTAACTGCACACTACGGGTAAGGTCTGGTGTAAATCAACCTATTGCTGTTCTATCAGCTTACTGAGTACTGTTGGTAGGTAGAGGAACGACCAAATGTACTGCAACATCAAGTAACTCCTAAAGAAAAAAACTTCTCATTGGTTCACATTAACCTGCCATTTCATGTGTTGGTCACTGTTGTATTCAGTTTTCTACATTCCTCTTCCTAACGATGTCACTTGGTGAATTTGTGACAGTTATATATGGAGTTGATTTACCCTGGACTTTTCCTTTAACTTAGGAATGGACTTGTGTTGGCACTGACCTCATACTGTTTGTTTTTGTGGCAGATGCGCTTTGACATCCGATGAGAAACAATCTGAGGAGCTAAAGGACATAGACGCCCAAATCAAAGAGAAACAACATGTCTTCTTTGATATGGAAGCATATTTGCCAAAGAAGAATGGGTAAGTGTGTCCATCTGAAAGCTTTAAATCAAATCAATCTGTTCTCTGTGCGTGTGTGTGTGTGTGTGTGTGTGTCTGCACTTGTTGTGAAACCTGACTTACCATTAATGTGTTTTGTCTTAACCTACCCCCCACCCAGATTGTACTTAAATTTGGTCTTGGGCAATGTGAATGTAACACTTCTCAGCAATCAGGCTAAGTAAGGTTCACATATTTCCAAACACATTTATATCCTACATATTTCACATCCCCTTTTAGTATTTACTTATTTTATTTTCTCCATCGCCTGTTGTACTTGATTAGATTTGCCTATAAAGATGAATATGAGAAGTTTAAGCTTTACATGACCATTATTCTGATGTTTGGTGCCATGGCCTGCCTATTCTTTTTCAACTATCGGTGAGCAGTTCTTTTTATTGTTATTTCCTTGAATTGTCTTGCTTTGGACAGTTGCTGTTTGTGTATAAATTTATTTGATGATATTGATAATGCATATTGAAATAATATGTTCATAAAACATTACCTTCCCCCCCCCCCCTCCCTGCCCCAGTGTTACAGATGAAATCTTCAATTTTTTACTTGTTTGGTACTATTGCACACTAACGATAAGGGAGAGTATTTTGATCAGTAATGGGTCACGGTGAGTCCTGCTCTTCTTCTTTGCATTGGTAACCACAGTGTATAGAGATTACATATCAGTGGAATCAATTTGATGTTTGCTAAGTTGCTTTTGTGCTAATCTAGTTAATGCTGTATGTCCTGTCTGTGGAATGACACTCATATTTAAGCAAGCTGTTGAGTAACAGCCAGAGCTGGAATTTCACACATGCTACAAAAGTCCCTTACTTTGTAGTATGCGTGTCTTGCTAACGGCTGCTTTCAGCCATTATCAGCTTTCTAGTGTGATGATTTTTTTTTTCTTGTTGACCTGTAGGAATTGCCACCTTTGTTCGACTTAATAATAACTTACCATAATAATCTATACTGTTGTTACAAACAGCTTGATGTCCCAGTTTCTGTAATCTAAACCTGTTGGAGAACGCATTTGAAATCTATGTCTTATACATTGTCTGTGTCATATTGGGAAAGCTTATCAATGTTTTTGTGTGCTTTTCAGAATTAAAGGATGGTGGGTTTTACATCATTATGTCTCTACCTTCCTGTCTGGGGTCATGTTGACCTGGTAAGGCGCTGTGTCTTCAGCTGTCCTCCTTATCACTCCAGTGTTGTTGCTTTGTCCATGTCATGGAGCCATGCTTGTGCCTCCCTGCGCTAAGCACATATACACACCGTCAGCCAGTCCATGGAATCACTTTGGATAATTTTTTCTTTGTTTTTTTTTTTTGTTGTTGTTTTGTTTTTTTTGTTTGTTTGTTAGTTTGTTTTTTGATGGTGGTGAACTGAATCTTCTTACCTTTAATTACACCTATCTGTATTTATTTTATGTATTTATACAAAGCATTAAAGCAGTGTTTCCATGTATTCATATGTTGAATACGCGTGAATTCATCTATCCGTTTGTGCATTGCATTGTCTACCTGTGTCCACATAATTGTGACCAAGGTTCAGTGGTCCATAGGTTACTATGGTGGTCACTGCAATAACTGCTCACTTCTCTGGGCCTGACTCTTCAGCATTGGGGTGAAGCTGCACAAAGGACAAGGGCACAATCTGAAGCCAAGTGGCCTCACTGCTGTCTCCCTGGACTACAGCTTTCCTATTGGGCAGCATGTACTGCCTTGTGTAAACAACAACTCCATAGTTATTTACTCAAGGCAGTATGTCTTGTACAAGTACACTCTTTTGATCTTTTGAGTGAAATTTGGTCTGTTCACTAGCGAAACGCTCACGGCACACAGTGAAACGCACAGTGAGGTGAAGCGCACACTAACCCGGAGCAGTGGGTTGCCTGCTACAGCAGCGCTCGGGGAGCACAGAGTGTGCCTTAGTGAAGAGTCACATGCACGAGTTCACACTACTGCAGCCATATATTCTGTTATGTGTGTTAATTTGACGCACATCTCGTTTGCCCTTGCCGTATTTAGGACTTTGAGGTCATGTTGAGAGTGAACTAAGGAACTAATTAGTTCATTTACTGTATTTGTGTTCCAGGCCAGAGGGACCAATGTATCAGATGTTCAGAAGTCAGTTCCTGGCTTTCTCCATCTACCAGAGTACGTTGACTTTCTGCCTGTTTTCTTTCCACAGGGATGTTTTTCATTTACTCGACTAGGTGACTTATAGGTGACTTATCTTTGTCCTCTTTGTCATTATTTCCCAAGCCACTGACTAGAGTTGTTCTCACCTCCAAATTAAGACTGCTCGATTGAACGCTTTTCAAAGCACATTGATGGGGAGTGTCATTTGATCATTATTCATATTCGATTGTTAGTTAATGGTTAATTGGTGTTGTATGTGTGATGTTTCAGGTTTTTTACAGTTTCTTCAGTACTACTACCAGAGTGGCTGCCTGTACAGGCTGAGGGCTTTGGGCGAGAGGAATCAGCTGGACCTGACAGTTGGTAAGAAGAGCAAGGGAAGAGTGGTTTTGGGTTGAACTGTCTGATTGGTATAGAACACGGAGTGGTTTTACTGACCCCAGTCTCAATCAGATCATGTTCAGATCTTCTCTAAATAGCGGTGTCCAGCGTTGCAAAATCAACGTGTGCCATGAGTAGAGGGTCCCTAAAGCCAAACCGAAGTATCCCGAGGTTTTCATGTGGTCGGATAGAGAGTCCAGAATGAATTTTAACGAGCCAGTACCTTTCCGGAAATGTTGCTGCTTTAGCTGCCATCTGTAGGGGAAAGTAACAGCGATTGCGTGCACGCGCAGAAATGAGACGGATATCTATCAACTCATCTAAGTTCGGGGAAGAACATATTTCAATTGAAAATTGGTGGTGTGTTGCTTTAAGAAATAGGATTGGCACTTTATGTAAAATGACCATGGAAAAGGCCTCAAAACCCGTTCTGGTGAAAATTAGCCTGTAGTCCCAGGGTGCTAATAGTTTGAGAAAATAACTAAAATATATATGTGTGTGTGGCATGCTTCAAAATAATGGTTCTACATGTGCTGTTATGCTCCGTCAGCTCAGCTGCCAGACAGAAAATCCTAATAGCTTCCTCACCTTTCCTGGGGGTTAGGTGCTTTTGAACACCTTTTTGGAGTGGGAGTTTTTCAGCTCTTTCGTTCCCTTCATACTGTGTCAGCTGACAGGCTCCACTCCACCCACCCCACCCCCCTCTCCAGCTGTGGGACAGGGCTAAAATGGCTTAAGGGGCCCCAGGGACATGCAGAGAAACGCTATAGGGTTAGGGGCCCCTGAAAGGCACGCGGAAAAGTGCTGATTAGTCATATGGAGAAATCCTTTTCTGTCTGTTGTGATCGTTATAGGTCCTAGGAGGATTATGACAACAAGTCTCTGTATATCATTTGTATAGTTCCCACCTCTGTTTTGTGAGAAGTTTAGAAAATGTTGGTTATCCCTAGTTAAAAAAAAAAAAGACCCTTGAAAAGTCTCAACACATTTGTCCTCGGTTTGTTATTTGCACGTGAATTTCATCAGCCACCCGTAGTCTGTCACGGTTACTTCACGGCTTGCCTCCTCCAGTCTTGCTGTGGATTTAGGGCATGGTGAGAGGCGTCCCAGAGGCGTGACAGGCAGGGAGCTGGCTTACGCCATGACACAGTGTGTGGATGAACTCTTGTCCTTACGGCCTTAATCCCCACAGCAGCGCGGAATCCCATGAGGGATGGATGTGGTTCACACGTGCCTAATGCATGTCTGCTGCGATTGGACAGGAGCTGCTAATGTGTCAGATTCCCACACTAGGACACAAAGACAGCATATGTGTCCCACAATGTGAGCAGATTATCAAGTAAACATGACTAAATACTGGATTAAATACTATGAAAGTTGATGGCTGGTTTACCCCTCAGAGACCGAGACCAGTGCTGGCCAAATTGGTTCACATTCAACAGCCATATGAACTAACAATATGAAGGGCCATAGGTCTTATGTTTCTTATATTTAGCCACCTACTGTTCAGTGTTCACAGAGTTGCAGGGGCAAGTGCACTGGTGAATAATTAGTTTCTTCTGTCTGTGCATGTACTGTATACTCTCAGATTGCTTGGATACTCTGGTTAAATTATTAACTTGGTTATTGCCAGTAGATCGACCTAGATGTGCATGGACACGTAATAAATGTGAAGGGACAGGGGCCTAATATTTCATACTCCCAGTTTGGATAATTAAAATCGAAGGTCTTCGGGAACAGCCATAACCCTAATTATCAAACTCCTGTATCAGCCAGTAAACCACACAGTGTTTATTTAGTCTATCTGACTTGTTTTTGTTTGTTGTTTGTCTTCTTTAACATGTGTCTGTGTGTTTACTGATTTGCTCAGAGGGCTTCCAGTCTTGGATGTGGAGAGGCCTCACCTTCCTGCTCCCCTTCCTCTTCTTTGGCCACGTGAGTCTGCAAAAGTCACCCTCCCCTGACCCTCACAGCCAGGCCTAAGCTAACTCGGCTAACTCATTCACAAAAATATGAATGTTCTCCTGTTGCTGACACTTTATAATGAATCATAATGCGTACAAATTAAATCGGGGCTAAGCAACTTTCTGTTTTTCTCTCTCACAAGCTTCCTCTAAAGACCGCTGTATTGCATTATATTGCACTGCGTTCTATTGGAGGCGGACCGCGCTGCTGAACATTGCAAGTGCTGTATCTACCGCTATTGGCCACGGTGGCGCTACACCATTCGTTTGCCGTGTAATGACTAATTTTAGCATCCTAAACAGTATGAAACGGATTAATTAAATGAAAAATGTTGCATAGTGGGCCTTTAAGTCACATTAAGTCGCATTTGATGGCATTATGGTGGTGGTCTGCAGTGACATTTTATTGTAGCTGTTGAGCTGTAGCTCTGGTAGAGTCTTAACACTCATGCTTGGCTTTGAGTAGCCTAAGTAAGGGTCTAGCACACATTAACACCCAACAGGCCTCGGCTACATACTGTAGTTTTGCTTTCTGGGCCTATGTTTACTTTCACAGCTGTTCTCCTCTCTGTTTTATTTGCATAACTTGATTCATGTGCCTCATGTGTTTTTTTTTTCAACAAATAGTCCCTAAATCTCTTAAAGTTTACTTTTGTGTTGGGCATGTTGTGCGAAGGCCCTAGAACTGACAAGAGCCCGTGATCACAATGAATTAGCCAACTTTTCTTTACAAGTCCTAAATAATCTCAATCAAAGTAATCAGCATTCCATCTGTGACCTCCAGTCCAGAGGAGATTAACATCTGTGACGGGTAGGAGCGTGTGAAAGAGTACTGTATGTGAGCAGTGTATTTTATTAAGCTGTTATGATTTTAATAAACCAACAAATGAGAATTATACAAGTAAATACCAATTAATAACAATCATTTACAGTCATAGCTGGAGGGGTCTATCTTAATGAGAAAACTTTGGGTTGACATGGATTCATCTCTTACTGTCTTTTTTCCCTTTCTCCCTCTTTCACTCTCTGTTAGTTTTGGCAGTTGTATAACGCACTTACCCTATTTAAGTTGGCAAACCATGAGGACTGCAAAGAGTGGCAGGTAAGAGTCGGGTGCCAAATCCACTTTGACTAGACTTGATTTAGAATGCAGACTAACAGAATAACATTTGCCATGGCATCATCATTGTCTTCTCTATTGTATTTGTCTATGAGGTCTGATTTAAGGCATAGTTTTTAAGAGACAGCAGGAATGACCTCTGTGTATGGTACTGACATACAGTATATGTACTATGTATGGTTCTGTGTATGGTACTCACATTATATATTGTGTGTATGTGTCTGTGTGTTTGTTTGTGTGTGTGCGTCCATATGCCCTTTATAGGTGTTCATGCTTGCACTGACCTTCCTGGTTCTGTTCCTGGGGAACTTTCTCACGACTCTCAAAGTGGTCCACCAGAAGATCCAGAAGAACAAAGAGAAACTGGGAAAGGCAGACTGAGCTAGAGACGCACCTTTGTGTGTGTGTGATTGTGGCGGTGAGATGTTGGGACCGGGACGTGAGCAGATTGGCCAGTAGTGGAAAAGAGAGTGGTCATAACGCCCTGTTACACATTATTCATTCAAGACTTTTGGGGTGTATGACTGGCAGGGAAGGGGGTCTGTTTTGGGTTGGGAGGGGTTGAGGAACAGTCAACCCACAGTGGTTCCTTTGCATTTGATTGTTGTTTTGTTTCTTATCTGATTTTGTTTATTTGTTTACATGCAAAAGAAACACTAAACGGGTCGGGTTAAGGTGTTTAGTGTATGACACTGCTGTGCAAGTCCTGTTCTGATCAAAACGCATTCAGGAGTTTCTGTTATATTTTTTATTATTATATATATTTTCCGTTGTTTTTTTCCATATTGTGCATGGACATTTAAAGGGAGCCTCACATGTAACCTCAACTGAAAGGAGGAGAACAAAACTGGTGCTGGTGATGATGTTCAGGTGTTGAGGCGAGCCAGAGTGGTTGAACAAAGGACACTGCAGAGATCTTCAAAAGGGAAAAGTCAATGCTCAGTGGCTCTTTTTTTTTCGCCCCACTGCTCTTCTTAAAGGGGTTCAGCTAACACGTGTGTGGACTGTGACCTGCAGCTCTTAGTGCCATGGCACATGCACAGGACCACCTGCTGAACGGCTACACGCATGCAACCTCCATTTTATTTAGGTGGATGTGTAGATGTTTTGATGCAACACACACACACAGAGAAACACACGCACACACCTTTCCCTTATTGTGTGCTATTGACCAATACAGTACATACAGTTTGAACCTTTTTAACCCAGGGATCTGCCCAGTTTCAGACTAGTAATGCAGCTCTTATTGCATTGGGAAAGATGTTCCACTTGAGACCAAGCACTTACAAAATGACTATGAGTAATAGGCCTATGAAACTGCCATGTCTGTTAGGCAAGGCTCTACTGGGAGGCCCAAACTATGCATTGAACTGTGACCACAGGGATCAGGTGGCATTACAGTATGCTTCTCTCCCTGATCTTATGTTGTCACCCCTCTAAAGTAGTGAGTTATACTCTTGTTTACGCTTAGGTGGCACCATGAATGCCCCCCCCCCCCCCCTTACATTTGTAAGGCTGAAATGCAAGATTGATTAAGTCAAATTGACTGAAATTGTTAAAGTTTGAATTCACAAGATTCAGTGTGAAATACTAAGGTTATTTTTCTGCAGTCAGTCTCAGTCAGCCTCACTCCTTATTAACTGTAACTGTGTACTGTGAAACCAATTTTTGCTGCTAGCACAGCTCCTGTTCCGGCTTGGGACTGCTTGGGATTTTTGTTCGCAAAAACTCTTTGTGACTTCAAACGCTAAATATTGACCATAGTGCAAGTAGGCTAGTGATGACGGACCCGACAACATGAAGTGGGTCCATGTTTTGCTCTGTGTGTTATGATGTTGGCTGCCCTTTGAGGAATCGGGTGGAGTGGTGTGCTTGCCTATTGCCTTAGCCCCGGAAACCTTCCTCAGTTCTCTAAGCAAGCCCGCTCCTTCAATAGTAAAACAAGCTCCCTTATTATGTGAAAGTAGTGAAGCAGTGAAAGCAGTTGTACAGTATGTTGTGACACCAATGTCATTATTCCAACAACATGCTATACTTTTGCTGTGTGTGTGTGTGGTCAGAGCCTTCAGGCCTTCCCCAGTTATCACTGCAATCTGTGCCTACAACCTGAGCCAAGAGACTGGAATCAAGAGTGCAGGGTGGAAGGTATTTTATTTGTTAATTTTTTTTTTTCAGGTCTCCTTGCATTCACACATTCACTGTATATTGCTGGACATCAGAATAAAGCAATTTGAATCAAAGTCATGTGGAAAGACTTGAATTCTTTTAGCCTTACTCACTCAAGTTTTATTATACAATGCATTAGGCCGCCAGGGGGAGTTCTTGCAGATCTAATTAACACAGACTTAAGTGTACAGACCACGGATGCTGCTATGTACGTATTGTGTGTGTTTAGTCTATGCATTGGATTTCACAGTCCTTTCAAAAAGAAAAGGCACCTACATGTGGGTTCATTGGCATTTGCCAAAACTATTATTTGTCCAGGATTGTGTGTATCGGGTGGATAGAATGTGGTGTCTCCTCAGCTTTACAGCGTTGTCTTTTTGGTGTGCACACAGGGAGTGCTTTTTGTACATGTCAGACTCACCCAGAGGCTCAAGTCTGTTAGAATGAGCCAGTAGCGTACCGCTAATTCTCTTCGATGTTTTGGGAAGTACTCTTCTTGAGCAGTGCAGCCATGCTGAACAGCGGATGAAGAAGAAGGGTCTCTACCATTCAGGATTTGCCAGTCAGATGGCATTGTGCAATCCCCCAGCGTTAGCTTGTGAGCCATCACTCATCACACTTTATGATTCCCAGTTGGAAGAACTTGTTGGCATGGATGGGTTAAATGGTAGAGTTTTGTATCAATGATAATAGGTCATTGTCACAGAAATTATGTTAAGAGCAATGGGTGGTGGTAGGCAAGCATAACGTGCTTTATACCAATAAAATGGCATGTAGATGTCAAACTGCAAAAATTATAATTCCTATGAAGACTGAAAGCTGAACAATTCTTTAATGATACATTTTACAGGGCTAGACACAAGCCAGATCACACAGGTAAAATCAGTAGGGAATATTCCAAACTGTTTTTTAGCCGACTTGTTAATCTTCCTTTAGGTAAATGTAAGTCAGATACAACATTCTCTTGTGCAGTGCGTTGGTAGGTGCACAATTAAGCCAGTTGCAATTATATATTCTGTAGGAGTGTTACATGTTCAAACTGTAATGTATTGCAGAAAGGTTGTTGGGTAGGCGACTGACATAAACAAACGCAAAATACTGATGCCAGCAGTAATATGGATAAATCTATTTATCCATATCCTGAACTTAAAATATACCATGAAACATTGTGATAAAATGTTGACACTAGGACCCATTCACAAGTTGAATTTTGGTTATGTGTATCTAATCTTACTGTTCAGATAACTATTAAGATTAATTGTTGGGTCTAAAATCAGACCTTGGAAACATTTTTGTTTGTTCATTTCAACAAAACAGACAAATATATAAATACTATTGTTTATGCTACCCCAAAACAGGATTGAAGTTTCAGGAACAAAACTTGTGTGTATGTAAATATAATGTATTTTTGTTTATTACCTATTAATTCCAATTAATCCCAAAGAATCTTTGACCTCACCCCTAGACCAGAATCCTCTTCTGAATATCCCCATAGCCCTGCACATTATATTGTGGTGTAGGATAGCCTTGTGTGTTGCCTTGTGTGCTCTGCAAGTGTGGTTGGTTGTCCAGTAGGAGGCAGTATAACTGCATGTACCACCAATCTGCATTTACGACTATTAACCACAACAAAATGACTTCCATTGACCTTTTCTAACTCTCAGAACTTGCTAGATAAGACATGTTAATTCAGGCAATTGCCTTGGGCAAGGTTTGAGTGTGTGAAAGTGATGCCTTCTAAAACAGTGTCAAGTCCACCAACTTTAATATGCTGACATGTGGAAACTCAACTGGAAAGTAAAAACTGTCAACTGGAAATGTCACCTGTTTAAAGCCAGCCTTCAACATAACTTGAGCAACTTGTGAGCCTTGGTCAAAAATTCATTTTATTATCAAAACAAAAAAAAATCGTAAGCATTATTTTTTCTGTTAACTGTGGGTTGTGCAAAGGAAAATAATAAAAATGCATTGAGAAATGAGAATGAGTTAAGAAATGGTTTTCCAAGACAGTTCCTCCCATAAAAATACTTCTCATAATCTATTGCGACCAGTTTGACCAAGGTTTAAAACCCATAGAAATGTTCAGCCAAATGCATCCAGTTTCTGGTTCAGTGGCCTATTCTTTGGTACTAGCAGCGTAAACATATGACCCAGCAGATATCCCAGAGTTTCCTTGTGGCCCTTGAAGGCTCCTGCAGATGTCCTTGCTTTCCCTGTGTGCCAGACGAAGGTTCAAATGTGGTGCCCCTCTGCCTCATCTGCAAGAAAATTCTCTGTAAAGGGGCTGTGCAACCCAAAAGTCCCAAAGGCCAGCATGCAGAATAGTGGCCTATCGTCTGTGTCATTCTTCGTCACCATAACCTCAAAAACAGCGTGAGCAGTTTCAGACTACCACAGGACCACAGAGTGTCATGACACTACAGGCCACTGTTGTAATGCAAAGCATTTGTCCTGAGAGACACATTAAATACACCTTTTTATAATAAAAAAAAAAACACTACGAAAAGTACCTATGTCATGTCGTTTTTTCAACAGGCACATAAGTGCAAAGCAAGGTTCACCAGCACCTGCTTCAAAATTTAACACTTGGCTCTTAACATGAGAACATATTCTTTGGGTCCTAATGGTTCTAGATGATTCTGTTGTCACAGGATGGAACAGTTCTTTTTCTTTTTCTTCTGCCTGTTCTTGCGGCGGATAGCCAGTGCTCTCTTGGTGGCCTCTCGGAAAATGTCTTCCACGTTCTCCCGGTACTTGGCCGAACACTCCAGATAGAGGTTAGCCTGAATCTGCTGCCGAGTTGCCTCACCCTGCACACCACAGCACAGAAACACACACATCATCCACCAGTCCCTTTAGGCACTACACAGACACATAGACAGCACTCAACTCTAGTCTTCAGCTGCTCATTAGCTGGTTCCCAACACACACACACACACACACACACACTCACACACACACATCCTCTATCATTTTCACTTCATTAGTTGGCCAGTAAACAACAACACAAGACACCCACTGATCACATCGGAAAAGAGACCCAAAGGCCTACACACTAACACAGCAGTCTTCCGTTAGTCAATATAAACACTGAGAAATTAACACTAACCACACACACACACACACACACACGGCTGTTGACCCACACTGATCATCTCCACACTGACTTCAAGCATCGGTTTTTCCACACATATGCAACCACTAGTCACCATTACCAATGACACTCACACACACACAGTTAATGCATCATCTTAAAATCATGCACAGAAAGCTGAACTTGCTGCAGTGAGATTATCAGCACTGGCCACCCAGTCTGGGCCTGTTAATTACCCAGCTGGCCATGAGACAGGGGCCCTGGACAGTGGCCTTGGGCTGGGAACATGCAGTACAGTGCACCTCTACCAGGTCCAGTCAATCCCCGAAGGCCTTCTAAGGGAAACTGTTTACTGAATACAGATAAATTCCTACTGATGGATGTCCTTGTTGCTTGTCTAGAGAACTAACACCTACCAAAGGCAAATTCCTCACACAATTCCTCATTTTATACTTGGCCAATAAAACCTGAACCTGTTTCTGGTTTATGAATTCTGGGATAGCTGTGGTAAAGTATCCCATGAAAGCTGATACCTGTATATAGGTAATGGGTTCTTGTCCGGAGGCTTTCAGCTTCCTGGCTTGCTCCTTGTCTTTTCTGAGGTCTGTCTTGCATCCAATCAGAATGAGAGGCACGTCCCGGCAGAAGTGGTGAACCTCGGGGAACCACTAAGAGAGAAGAAACCACAAACTGTCCATGATATCTGTGTAATGTAGACTACTAACGTCTATTATTTAAAACAAATGATTGATAAATGTTTGAAAAAAAATCATCAGTATAGTTCACAATAATCATGTATATTATACAAATTGTATATTAGTTAAGCCGACATCCAGCCTGCCAGAAACACTCCTCAGAAACAAGTTTTAGCTGGAAAACAGCTTTTAACTGGAAACCCGTCCTTACTTGCCGCCATTGCAAAGGCCATACACACCTCCCACAACATTTTCTTCTTCATGCATGTGTGTGTGTGTTGCTAGGTGTGCCCTTAGTTTCTTTCATTTGGTGAGCCTGAGTGTATGAGTAAGGTGGGTTTCAGGAGTGTGCTCATTGTTTCTGAAACTGTGTGTGTGTGTGTGTGTGTGTTAGGGGTGGGCAATATAGACGATATATACCGTATGCAATATGCATTTGGCCAATGATAGAGATTTTGGGTCATATCGGCATATCGTGATAGGCTCATTGCGTCTCCACAACCATGTGAAAAAATGTTGACCTGTAGCTTCACCTTATTGATAGGACCTTTTCATTCTTACAACGAAACTGTGTAAGAGCCTATAAATTGAACAGCTACTGCCTGACACAAATGCAGCTTACCAGTTTACCTCTGTGTGAATTTGAGAGTCCAATATAAACTACTCCGAACGATGACTAAACAACTGTTGTACATATTGACTTTATGCTATGGTAACCATTAAAAAACTGTTATGCTGTAAGTTACATACTAAAGTATACCGTGATATATATCATCTACCGTCTATGGTTCAAAATATATCGCAATATAAATTTTAGACTATATCGCCCACCCCTAGTGTGTGTGTGCGTGTGTGCGTGTGTGAGGGATAGAGAGTGTTTCTGTCAGTGGATATTGTTACGTTGTAGTCCTTGTGTGTGTGTGTGTGTGTGTCTGTGTTAACTGTTTTCTGGCCATGATGAGTGCATCCATTTTTCCCTGAGGCTGATGGTGTCCATTCCTGTTCTGTGACCCGTGACTGCTTATTGGAGGGATGACTCCCATGTGCCGGTTATGGTGGGACACACTGCTGGCCTGTTCTCTTTGCCTGATCTCAGATCCCCACAAACACAGCCTGAAAGAGAGTCTCTCCTTGGTCTTACAATAGGATCCCTCAATAATTGGAGACATTGTATGATTGACACATTATCTCATAACAGATTGTGTAAGGTCTCTTCATCTATCCTCACTTTCCTTCTTTCTCACACAGAGTGTTTCTGTCTCTCTCTCTTTCTTTCTCTCTCCCTCATTTTCTCTTTTTCTTTCTCTCTATCACTTCATTGAGTAAAGCACATTATCTCATAAAAGATTGTGTAAGGTCTCTTCTCCTCTCCTCACTTTCCCACTTTCCGAAACACAGACTCTCTCTTTCTTTCTCTCTCTCTCTCTCTCTCTCCTTCTCTCTCTCTCTCTCTCTCTCTCTCTCTCTCTCTCTC
>JAGFZM010002136.1:335609-361272 GCA_017657215.1 Limnothrissa miodon | reverse complement strand
TCTCTCTCTCTCTCTCTCTCTCTCTCTCTCTCTCTCTCAATCTCTTTCAAATAATTGAAGGATGACTGACAGTCCACACATCAGCTGTCCCTTTTTTGAGAGTACCTTGATGGTGACATTGTCAAAGCTGGTGGGGTTCATCACGTCATAGCACACCAGCACCATATCTGCATCCTGATAAGACAGAGGCCTCAGACGATCATAGTCTTCTTGGCCTGCAAAAGAAAAAAAAATGAATGTGAAACTTAATAGGAAGTCTGGAAAATGCCATATTCATGCAGTGTCAGAGAGGAGATGGCGTCATGGTCTTGTAACAGAACAGTATCCAAGGAGACATAAATAAACTCAGAAACAAACTCCAGCTTTAAAAATGTCACCTGTTGCTCTGCATCCCACCCTCAGTTTCAATTGACGGTAGTTAATCTGACATTGTGAGAAATTTTCTTGTGAAGCATAGCATACGTGTTTGTGTGTTGTGAGTCCATGCTTCGCTGTCTTATTAATAGTGATGGGAACATGTTTGTGATGTGCATGAATGCTTCTTTGGATAGGTAGCCAGCTTCAGGGCTGTACTGAAGGCATGACATGGCACGGCATGCTTTGTTATCAGCTGAAAAACATAATGGTGTTGAACAGCTTGCAAAGGTCACATAGAGGCCTTTTCATTTAAATGCAGTGTGTATGTGTGTGTGTGTGTTTGTTCATGCGTGTGGGTATATACAGTATGTAAATGAGTGTGTTTGTGAGTATGTGTGTGTGGTTGTGTGTGTGGGGGGGTGGCTAGCTATTTGTGCAACTCCATCTACACTATTGACAATCAAGCAGCAGAGAACATTTCGGAACAGACATGCAAGAGACACTTCAAACCGCATCCTGTCGAGCACTTCCTCTTCCTGTGCGGCAGAGAGGCCTCTGGCTGCAGCCGCACACAGATAAGCTGTGGAGTGTGAGGACAGTGCGGGCCATGGGGACAGACCTTGTGGAGTCAGATAGCCATGCAATACAGCCCAACACATGTGAGAGGGCCTGACAAACTCCCTGTGTGGTGAAACCTTGACTATTTTTAATTACAGAACAGAAATGCACGTTAGACATTCTTTCTCTCCCTCTCTCCCTCTCTCTCTCTCTCTTTCTCTCTCTCTATCCATCTCTATCTCTCTCCATGAAACACTCCTATTTGAGCTGATTATCACGCAGGAGTTTATTTACTGTATTTACTCATCCCACTAAAGCAGATTCCAAGATTTGCGCTATCTGGGTCAATGCTTATTGAAGGTGACTGAGAAGAGACTTATTAATGTCAATATGTATTATATCAAATAAAAAATGCGGAAGGGCAGTGTATAAATATTTACTTCCTCCTGATAGAGGTCCCACCTAAATGTTCGTATGTGAAACTTCCTCATTTTCAAGGACAGGATCATAGATAGGCCCAGGCCTTTTTTTTTTTACTTATCTATTCAGCCTCCTAAACTGAGTGACTATGCAACATGAAAAGAGTTTAATTCAAGAGATCAATGGAGAGGCGGAGAAAAAAAATGGTTGCTATGCCAACTAATAAAAAACGGCCCACAACAAAGGATAAATTATGCAGCTTTCTGTCCCGTCCTCTGCTAAAAGACACCATGATTATTCTGTTCAGCAGTACCAGGCCCCGAATAAATACAGAGCACTTGTCAGCTCTCTATACTTTCAACCCATGCCAGGCAGAAATCCAGCAACTCAACACCCAGAATGTTTCGACATAATTTTTTTTTAAATCATCTGAGTTTTTTATAATTTCATTGGCGAAAACTGTCCAGGGCATTTCAGAACACATTACAATTAAATTTCAGAAAGTTTGTCATATGCTTATGAAATTTTTGAGAATCCATCAAATGTGGGCTACTTTGGTAACCACGACAACATCCTGCTATAGCAGTGTTCTCAGCACATGCATTGCACATCCTGTTAGGCTAAACAAAGCGTAAACCATTCTAAAAACTGAATTGAGAGACTACAGCTACTTGTAAAAGAATATATGCACACAGGCATGTACTCTATTTAATCTCAAACATCTGTGATATCAGACACCTGTATGATTTCACAGTTGTGTAAACCAACAGATGAACCAAGCAATGGTGTTTTGAAAGTATCATTTGTCAGTAACTCAAATTAAGGTTAGGGTTTAAAGTGCTGAGAGGCCTCAGTTTGGTTGAAACAACACGTCATTGATTCGTTGATTGGCATAACTGACTTCTAACAGAGGCCTTGTTGTTCCACAATCTCTTTAATGAAGGGAAGGCAGGGTTTGAATTCCCCTGTGACCTCTGCTTATTCACCATCCCGTGATCAAAGTCTACACAGGCCCTGTCATTGAGCTATATACCCTACATCAAGCCAGGCTGAAATATCACCACACCCCAGCGCTGGCACGCTCTCTCATCTTCCTCTCTGCCTCTCTTTGCCAGAGCCCACTAAAGCTCCGAAGTCTTTGAATATAACACACACACACAGGATAATTCTTCCTTACACTGGAACAAGCACCCTTGCATTGGATGTCTGCCAAATTCCTACATAACTGAGGCATGGACCACACAAAGGTGTGACCTCAGGTGTGGCCCGAGCGAGGTCAGCCAACAACAAGCACACCTACCTGCCGTGTCATACAGATTAAGCTGAATCTCCTTCCCTCCATGGGACACTGTGGTAACGTACTTCTCAAACACAGATGGGGCATATTTCTGGAAAAAAAGTAATTGAAAGAGCAGAGTTAACGGGCAAATGTAATTAGTGAAAAGGTGTTACAGACATATTTTGGTGTCTCAGCATCACGTTTCTTTAAACATCCCATGTTCCACTAAAATACTACAAAAATACTACAACACCTAAATTATAGGAACAAAAGATATTTTAACTATACAGGAAGAGCATCTTCAGACTACAAAGATGCACATGAGGTAGACAATGAGGTCCACTGACAACAATATATCCTGTCCACACAAGGCAAGGAAAAGCAGAAAGTAACCACATTTACATTAGGTTCAGTCATTTCAGGAAACACGTTTATAGGAAGTATCCTTTATAGGAAGGTCCTCCTTTTAATACATTTGTACAACACACTGCAGTAATAGTTTCCTCCTTAGTCTCTACCGATTTTGTGATAAAAAGACCACAGTGAGTGAGATTACTGGAAAGAGTAGGCCTACTGGCTGTGTTTGTATAGATATTTATATATACATGTATATACATATATATATATATATATATATATATATATATATATGTGTGTATGTGTGTGTGAGTCTTTGAGCCCTCGTTACCTCAGGAAAGTCTCCTTTGGCGTAGACCATAAGCAGTGAGGTCTTTCCACAGCCACCATCACCCACAATCACAATTTTCAGCTCATCTCTCTTGACAGGGCTGGATTTGCCGTTGGCCACCACCGTTGACCCGTTCTGTGTCATGGTCCACGCCACAGGTGAAGCCCCAAAGAGCTCAGCTCAGTCCAGCTCGGCACCACTGGTAAATACTCAGGCAGTGTCACTACACAGCATGCCTCCAATGGAGTCGGCTAGCCTGTCTGTCAACCTGAGTGACTGGAGAAAGAGGGTTGGCAAGTCTGTCCGTCTGTCTGCTATAGGTAAACACCCAGCCTCATGTTCACTCCACCCCACCTCTAGGTCTTTCTCTCTCTCTCCCGCCACACAGCACACCTCACTCCACAGTGAGAGCACAGTGCCGGCTAACGTATGAATATACTGCTGCCACAGCCTCCCCCACTTCCTCCCCCCCTCCCATTCCCTCACTGTGTGTGTGTGTGTGTGTGTGTATATATCGCTCTCCTCTGCTGTCATCTCATGAGCGTTAGGAGTGGGCTGGGAGAGGCAACAGAGCTCGGCTTCAAAATAGAACTGGGCTTCCAAATAGACATGATTCACCATTATTCTGTAAGCCTGGTAAGGTTCAGCATTTCAGTACAGTATTTCACTATATTTACCTGTGTTTGTATCTATATAACTGTAATAAACTTAGCTTTCCCTCACATATCTCCAATTCAAAGGAAAACAATTTATGTTTTTTTGAGTGTGTAGTTGAATTGTCGTCTACAGATGTGTGAGTTTGCAGTGATCATAGCACATGGTGTTCTCACTGTGTGTGTGTGTGTGCCCGTGTCCACATATTACTAGACATACATTTAGAGAGCAAATTCCCTTGTGTGTGAATGTGCATGTGTGTATCATGCTGGACACTGAAAAGGCGTATTCACATTTTCACATTTGAATTGGACCATGTGCAAACACATGCACACGTACACACACACACACTTTGTAAGGCAAATATTTTCACAACTTAGGCTGTTGTAATTAGTGCTTAATTACATTGTTCCCTCATTTTCCGTAGAAGTAGTGAGGCCTGATTTTATAGATTTGCGTTTTGGACAAAATAATACACATGAACTGACAATCTAAAATACCTCTTTAGAATAACTGAAGCCACAGCAGGCAAATACAAAGTGTAGATCTGTCTGCATGGCTGGATGTCTTTGAAATCCCACCTACTTTTCTCAGGAAAAAAGCCTATTCTGCCTGAACCACAACCCTTATTTCCATGTATTTTTAACACATTTCAGAAAAAAACTAGACTCTTGAATACACCATAAAAAGGTGAGCAAAAACCATTGTTCAGCATCTAACAATAATTCAGTATTGACTTGAACTCACACCTCCAACATTAACAGAAGTTCAATAGGTTGATTTAACATTTCAACTACACCCCTTAACATGAAAGAAAAGTCATCACACAGATTCAGACAGGTTCTTTATGTTTTATATTTATTTATATGTACCATAATAGAGAACAACTGAATCAATTTAACCAACCACACCCACATTCATGAAAGACAGAAGATTATTACAACAATTTAACGTTATAAATTATAGTCCATGCCAAGGCAAAGAAAATAAAGCAAAAGTGGATAATGCAGTGAAATGACATTTAATACATGACCCATTTCTTCAAGATCACTCATGCTTTCAATGCCATCTAGAGGACCAACAGCTGAGATGGATTTTACATGCCTCTTTACATGTTACAGTTGACACGTACTAATGTTGATCGGGCATCATTAAACAAGGAAATAAAGTATGCCCGTGTGTAATTAGAAGTTGCATCATTGGTTTTTCTAAATTGTAAGTTGATTTTACCTTCGACCAGTTCAAGTCAGCAGTTCTATTTTCTGGAGAGTATGCAGCATATCGCTTCATTCTGAGATTTGTCTCTGCGATTTAAAAAAAATCCATTAAGACAAGCTTATAATGTACACTCGAATTAACTACCATAGCCTAAAATACGTCGCTAAGTCCGTGATGACCTGCCAATGATCAAAAGAATGCTGTTGCGCAGAACAAACTGGCTGCAGCTCAGTCCACAATGCTCCCTGGTCGTGTCATTTTAAGTGACACTAAAGCAGAGCAGACATTTTTAAGTTCGCATGCAATCTAAACTTTGCCTTAAAATAGTCTGTATTTTAGTCCGTAATGCCTACCTTCTGCTGATGTTCTCAGGTACCTTAGACTATTAAAAGACTACTTTAAAATGCCTGCATAGGAAGTCCAGGAATCGAATCGAATCTAATCAGGTACAACAAAAGCAAATTAATTTCCATCTGACAGCCAATACATTGTTGCTAAACCTAAAGTTGTCAGACGTCCTGTATATAAGAAATTAATATCCTCATTCCCCAAAGTAGGCTTCTCTTGTAAGTCCAGGAGACTAAAATGGCCGCTGTCTGTCTTGCTGTTGCTGGATGGTAACAGGGCCTTAACCGCCAGCAGCAAACCACCCAGATATCTAACAGAAGTGAATTGCGTTTTGAGGAGGGGGTCTACACGCTCTCACTAAATAGATATCTTTGCTAATCTCACTTTTAACATAATACATAATAAAACACAATAACATACATAATACTAATTATCTTTCGATTTACCGTGCCACTCCACTGCAAAATAGACTGCACTCTCGACATTGTAAAGTAGGCTACATATAATTGTAGTCTATTTAATAATATAGCTGTTTAACGTTTTTTTCCTATCAGATAACCTAAACAACCCAACACACCAACTGGCGTTTACATTTCTCGTATAAAGGTGATGTCTCTGGAGATGCTGATAAATTACATTTTAATTACACAAGGGAATTCACAATCAGTAAAAAACAAATCCCTAACAATTCTTTTAAAATAAAATTATATTGCTGGCTTTACTCCAGATCCATCGGGTTATCGCTCTCCTCTAAAGCTTGTATGTATGCTTCATAAGCTTTTCTAGTTATAATGCGTTCTTTGCCAAATAATAATAAACAAAACAAATGGAATTTGAAGACAAGTGACCATATAAAATATTTTGTGAGTTTATTATGTACGTGAAATTCGGCTATTTACTCACGATTACCGACTGACAAGGTTATGTCTAACACTGCAGCAATTCACTCGTTTCTTGACCAGAAAAATCCAGTTCCCCATTTTCCTGACAGCAGCATGCCAAAGCATACAAGGCTTTTCCTGTTCGTCTTGCGCAGCGTGTTTGCAGCTCATCAAGAGCAGAAAACAAGAGACAGAAAAATACTACGTGGCGGCCACGATCCCAACCCCTTTCTGATGGATGAGTTTAAGTTATCCCAGCAAAATGGGTCGCCTATGGACTCCTGCCTCATTCATACATAACCTAGGTGATCACACCACGACTCCACAGAAGCGGCCTTACGACCCGCTTCAAAGGCAGCGGGAAGCTGGGGCAAGTCGTGCTTTGCATGGGAAGAGTGCAAAATGGAATTAAAACATGTAAACCAGTCTGTGCGGTAGACAAGCCACGGGCACAGAACTGATCCCAGCAACACGTAGGCTGCACGCAATGTTGGATTCATTTATAACAACAGTCTAGGACGCGAATCAAAGGTTTACTTTGTGATAACAGTCGGAGAACGGTTTTTAGCCCATGACCTTTTGTCCCATACAGCGGGCTAGCATAATATTCACTGAAGGCAGTTGTGCGCCCAAGTCTCCACTTAACACAGGCGCAATGAATAAATAATGGCTCTGAACATTGTGGCCTTTGTGGAATGTTCTTACCCTTTGTTTCTAATGGCATGCTGAGAAGCCATGTTTAGTTTAGCAGGTTATTATTTCCAATGTTTTACATATTATTCAGCCTACTGCAGGCAGCAATGGACGCAACGGCCTTCCCTAATCTCAATGGATGAATTCGGTTGAGCACAAGAGAGACAAACACGCAACTGGTACAAACACAACGCTGTCCAACACACACTGTAGCTGTCTAGTAACAGTAACCAAGGGAGATCACCTGAGAGCTGTTTTACGTAACGTTAAGCCCCACATTGCACAAGCCTCCATCCATCTGCCTCCTTTTCTCTACAAAATGGATTTTCTTGCTTGCAAGATAACAATCTTCTTTACAGAGCGAAAGCCTTGAATTACTGAAGCGACTCGTCTTGAAGGGGAACGAGAAAACACAAGAGAAGCCCGAGTCCCCTTTGTGTTAGCTCATTGAAATGCTGCACTGTGTTCTAAATTGTTTTCCCGACCTTATATGGCTACGTGGGTGCAGTCGTCTCCGACGCATGGCACTCAGCCAGCCTCCCTTGCTCACTCACCACAACTCGCCAGAATGACTAGATCTGCCAGATCCACACACAACTACGCGAGAAGATTTTGCCAGCCTCGCTATGGTGTCTCCTCCTCTGCAACATTTACTGATATTACACACGAAGCCAATTTTGATCTTCATTGACAGTTTTTCTTCTTGACTGAATGAACTGTATAAAACCTCGCCCAGTCATGGCGCAGCATTTTCGCGTACATAATGATCTCCTTTGTGTGTGTGTTTCTCTCTCTCTCCCTCAGTCGTGTGCATCTCTGTCTGTGTGTGTGTATGTGAAGAAGCCATTTTGAACAGAGAGCAGCAGAGAAGCCATTTAACGACAGCTCATATCAAAGGTCGCTTTGGATATGGGGCGACAGGGAGAAAATTCTAGAAGATGTACGCCCTCAGTTATTTACTTACATAATCTTTTAATTCCCCTCGAGGATTACAGTTATTTAAATTTTCTGTAAGTTTGAGAAACAGTGCTTTACTTCATTCTAGGTCATTTTTAAATGATTTTCCTGAATGCTTTTATGTATGCTTTCATTAAGCAGAGTAAACAACTAAGGTAATTAAACCACAGGAACAGAACCTCACATAAATAATGCTTTCGTTTAACGTGTAACATCGGGGAATCCATAAACGTTTACCTTAGATTTGAAAAGATTCCCATGCCAGACGTGCCAGTTTTCCTTCTTTTATAAGAACGTACGCATTTTACTGCGGTCCTGTTTCCAGGAAGTGGGAGATGTTTGCATAATTGTCAGTGAAACTGCTTTAAGATAGTCAGCATTCTAACTCGTTGGATAGCGAGATCTTACGTACTTTAAATAACAAATTAATTCAAGACATAGTTACACAGCACTTGTTTTCTTCCTTTTTAGGCGTTGCATCCCCACCCCTTCATAAACAGTTAACGTTAGAAGATCCGAAGATGGCAATGAAAACTTTCCTTTTCCTTCAGCGTGTAGGCCTGATAAATGTATTTCACCAAAATGTTAAGGTAAATATTTTATAAGAGTTTTTTCAATGTATAATTTTATGTGTCATGTGCACGCCAATGGAAAATCAATTTAGAAGAAAGGAGGCTGTTATGAGGCAATGTTTTTTTTTTTAAAGAGAAAATGCCCTTGGTTCAAGGTCACATAGCTTAACTTACATGTGATTAGAGGAAATGCCTCTGGAAGAAAAGGGTATGTCAAGATTTATTACAAAACATAACCCATCTCCTTTTTTCTCTTGTAACATATTTCATCAGGTTTAAGGATACTTTATGGAGCTGTTCCTTATAACGTGACAGAATGTCCAATGTGAAATGTGACTGGTAACAAATGTAGTAATGTGAAATAAACATTAATGGGGGTTAAGTGTAGACTATCTACAACCACATTCACCAGTCACTCTAGTGATTCAGCATTTTCTGCCAGGGCCAATTGTTTCCTTCTGGCCTGCTTTGCCTGCTGAAATAGGAGAAGCAATATCGCCAAATCCCCAAATGGATATTTTTAAACAAATGCATGCATCTGTCAAGAACATTTGAAATTTCAATAATTCTAATATATGTTAGGCTATTCAGTCATATTAGATTATGGCTTCCTGAGATACTCCACCAAATAAGACTGGCACTTCAACAACACACATTTAATGTAGCCTCCTAAATTTGTAAAAATAATCACTAAAACCACTTACTCAGCTGTATTCTTACTTGGCCATGTATGGTACAATACCCTTAAAACACTTGCTGTGTTTTATATCAATACAAATTTAATACAACTAAACTGTTTATTCACTATAACTTTAAGAAAGAAAAAGATTGTTGTATGGGTGTGCCATGACCTAGTTAGGACAAAAAAAATGATTCCAGGAAGAGACCAAAAAAGCTTTTAAAAATGTCAAAGGGATAACATCCAACCATTTCTTCCATCTTCTCAGATCCTGCAAACAGAAACATTGTAATATATTATGTAGTCCAAGAGGTGATGAAATGAAGCATAAGATCCCCTTTAGGAACAAAGGAAACCCTTTTTGGCCATTGAGTTCCAATGCAGGAAAGATGGCTGCCTGAGCGTTCAGCCCCCTCTCGGCTCTCTGGTAGAGAAGTTGTCGACCGTGCTTCTAATAGCAGGAGCTAAAATGGTGCTTCAATCTGATTGGCTAGAACGGGTAGTGCTGTTAACCAGCCAATTGCCCAAGCACAGCAAAATATCAAACTATTCGGTTCTTTGCTGTTTAAAAACATGCGTTGACTAATTCATATCTAATATAGGCTAATAAAACATGAGATGTGTCTGACAGTAGTCTTACCTATATTTCATTTCAAAAGTGGACTGTTAATAGCCTATAGTGTACAACATTGCCCCTTCAGACATTTTGTATTTAAAGGAAGAACTATCATCCACCCTAACCCTCCCTTTAAAACTACTTTTCGTAAAATAAATCACATGGACGTGATTCTAAATCATAGGTTGTTTAAATTAGGTCAGATTATTCTAAATGTTTGTTTATAGCAGTGTCAGAGCGTTTTTTTTTTCAGTACAGTCCTTGTATGCTCCTTTATCGGCTGCTTCCAATGTCCATCTTGTATTTGCCGTTACCGTAAATCCAAGCGGCAGATTCAGCGCGTTTTTGAAAGCCTGTTTTTTTCGTGTAGTCTCTGTTATTTTCAATGCCGATATGTGTGAGATGAGTGATTATAGCGTAAATTATTTAATTATTCGTAATTTTACATTGTATTTGCCAACAAAGCTTTAATAAGACCGAGTCAGAGGAACTTCGTAACGAATGTGCTGGAGCAGGGTAAGGTTGGTGAAGCTCTATAGTGGTGTATTGTGGGAGAGACAGAAACCCCAGACTAGAGGCACACAATATGTGTTGGCTCGCAAAAAGGAGGCAGTATCCTTTAAATCATGTAATGTAAGCACGGAGAGGTTAAAATATCTTGCCGTTTGGTACTGAAATATTCGATCGGACACATAATGTCCAGACTCGAGGATTTAAATGAAGAGCACGGTAGAAGGCAGCGTTCAAGTAAGCTTGGTCTTTTTTTCTTCCTCTGAAATGTCTGTTTCGGTAACTGGGATCCGCGTCTAACCCCCCATTTCCCTCATTGTGCGACATGTATGCAGAAACATGTGTTTTTGTCGATATAATATCGTTTGTTGCCTTTTCTCTCACAGGTTTGGCGAACGGTATGGAGAGAAACCATCCCGTTTGCAGTTCGGGGGAGAGACGAAGTCACCATTGGAGAAGTTACAAGTTGATTATTGACCCAGGGTTAAAAAAGGGAGCGCAGAAACTGTACCGCTATGATGGACAACATTTTAACATACCAGTGAGTAAAGTTACCAGCGTATTGTAAGCATCGATGCAATATTTGTAGCAGACTGTACGCTGCATGAAACAATGTTGCGTTGCCTACACAGTAAACACGCTTGCTCTAGTCGTCACAGCACCTGACATAGCACATCAAAGTGTCATTGTTGGCCACCACTCTTAACAATGTCGGAGGATTTTGAAGTGTTGTTATGTGCAGTTTCTTCGCATTTGAGCGAAGTTAAAGAATAATAGGTAACATTAAAAGCAGACATTCTGAGTGCGACGCGCATGCCGCCGCTAACATTATCTTTTCGAACTACGGTATAGGTCTGTCAAACTAGACTCTTTAGATCATGGATGTGACCTGACTCAACGTTCATTTCCTCTCTACATTTATCCAGAACTCCGGAATGCCACCCGTGGATATGGTTAGGGATCCAAGAATCGGTCGACTCCGGACCAAGTTCAAGGAGACCGATCTCCCAGTTCCAAAATTTAAGGTTGTCACACCCCCCTCATTGACTTGCGCTTCACATAAGCCATTTACCAGGGGTCGGTCGGTTCATTACACTGTAATATGTCTCTAAGTAGCATTTGTATCGCATGTTACGTATTTTCTAAAATTATAATGTTGATTTTAAATAGCCTTCCCTGTTTATGTTAAGCAGATGCACACACTTTATCCTATGTTAACTCGTCATCATGTTAACATTGGATTTTAATAAGGGGGTACTTTTCCACTTAAAATGTTTTTGTTTCCACTTTAACTTTTTTTGTAGTCCAGCATGCATCCAGCATGGCCACACTCAGTCCTAGGTATATTGTAAATTAATCTCTTACCATTTATTTTGAGCACATGGATCACGAATGGTTTTTTTTCTTTCTAGATTGACGAGTGCTATGTTGGCCCTGTTCCTCCAAAGGAGGTGACATTCGCCAGGTTAAACGACAACATCAGAGAGGGTTTTCTGACCGACATGTGCAAGAAATTTGGTGATATTGAAGAGGTGGAAATAATGTACAATCCAAAAAACAAGAAACACTTGGGGATTGCTAAAGTCGTATTCGAAGCAGTGAAATCAGCAAAAGATGCGGTACATAATCTTCATAACACGTCCGTGATGGGCAACATCATCCACGTGGAGCTAGACCCAAAAGGTAAATTGTTTTACACAAATATCCAGGCTACATACGATTTGTTTTTATGACTTAACGACTTAAACCGTCTTCGTGGCGGTCCTCCAGAGTTGTCAAATGTGTTCTCTTTCAGCCTGTTGTCGTGATCTCGATAGGGGCTGTCTATTTAATGTCAAGACACGTGCTTAAATTTACATGGGTTGCTTAGTAACCAAAGTAATTGCATCTCCTCGTGAACGTTTCTTTGCTGAATGTAGGAGGCCTAGGCCGAATCGTCACGATATTATTTAGCGTATTTTGAATGCTTAATGTTGGCTATTTAAGGTACCGTCTTAAATATACTGAAAATGGAAGAGATTTTTTCTCTCTCATTGAATTACCTTTTTACCCAAATTAAATAATTCGCTCTGCTGTAGGTTATTTTATTTCAGTTTATTTCAGTTCGGTTGTATGTTAAATCAATTCTTCAGTTGATGAACGGAAAACCGCTTTATCATGTCTTTGGCTTGCTTGAATGGAATCGTATTTACAACCTCAACGCGCTTTCTCATCTCTTAAAGAGACAGTGACAACACATCATGTGTCGTGCATTTGAATGACAGTGGCCTGCCTAAAGATGCAACAGATATAGGCCTTATATATATAGTATATATATAAACAGATTCGAAATGAAAGTGAATATATGTTTTCACTAAAGATTAGGTGGCTATTTTGATATGTTTGTCTTAGGTTGTTGTGCTCGTTTTGTTCACAAGTTTAGATTGCATTAAAAAATCTTTCTGATTAAATGAGCCGTAGTTTATAGTAGTTTTGCCATGGCTGCACTAGTTATGCATGTCTCCACAATCATCAGTGATGAGTATGAATTAATCTCCTTTGGATAGTTGGCCACAACCTTTGTGTACCTTATGTATCTTGCTCAATGCTGCCTATCCAGGTGAGAATCGCCAGCGGTACTTCCAGCTCCTGATCAATGGCACTTACACTCCTCGGACGCTTCCTGTGGGTGGCGAGGATCCTCGTGGAGTGTCTCCTCATACAATAGCAGAGGCTTTACTGGTAAGTTCCTAAATGAACGCTGAACAGTAACAGCACTCCAGGGTCAGTGATGGGTCACTAGGAGATATTAGTGCTTCCACCATTGCTGATGGACGCTCCTGTCGGTTGTTGCAGTCCTTAATTAAATGCTTTACGGGCATGCTTAAAGTCATGAAGGAGATTATAATATAGTTGCAGTTGTTTAGTTTGATACAAAATTTAGCAAAATCATGATGCACATCACCTGAAAGAAGTGTATGAATGTTATGATTGGGAAAATAAATGTGACCCATGATCAGTGAAATATTATTGCCTGTACAGGATTGATGTACATGCAACGTCTTTCTGCATTGTGTGCATAGAGATTTGCATCTATTTTTTTCCAATTGCATAGTTCTTCATTGTAATTGACTGGGGGGGTCAGCAGAACCTAATATCTCACTGTCTTTGGATTAAAATGCTAGTCTGCAAGTCTATGTAAGTGTAGTTCATAAATGGTAAAAACCTTCAGATGAAAACAAGCATACAGCATTTAACTTAGCTGAAGCCTTTTTAACCCTTACCTTTAATCCAGTTTATCAGTGCAGCAGGTGGTAAAATGAGGCCCCGTCTGGAATGTGCCACTCTGCTGTGAGACTCACTCACTTTGCTGCCGCCTGCCAGTGGACATCAAGCGAACAAAACTGTCGCAATCTGCACTTTGCACCCCCCGGCGACAGCTGTGGCCATAACGCGTATATGGGCACAGCCATACTTTAGTTTCACTGCAGCTTTCTGGGGCAACCCTCACCCAGGATGAAACAATGCATTGGCTTTGTGTGGTCTTGCCCATGTTTACATAGCATTAGTGTTTGTCTGGAAACTGGTGCAGGTTAAGATTACCATATCAAGCTGTGGTGTGATAAGTCCATGCTTTGTTTAATAATTTTTTGTTTAAAATTTTATGTGTGTTTGTTTCTGTCTGTCTGTCTGGTTTGTGCAGGAGCCTATTAGGAGGTTGTCCGAGAGCAGCACGTCCATGGTGGGCGGAACGTCCACTCCAAGCACAGGGACGCCCCTATCTCAGGACACGGCTTACTTCAGCCTAAGGCACGAGACGCCGGCCTCCCAGAACACCCCTCTCAACACCCCTCGTGCTTCGGGCACGCCCTTCTCTCAGGACTCCTCCTTCTCCAGTCGGCAGGCCACTCCCACCTATCAGCCTGGCCGCACTGACAGCTCTGCGGGTAGCTACAAGCACCGGCGGCACGAGTCAAAGTTCCAGGACGCCTACAATCGGCGCACGGAACGCCACTATGTGCATCTGACATCACAGTCCGACCAGCCGCCACCCCCCTTCAAACAACAGCACCAGCCGCCACCAGAGCCGCCAGTGCCCTTCACCCACACCCCCCCTCCTCCAGTTGCTGGTGCTTTTAAGTCGGCTTTTTCGCCGTACCAGCAGACGCCCACCATTCCCCCAGCGTACGCCCCTGCCGAGCCGCCCCCGTTTCCCCACCCTGTGCAGCGGGAAGGGGACTACCGCCGTCCCCCGCCCTTGCCCTCCACCCCTGACTTTGCAACGGTCCGGGAAAAACCCCAGACTCCGCCGCTGCCGCAGCCTCCACCGGTGCCGACGGTGGGGCCCACAACGCCCCCCATGGCCCACACGCCATCACCCTGCCAGTCCCCTGGGGCTTCCACGCCACCGCTGGACTCGGAGCATCACAGTCTGGACTCGCGCATCGAGATGCTCCTGAAGGAGAAGCGCACCAAGCTGCCTTTCCTGAGCGAGCGCGGCGGGGACTCCGACACGGAGGTACGCATGGAGGGCAGCCCCATCTCCTCGTCCTCCTCGCAACTCTCGCCAATCCCGCCCTCGTCCTCGCAGCTGCCCTCGCGGCCCTCCAGCACGGGCCTGGAGGACATCAGCCCCACGCCACTGCCTGACTCGGACGACGAAGACCCTGTACCAGGCACCGCCGCTCTGGTGCTGAATTCCAGGGCCAGCTCACCCACCAGCTCAGCAGCAGACCTCAAGGACCGACACCACACGCCCACGGACAAAATGGACACGGTAAGGAGCATGTTTGTTTACCTTTTCCTCATCAGGTGTTTGATGTTTTATATTAAGACTTGTGCAAGACAGGGAATCTTTCCTGCAATAGTTCTTCCTTTCTTCCCATCATGAATGTGTCTGGAGTTTTGGTTAATAGCGATCACATACTCGCCTTAAGTGTGCCAAAAGTGACATCATTTCCATTAGCACGTTGGTGCTCGTGCATTTCCACATGTTGAGTGGTTATACAACTTTGGCATCACTATTGAGCAATGAGCAATCCATGCCCTTAACTTTTTGACATTACTTTCAGTTACCAGCAATCTTACAAATGATTTTGTTTTATCACTTATTTCAGCACTGGCCTGTGTTATTAATCAGTGATATTTGTATTAAAGATCAGTTGTGTGACTGAAATGGTTACAGAGGTAGCTATCTTTGTTTTGGTATAAGTGTCTGTTTGTGTGTGCTCATGCGCACGTGCGACTGAGGAGTAAGCCTATGTTTAGACTGTGAGCATGTCATCCACATGTTCCCTGTAGTCTGGTGGGTCGCAGGACCCAGAGGGAGCCAGCGACACAGGAAGCTTGAATGCCTGTTAGAGGTGAAAGTGGGCCCCTGCTCTGACTACTCAGAGTTTCATGCCTCTCTTAACTCATGGAACACAAAAGGAAACAACCTATTCCGTTCTGACAAAGAGAAAAACGTTCACAGCCACTGTGTGTGTGTGTGTGTGTGTGTGTGTGTGTGTGTGTGTTTGTTTGTCTGATTTTCACTGTAATTAGGCAGAAAGTTGGTCTTGTGTATTATTGATCTTATTTATTGTATCATATTTCCCTGTAGGACATAGCAGTACTTTAAGTACGCTATGAAACACTGGGCCTGTAACAAGACTTACTTGAATACACAGTATTGTATACTGTTGGTTTTTTTTTTTGCTGCTAGTAAAACTGAATTCAATGGGTAATCATAAGCCTGAAACCTGTTTTGTCAAGTCTGAGCGTGCTTTTTGTTTAGTTTTTTGTTTTGTTTTTATGTGGTAGATCAGCTAGGCTTGTCTTTTGTGAGAGTAAGTGGACCTTGAGCTGGTTTCATTTACACGGTCAACAGTGAGCGCAAAGAAAGCAGAACCCTCATCCCTTAGGGGTTGGGCCACCATGAGCACTTTCACTTCCTCCTATGAGGCAAATGGTGCCAGACCTGCCGTTACAACTTTACTTCCTGCTTGTCCAGGATGGAAGTATGGGATTGTTCAGTTTTTTTTTTTTGTCATTAACATCCCATTTTTTACTGAACGTGTGATTAACTATCCACTGTAATGTTTTTTTTTCTCTCTTTCTCTCTCTCTCTCACACACACACACACACACACACAAGTAAACATGCTCACATTTCTTGTGTTTCCAGTCGGCTACAGAGAGAGAGAGAGATTGACAGAGCCCCCACTGCTGTTTATAATAACAGGGAAAATATTTCCATACAGACGGCAGCAGCAAAGGGCCGAATGCACTAAACAGTCATTTATAAACAAAGCAGACCGGGCTCGTCTGCAAATATGACTCGCCCTGCTAACTTGCAGGCCGAAGCTCTGCAGCATGGCTTTAGAAAACACACACAAACTCTTTTCTGATTGCTACTGTTAAAATGGTTATTAAAATAGTTACTGTTAATTCCTCAATGTGTTGGCAGTGAATGTTTTAAAGTAATTCAAAAAAGTCAAACAAGCCATTAATAGGAACGTTTGATTATTTCATTATTTTGATTATTTGATTATTTATATTTTAGGAAGCTGTTAAGAAAACCGATATTAAAATACATATTTCCACTAATATATTTATTGTATCATAATTTTCATTAATTCTACAATAAAGGAAGTACAAAGAAGTGTTGAAAGTGTTGTCAGTGAGGTCTTGGACAGAAAGTAGGAAACAAAGAAATGAACTGTTTGCTTTTTGCTCCCAGGGCAACTCCTCGGGTGAGGATATGGAAATCTCCGACGATGAAATGCCTGGCACCCCATCATCTGGGGACAAAGGCATTGTGGTCAACACCACACTATCTCCCATGCCTCCGCAGTCCATCCCCATGCCCCCTCCTGGCTACCCTCCTCTGCCCCCTCCACAGGCAGGCTTCCCCCTGCCTCCCCCTCCTCCCCTGCCCCCACACTCCACCGTACCTGGGCCTCCCCCTCACCTGCCTGGCCCGCCTGGTGTGCCACATCCTCTGATGCCTCCTCTTCCGTACCCACCGGGCATGATGCCAATGATGCCGATGGACCTGGTGAGCTGTCTACCACAATGGGGCAGTGCTAGCATGTCTTTCCAGATGCAGACGCAGATGCTGAGCCGCATGGCACAGAGCCAGCAGGGGCACTACCCTTATCCTCACTACATGGGGGGAACAGGGGCTGCGGCCGCTGTCGCTGCTGCAGCAGCTGCTGGGACCATGGGCTTTGGGGGGCCTTATGCTGCTGCACCCCTCTCCATGGCTAGCACACCCACTGGGAGTGTGGGGGGCCATGGACAGCCCTGGTCCTTCACAAGCATGCCCAAGTTCAATCCAGCTGTGCCACCGCCGGGGTACGAGCCTAAGAAAGAAGACCCACACAAAGCAACAATTGATGGGGTGCTCTTGGTGATCGTTAAGGAGCTGAAGGCCATCATGAAGAGGGACCTGAACCGCAAGATGGTGGAGGTGGTCGCTTTCAGAGCCTTTGATGAGTGGTGGGAGAGGAAGGAGCGCTCTGCCAAGGTGAGTCCTCCCTCTGCTGGCAGGAATGGTCACTGCACACGCCAAAAGGGATGAAAATTACAAGGGAGAGAATTGGGGCATTTTCATTTATTTAAAGTAAGCAGTTTACTTTAGTGATATTATTTTGAAAACACTCAAAATGTGAATAAATGTAAGAGTTTCCCAATAAAGTAGCTGGCTACATTGTGGCAATGTTATTAATATAATTGGTAATGTTACTAGGCAACGCCTCCATTGAGTTCGTAAAAATGCTACATTTAAATATCTTCGACCTGAAATGGAATCTTGAAACTGTCTTTGCGAATTAGCGTGTGAAAGCCATCTTCATTTCATTGCTTTATGGTTTGCTGTAGTGACAATATGGTAAGATCAGCCTTTACTTACTATATATATATATATATATACTATATTTACTTAAATTACAATCATTTATGATCTCTTCACCCCCTTGTCTCCCATTCAAAACTGAAATACATTTGAATTATATGAAAAAAAGAAACTCGCAGTTTTGAGAGTATCGTTAGCAATTTAATTGATTGTTAGCAATAATGTTATCGGCATCGCTGTTTTTCCTCAGAAGCTTGAAAGCATCCCAGAAGTTACTTGACTAACTTGATAGACCTCAGCTTTCTCAGTGTTTAATTATCTATCTATCTATATTTGTCCTTGACATTTTAAATGCTTAGCTAGATCTACTTGGAAGGCTGGCGAATTTGCTGATAAATGTTTTTCTGTTAGCTGTTATTTTCATTAGCGAGTGCGCTATACTGCTAAAAGGATTTCCATCCACAGTGAATGAGCCCGTAGCACTGTTTCACGTAGCGCTACCTGCCCTGTTTTTTCGTACAAGTCCGCGGACTGATCATTTTAGTTAGCACAAATTTGACGTTTAACTGAACATATGTAGGTAGGCTATATACTGAAGTCTTTTCTCCCCACATTCTTAGGCCTCGCTGACGCCAGTGAAGGTAGGCGAAGGTAAAGAGGAGGAAAAGGAAAAGCCAAAGCCCAAAGAGACTGTAGTTTCCAGCTTGCTGGAAAACTGGAACAAGGGCGAGAGCCTGGGCTACGAGGGCATGGGACTGGGTATCGGTCTGCGTGGTGCTATAAGACTGCCGTCATTCAAGGTGGGACAATTCTTCAAATACATTGGCATGATATTAGAGGATTCCTGGTTGCCTGAAGCATGTGTGTGTGGTAAGTGCATGTCAAAGACTCACAAAGGTGTGCCTCTTATGTTCTCAGGTGAAGAGGAAGGAGCCTCCTGATGCTGCTTCCACTGCAGACTCTAAGAGGGTGCGACCATCAACACCAGTTGATGATGAGATGGAGGATGAGGGTGAGGCTATGATTTTCTCAATTCAGTTAAATTCAATTCAAGTGGGCTTTATTGGCATGACAAACATTTTTGCATTGCCAAAGCAGAATAGGTTTACACATAAATGGTTAATGTTGTATGACAACTATATTCAGACAATAGAAAAAAAAAAGTCAGTTTATACTGTGTGTATATATTGTGTTTGTGCATGTCTGTGGCTGCGTATCTTTACATATATGTATTTGACATGGTGTGCTGGTAAGTTGCATGTTTCTGAATGTGATGCCTAACCACTGTTTCTTGTTTTGTGACATTGATATATGTATCTGGCAGCAAGCGCTGTTGTCAGACACTCTTGTCCAAGTAAAACAGACAGTATCTCGTTTTCTTTGAAATGTCTAAATCCTGAAATTAGGGTTGCCTTCCGAATGTTTTTGTATTTCACTCACTCTCTCTCTCTCTCAGACAGACACACACACACACACACACACACACACACACACACACACACACACAAACTCAATTCTCTCTCACACGTTGCAGCTGTTAGTTGTAGCAATTTGATGCACACATGCATGCCTTAGCACAATATGCACAAATGAGTGCAAAAGCACACACGTGCACACACAGAAAATATTCAAATTCAGTTATTCAGGGAAATTAAGTACCTGTTCGAAATGGCCAAAACTCAGAGAACCCAAACAGATAAAGGAATATCTGGTTATAGATACATGAAACATGGAAACGGGTAGTGTGAGAATGAAATAGAATGTTTAGGCATTATTTTTTTATTATTTATGTAATGGTCTATAATAGAATCTGTGAGAAATCAGTCGAGTTCAGCTTTATTGAAACTTGTCTTTTTTTTGTATGCAATACAGAACGGGACAGAGACATGGCTGATCACCCATCTGACGGATCCAGGCAAGACGGAGATGGCTCCTCAGCCCGGCGACGACCAGTTCGGCCACTAGACAGTGAGGGTGAGGAGGAAGAGGAAGAAGAAGAGGAAACTTCTGAAAAGGAGGAAGGGTCATCAGACAGAGAGGAGGATAAGGATGAAGAGGCCTCTGAGAGGCTCTCGTCAGGAAAGGTGAGAGCTTCTTGTGTGGTTGAGGGAAGCGAGATTAAGGTAAACGGTTAACCAAATTAATTTCCCCTGGGCTACACAGCATACAGTAAACCTGATCCTGAATGTAAGATGACTAATATTTAGTTCTTCCTCAGGAGGTAGATGACGAAGATGAAGACGTGGACAGAGAATCTGACTCCAGTGGCAGTGAATCCTCAGAATCTTCTGATGAAGGTAAATACCTTCCAAAAATGGTTATGCTTAGTTTTGTGTCTCCCGTTCCCAAGCAATACAACAGTTAATCAATGGCTTGGAAGGCTGTATTGTTTTTGCACACTCTTGCTTGCTTGTCTGTATGTCAGATACAATGCTCCATATTCACACTACTCCATTCTGAGCTGTTCCCATCACAATCAACTGTGATGTAATGCAAATATCTATATATGTATATGAAATCATTAGTCATTTTTAAAGACCATAGGCAAGTGCTCCATTATTAATTTTGTTCTTCTGTGCCTGTAGAAGGTGCCAGCTCTGCTTCTTCCAAAGGCTCATCAGATTCCTCGTCCGCCAGCGACTCGTCATCCGACTATGAGTCCAGCTCAGAAGAAGAGGAAGAAGAGGAGGCTCAGGTGGAGATGGAGGATGAAGAGGAGAGAGAGGAGAAGGTTCGAAGTTCCTCATCGTCATCCTCTTCATCGTCATCCTCTGACGAGGAGGAAGAGGAAGAAGAGGAGGAGGAGGACGCGGCGGCAGCAGCAGTGGCGGCAGTGCTGGAGCCAAAGGAGCAAAGTTCACCACCTCTGCCCCGGGAGGAGCCGCGGGACGAGGCCCTGGAGCTGGCCGCACTGGAAAAGCAGAGGCTGCACATGGACCCTGAGGCCCGGCAGAGGGCCATCCGGGAGGCCGAGGAGGCTGTGGGCTCGCTCCGCTCCGGCATGGACGACCTGCGGCCGCCTTCACCCAAAGGAGTGCCAGGTACGCACACACTCACTCACATATATATTTAAGTTTGCATACATCAAAATCTGGACGCCTATAGAACTTGGTTTCTCAGAGCATGAGCTGAATGTAAGAACCCAGTAATTTAAGACATATAAAATAAAATTAAATCTGAAAAAAAATAGGGAGCAAACCAGGTTTTCTTAATCGTTTCAGATGAGGAGCCTGAAAGTGACCTTGAGGTTCCCCTGCCTAAGGAGTCTGTTGAAGATGAGGGGGTCCTAAGACCTCCAACACCCACTGGCTCTTTGGCCGACAGTGATCACGAGGTACGGCCTAAGGTCCGCCCTGAGCCCGAGGAGATTCCCCGCACCCCTGGGCGCGAGCATCACCTCCATCATCCCTCCGCACCAGACTCGGAAGGCAGAACACCCATGCACCTCCCTCTGCCTCCTCTTCCTCCGATGCCACCTGGGTCATTGCAAGCGCGCTCCACCCTGCAGGCCCCTGGCACCACCGGCACCACGTCCACCCTTCCCGAGCTCCTCCTGCCCTCCCGCCCGCGGCTGCCCACCGACGAAGATCTGCCCCGCACGCCCGGCCGTGATCTCCTGGAGCGGCCGCGTGGGCTCCTGGATAAGTCCCATAGTGCGGACGGGGTGCCCGTGACGCCTGGCAGCGAGGCTCCTCTGACGGGCGGCAGCACCAGCAGCCTTGGCCTGGTGCTGGGCTCACCGCACGTGCCTGGTAGCCCCTTCTCCTACCCGGCGCAGTCTCCTGTGCTGAGCGCCGGCATTCCGCGCACACCGGGCCGCGACCTCAGCTTTGGGCCCGTGTTTGGCACCGTGGTTGACCCCGCCGCACTTGCTGCCGCTGGCCTCCCCATTCAGCGTAAGACGTCGGCCTCGTCAGACGTCCTGGAAGACAGGGGAGTCTTCAAGGAGCCCATGTCCTCCGTGTCCGGGCCACTCGCTCCGTCGCCATTCCCTGCCTCGCTTCAGGACGGTGCTCTCGGCTCCTACCCCGTGCCCACCGACGCCGTTCTTTCCGGACTGCCTAAAGACGTGCCCGAGGTGTCCCTACCACCGGACGCAACCCCGCCCAAGAGGAAACCCGGCCGGCCCAAGTCGAAAAAGACGCCGCTCGCCCCCGAGCAGCAGCTGCTGCTGCCCCCTCACGAGCTCCCACCGACCCCTGTAACCGCGGCGGCCCTGCCCCCAGAGCCCCCCTTGTCCGGAGCGTACCCAGAACCCGCCCCGTCAGCCACAGACCTGCTGCCTGGTGCCAGCAGGGACCCATCTGCACTGGGACTGGACTTCAGGGAAGAGGCGCCGCAGGTCCGAGCACCCACACCCGAGAGCGCCGCCGTGGTTCCGCCACCTCAGACGGAGCTGTCAGACGTGGAGCGTCTCTTCCTGGAGGAGGGGCCGCTGCAGAAGACCAGGCGTGCGCGCCGAGGCTGGGAGGAGCTCCTGCTGTCCATGCACTCGCCGGTCAGCTCGCCCGTCAAGCCCAACTTCGTGCCGCGCTCCGACTTTGAGGAGATGACCATCCTCTACGACATCTGGAACGATGGCATTGACGAGGAGGACATCCGTCACCTGCAGGTCACCTACGAGCGCATGCTGCAGCAGGACAACGGTGGCAACGACTGGCTCAACGACACCCTCTGGGTTTACCATCCGCATATCCTTCCTGCTATGTGTTTTGTGTTCACCTGTATGTGTTTGAACATTGTGTGTGTGTGTGTGTGTGTGTGTGTATGTGGGTGTGTGTGTGTCCACAGAATCAATCATGTTTTACCAAATTTGTATAAATACCACATCAGGACAATTATGTAAATTAGAATAGACCCATAACTGGGAAAATATTTTTCATGTAAATGCAGGCACTCTGGTAGTTAAAAGAGTTCAGAAGCCCTTGCCCGTGCTCCTAATAGTACTTTGACATCTTCCTTTGTGGAAAGCTGAATTCTGGTGCCAGAAACAAGGGGAAATGGTTAAAATGGTACAGAGCATTACTCTCCTGTGTGTGTGTGTGTGTGTGTATGTGCGCGCGCATGCATGTGTGCTAGCCCCTGGGTGTGTACAAATGGCACAGCAGTCCTTTCCTCTGCAGCTGTGTGCCTTAACTCCAGTGCACCCACTAATTTGAGCGTGCCGGGGGTGAAGCGCAAGCGGCGCGAGGACTGCGTGAGCGATCACGTGACGGGATGCGCTCGAAGCGAGGGCTACTACAAGATCGACAAAAAGGACAAGCTCAAGTACCTCAACAGCACACGCTTGCCCTCTGACGAACCCACGGAGGAAGAGTCACAGGTGAATACACACATTCGGACGCACACCTGCTTGCTCATTTGTCAGAAATATTTGCATATGTATGCACGAGCACACTTACACATACACACACACACACACACACACACACACACACACACACACACACATACAAAAACCCTATACGTCAGAGCATGCTAGTTTGGTCCTGTTTGTTTATCACTACATCAGCAGTGCAAACAGTTGTACTGTATGTCTAGCCTGGGCCCGCCCATACTTCCTGTGACGCTACATTCAATTTCGCCAGCAAGTCAGTCTGGCCAACCTCCCGTTTTAATGAATTTACTGTCCTGAAAAATCGGGCACCAATGAGAAACGAGTTTTCCCCCCACAGTGTCACTGAGGCATATGATAGATGCAGGTTAAGCCCGCCTCTCAGAAGGCAGGTAGTACGGTAGGTTGGCCAGACTAAGCTCCTATGAGCTTACAGTCGTGGAAGCCAGGCTACTGTATGTCCTTTCTTCCTCTCTCTTTTCCTATTTTATTAATATGTCAATTAGTGTGTAAAGCTTTGTTATGAACTGATGTTTCATCTGGCAACAGTCAATAAAAGTTCCACTGCCTTGGATTGCAGTGCAGTGTCTTTAAAACTAGTGTATATTAATCGTGTGTGTGTGTGTGTGTGTGTGCGCGCGCGCACGCATGCTTCCCTTGCAGGGTGTCCACAAGCCAGCTCAGACCCATGGTTCCACGAGAGCGGGCTCAGAGAGGCGTTCAGAACAGCGGCGCCTGCTGTCCTCGTTCAGCTGCGACAGCGACCTGCTCAAGTTCAACCAGCTCAAGGTATCAGTTCTCCCAGTGTCCCTGCCCCTGGCCATCACTTCTTTTGTTGTTCACTCTATTCCTCCATTCATGCTTCTCTCACAGGCCTCATACACTTGTACTTTTCAAAGTCAAAAGGGTGTTAAACTAATTCCAGAAAGTTTTTCCAAAATGTCATGCATCTGAATGGTATGTTTACCTCTGTTTCAATCTGTTTCTCTGATACTCAAGTTCAAAAGATCTTTCTTTCTTTCTCTTTCTCTCTCTCTCTCTCTTGCTCTCTGACTCACTTTTACTCTTTCTCTCTTTTTCTCTCACACATTTTCACACCTTTTTCTTTCTTTCCTTGTCTTTCTGTGTCTTAATCACTGGCTTCTGGTAATGGAATGACCTTGACATTCCCATATGAGTAGCTTCCCCCCTCACCGCCTTTCTCAGACTGAGGCAGTGGTGTATTTCTGTAATGTCATGTTCCAGTGTGTGTGTGTGTGCGCGCACCATTCTCCTCCCTCCTCTGACCTCTGTGTCCATTCCGCTGCAGTTCCGCAAGAAGAAGATCCGCTTCTGCAGGTCCTCCATCCACGACTGGGGTCTGTTTGCCATGGAGCCCATCGCTGCAGATGAGATGGTCATCGAGTACGTGGGCCAGAACATCCGACAGGTGAGCTCCTGCCTCCAGCTTACACACACACTCCCATTTCCCACTCTGTACTTTGATCACCAACTCATGTTGTGTGTGTGTGTGTGTGTGTGTGTGTGTTTTTGCATCGCAGGTGATTGCTGACATGCGAGAGAAACGCTATGAGGAAGAGGGTATTGGAAGCAGCTACATGTTCCGCGTCGACCATGACACAATCATCGATGCAACCAAGTGCGGCAACTTCGCTCGCTTCATCAACCACAGCTGCAACGTAAGTAACCCCCCCCCCATGACATTCCTTATAGTCAGTAAGATACTAACAAAAATAACACAGGACCACTTGCTGCTCTAATCGCTCCTGTTGATTTGGTTATTAGAAAAAGGGCAGTAGTATGTGAAGAAAACCAGTTTGGCCAACACGCCATAGGCATGTTCAAGTAGCTTACAAAAAAAAAAACATTTTAATGCATCCTTCCAGAGTTCCTCCAATTCATATTAGTTTTGAACAAATCTGGAATGCACACGCTGCAGCACTCCAATCAGCTCCTAGCAAGCTTAAGTAGCTTGTGGATGACATTCCTATTAGTACATGAAAGTAAATAGAAATTGATGGCCTTAGAATGTAGGCACTGATAAATTATGTCAAGAGTCGTTTGTTTTGAAATCTGCTTGACT
>JAGFZM010002136.1:325609-330609 GCA_017657215.1 Limnothrissa miodon | reverse complement strand
GAAACTTCAAGCATCATTTGTTTATTTATGTTTCTTCACACTACTCAAAGCCAACTTCACCATCACAAGAACACTAATAATTCCTTTGCTTTGTCTTCTCACTGTATGGTCCATGATGGTTTTTATGCCAAAAGTCCCAGAGAGAACCTGGCCCTAGACATTGATGCTGTTTTGAGTCAGGCAGGATCCCACTTCATATTCTGCAACTTCTGTTAACAATTCCCATGAAAACAACTGCCTGTTGGGATTCAGCCAAGGTGAAGTGCATCCAGTCAAATCCTGATCCAGAGTCAGCCCTCTGTCTCATGGGGCATTTCTCTGTAGACCAGGGCCGGTCAGGATGAGAGTTTCAGGAGACTCAGGAGCAGAGGCAGGAGAGGGAGCAGAAGAAGCCCAGACCGAATAGCTGCCGTCGGGGAAGCTGCGACAAGGGCCTGGGCATCCCTGGAGGCAAGAATCCTGCGGTTGTAGGTGGGGTGCACATGCCTAAAGTTGTTTTGGAGGAGAAGGTCTTGATCGACCTCTTCTTCTGTGTAGAAAATTCCAACTGCAAACCGCTCGTACTGACCAAAAGGGGGGGAAACATCAGAGATGAGTCTCATCACAGCATTGCCACAATTTCAACATCTATCAACAAAATGTCTTTAGCAATGAGGTCTGCATATTGTGGTGCACTATACAAGTCAAACATAGGAATCAACCACTTCGCCTTATTTGATTTATGGGGATATTAGCCTCTGTAGTTACATTTTTAATTTAAGGTCATTTTAGGATTTGTTCCTATTGTATACCATATATATCATATATCATACCACAGTGGTCCCCAACCTTTTTCTAACTGCGGACCATTCAACGCTCGACTCAGATAATAAATAAAACAGAAATAAATAATTAATTCTTGTGCGGCCCGGTATTGATTGATCCACGGCCCGGTACCGGTCCGCGGCCCGGGGGTTGGGGACCACTGTCATACCACACATCACATCGATCCTATCACATCGTATATCATATAATGTCAGACATCATATCATATACACCCATATCATATATTTTTTATATATTTTGTCTTAACGTAGAGTATTTATCAGAGAATCATCTACGGAAAGTGTGTGTGTGTGTTGTAAACTACCTGAGTCCAGGAGATGATGACAGGAACCTCATATAAGGTCCACAGCACCACTTGTGAGCAGGGTGGGGTGGTCAGGCTGCCATGGTAACGGTAGTAGAGACCCAGGTGCTCCTGAGGAAGCAGACTGACCAGAGGGAACGGCCTGACCACAGCAGTCTGACCTGAGGAGAGACTCGGGTTTGTATTATACTAGATACATCACCAATAGCACATTTGAGGTGATAATGCCACCATAATGTAAAGTGGAGTGTTTTTTAAAGGTATAGTTGACTATTGCTCCTGTCTCGGCTATTTGAGAAATGTAGAATCACCTCTGCCTGCTTCAAAATGGCTTGCAATGGACATTTGTTGTTTCTATCCTTAAAACACAAGTTTAAAAAAAAAAGTGTTACTCACTGAGTGGTTAGTGGTGTTCGTTGATGTTCCAACCCAAGTATTGTAGCGAAATACAGTTTGTCATGTTTTATTTGGCATTTTGTAAGTCCCATAGGTTTCTATTAGAAGACTCCTTGCTCCTTATTAATATATACAAAGTGCCAAAAAAAACATGACAGAAGCTTTATTTCGCAGAGATACATATTTTGGAACATCAGTGAGCACCACTAACCACTCGGTGAGTAGCACTTTTTTAAAACTAGTGTTTTGAGGATAGAAACAACAAATGCCTGTTGCTAGCCATTTTGAAGCAGGCACAGGCGATTCTACATTTCCCAAATAGCCAAGACAGGTGCAATCGTCAAAATTTCGGTGTCAACCACTTAACTGCATTTTAGACAACCTGTGAAAGGGGCTCAAAGTGTTAAAAACCGAACTATACCTTTAAGCAACGTTTTGAAGCAGTAGGACTACTGCATGGATGCACAAATAACTGAAATCTAAATGGTGCTATAAACAGCGCACCACAAAAGGTAATTTCATCCAAGTGCTCTATAATTATTGATGCTTGGTACTTCATTATTTCAATAAGTTCATCAGTGTTGTACAATAACAGGTTCACACTAGGCACTTCACGATGTGTCACCCAATTATCCCATACTTAAGCACAGCTTGTGGTCATGTAGCCATTTTAAACTTTGCCCTCTGCTTCAAGACATAAACAGACAACATACGTAATTTCACTTCATTTTTTACACCCGCAAAACTTGTGTGACAATAAATTTCCTTGATCCCTTGATTGAAAGAGACACCCACCTTTGTGTGCCACGGCTGATAAAGCCTCGGTGATGGGACTGAACTTCACATTTTCAGTGTAGGACACCTGGGAATGGACACAGGAGTTAGAGAGGCTGATGGAACTGGCACATAACTCAAAATGAGACTGACTACTACTACTACTGACTACTGACACACCAACCTACAGCTCCAACCACCTGGTGAAGTTTGCGGACGACACAACGCTGGTGGGGCTCATCACCAAGGTCGATGAGACCCACTACAGGAAAGAGGTTGAGCTCCTGACCACATGATGCAGAGGCAACAACCTCCTGCTAAATGTTAGCAAGACCAAGGAGGTTATTGTCAACTTCCAGAGAGGCCACACCTGTCACCATCCGCTGACCATCGATGGCGCTGCGGTAGAGAGAGTGAGCAGCACCAAGTTCCTGGGGGTGCACATAAGTGAGGACCTCTCCTGGACTACCAACACCACATCACTGGCCAAGAAAGCACAACAGCGCCTCTACTTCCTGCGCAAACTCAAGCGGGCAAGCGCCCCACCACACATCCTGACCACATTCTACAGAGGAACCATTGAAAGCATCCTCTCCAGCTGCATCACTGTGTGGGGCGGTAGCTGCACTGACTACAACAGAAAAGCTCTACAATCTATCGTGAGAACAGCTGAGAGGATAGTTGGCGGACCACTCCCCTCCCTGCAAGACATCTACACCACCCGCCTCACCCGCAAAGCCAACACAATCGTCAGCGATGCAACCCATCCCGCACACTGTCTGTTCAGCCTACTGCCCTCTGGTAAGAGATACAGAAGTCTCCGCTCCCACACCACCAGGCTCGCCAACAGCTTTAACCACCAGGCTGTGAGACTGCTGAACTCTCTCCCCTACCGGCTCCCAGTCAGCGGAACCACCAGAAAAAAAAACAAACACTCTGGACTGAAAATAACTATAACTACCTCTGCATTGCAAATTGCACACACCTGCTGCTATATATTCTAGTATTCTTCTTACCACTATTTATACCACTTTTTACCACTATTTATATTTAATACTACTGCTGCTAAAATCTTGTGTTGCACTAAGACAACAAACAACACTGCTAGAACACTTACTTTATGTTATGTCGTGTCTTATATATACTGTGTGTCACCTAAGTATAATGCCTTAAGCCTACTTGCACTATTTTTTACTTAACAGTACCTTATTGTTTAAATTGTTTTTCTTGTTGTGCATCTGCACTTTATTGTTGTCAACGTCTACGCATGGGACAAGTGTGAAACTAATTTCGATTCCTTTGTATGTCGAGTACATGTGAAGAAATTGACAAATAAAACTGACTTGACTTGACTATCTTTAGTCTTTGGAAGCGTTGTATGGACTGAGTTTAAATAATGCTTTATTTTATTATAATACTATATGTAATATAATGCTATATTATAATACTCCTATGAGCACACAACGTGATCTACAATGTAGTGCCTCACATTGACCCATTCATAAATGCACATTTGTGAATTATGCAAGGCATCAACCTGCATACCAGGAGCAATTTGTAGTGCAGTATCTTTATCAAGGACAGGGGTGGAAAGGTTGAAGGTCAAACCTTCAACTCCTCCAAGTGCCAAAATTCAATCGCGCTACCCTTGAATTGTGGAATATGGTATGTTTGATAAACTTACGTCAATAAACACTGCCAAAACCGCAAGCCCAGTTGGATCCTCCATGGCACTGCTGATGTTTGGATAAATGGATTTCATATTCACTATGTGCATCTGTGGACATAAGTGATACGTCATCATGTGACCCATCCTGTACATTAGGTCACTGCGAAGGCTGGTGAATGTGTGTGCTACATAATGCAAGTCTTTGTCACCTCCGTAGAGAGCCTGTGTGTGTGTGTCTGTGTGTGTGCGTGCGTGCGTGCGTGCGCTCACCTCCATAGGGAACCTGTGTGACTGTATGGTATGCTCTGAGCCGTTGGTAGAGAGGCTGCCCCAGTGGAAGTGAAGCTGACGGGTGCTGTATGTGCCCGGGAGTCCCCCACCACTCACAGTCATCCCACTGCCCACCACCAGCACCACTACACAACAACACGCATTACACAACAGCAACAACAACTGAACTACAGGAGCATGGCGAAAATCCTGCTTTTAAATTATGCTTTTCGACTCCTATGAGCAAAGAACGTGATCTACAATGTAGTGTGTCAGCCATAAATGCACATTTGTGAATTATGCAAGGTAACAGAATGTAACAGAAGACAGCCCAAGAATACAATGGCCCAACAACACACCATTATAAACACCTCCCTATATGGAGAGGTTCAGATTGGCAAAATGTAAAACACAAACTTGAGACACGGTTCAACAGTGTTCTACACCTGAGTAACCCTGGTAACTTTGGCAACTCAGTCCACCCCACCCCACAACACCCCCCTGCTGAACTCAAATCACATTTGAGTGAGTGAGTGAGCAAGAGAAATATAGGAGACACTAAAGTAAGAGAGCAGCATTGAGGGTCAGTGAATAAATGTATGTCTGTGTGTCTGTGTGCATGTGTGAGTGAGAGTGTGGGAGAAAGAAAGATGGAAAACGAAAGAGGGAATGAAGGAGAGGGGCAAATGGGGGAGTGAAAAAAAAGAGCTAGAGTGAATGAATGTGTGTGTGTGTGTGTGTGTGTGTGTGTGTGTGTGTGTG
>JAGFZM010002136.1:295108-325599 GCA_017657215.1 Limnothrissa miodon | reverse complement strand
TGTGTGTGTGTGTGTGTGTGTGTGTGTGTGTGTGTGTGTGAAAATGCCCTCCAGGTTGGCTAGCTGATCCTCTCTCCCCAGCTGTCAGCCAGCACTCCAGCAAACCCAAACCCTCACCTGTGTGGCCATCGTTGTGCAGCCTCCACAACCCCTTCTGCACTGAGTCAAAGCCCTCCAGCTGCAGTGGCTCCAGGGAATCATCTCTGGTCACATCATGGTCCAGGTCAATGGGCGAGTGGTGAGACTCCAACAGGGGGTGACAAGTAGGGAACGAGTCCCCCCAAGCATAGGGGTCTGATGGGTCAAAGACATAAGACTCAAACACTAACCAGTCCAGAAGTCATAACAGACTACATTTTATTTGCACAGTGCATCAAGAGATCTCAGTTAACAAACGAATACAATTTAAAATAGAATAAAAAATAAATAAAAATACAGTCGATATAGCTATGATAATAGGGATACCAATTCCATTTTTATATGTAACCTGGAAAGAATCTAGATCCTTTGTCAAATCGGCTACTTACCACAGTGTCCCTCATCATAGCAAAAATCTAAGAACAAAAATGTGACGTTACTGAATTTACCACAAATCTGATTATCCTTATTTTTACACAAATATCTTTAAACAAATATGCAGTCCGTTTAATAATATTAGGGAAATAAAAATACTAACAAATTCGTTAAATAATTTCTCAAGTTATGAATGAAAGCTCACCACATTATTTTTCTCACCATTAAGATATGAATGATTAACACTCACCGGTGGACGTTGCCAGATAAACGACATATGAGAGAGCAATGACAGTGTAAATCATGATATTTAAAAGCTATATTTAGTCTTCCACATTCGCTCTAAGCGGGTGGACGCGTATGTACAGGAGGCAAACGTGTTTAAATAGCGGTCCGAGAAAAGATGGAGAGAAGGCTTTTTTTTCCTGTACGCACTTGTACGTGTTGGTGTCAGCAGACACAAAGAAAGGGGTCGTGTCACCCCAACTCAGAAAGAATTTGGCCTTTATCCATGTCATTCACACTACCGTTTTCAAGTGGACGTGATACTGGGTGAGATTGTCTCAGACAATGTGACTGGAAGTAGAAAATATATTGCAATAGGCTACAACTTTAAAGCGCCCACCGACCACACGCGCAATCGTTTCATGTCTTTACTGTTCTTAGTTTAAAAACAATAATACAGTATAATAGGTATACTATTTAGAGGATTAAACTTTCTGCAGAGATTGTAATCTAAAACTTCGGACTGAAGGGAAACCCTTGAATTATCGACTGACCTTCTGCAGTCACAGTGTGGGATTCCCCATGACTGCTTAAGTCACTTTGACATTTTCTGAAGGGCGAGTGATTGCAACCCTAAGACAATCCATTTTAAGTTAGACGACAGGACACTGAAACCAAAAGCCAGTATTACGCATACTAGGGCCACGAAATTATATGCACCTTGACGCACAATTTGTGTTCTGAATGAACCTGCAACTGATAACGCTACTGACTGGCGCCCTCCCTTGGCGAAGGAAATGGTTGCAGTAGATGTACGCATCTTCCAGTGAGTGTAGACCATATGACTGGGTACCAATTGGATGACTTAAATGAACCAAGAAAAAAAGACCACTGTGCATGACTGCGTTTTGCGGCGATTTTTACCTTTCTTGTGTTATACAAAACAAAACAACAAAAAAAAACATCACTTACAAGATACTTCTTTATGATACAATTTATTTGGCATTTGATTAGATGTACATCTACTTCAAAATAAAACTTAAAAGGCCCCCTGCAAAAAAGTCTACTATTAAAAATATAAAGCCTAAAGTAAAATCAACATTTAAAAGTCATTGAATGCTTGCATTCTACATTAAAACATTTTTTTACATTTACTTTCCTTGAAATCTTGTTGCACCACCACAGTCTGTAATCAAGAAAAAAATGAAAAATAAACTTTTGAAGATGCAGCCAAAAGGAGCAGAATGGGGGAGAAAGTTAGTGGCTTGCTCTGGACTGAGTCTAAATGGGCCTTAAACCTGGACTAGGTCCAACTGAGTCCTGATTTGGATTTAAGAGGTCCAAAAAGCATGATCAAAGGTCTGAAGAGGTCTAAAGATGCCTGGTATTTGGCAGACGTTTTTTGTTTTCCTAAAGCAACATGGACTCGCAACAGAAGGATCAAAACTCAAGCTTGGAGCCATTTTACAGCTGATCCACATTTCGAGGTGGCCTTTTGTGGCAGGTTTTTCTTTCACCTTTTAAACAAACGCTTTATTTCATTTCAAATAGATTTTAAACAGTGAATAAAAATGGCAAGCAAGGAAAACAGACACAAAGGTCTGCCCTTGCTGCCAAACCTGAAGTCATACCTCTGCTTTAAGCCTCACAATGGCATGCTGAATGTAGCAATTTAGACACTTTTTGTGCTACTTGAACGTTCATGGGATACTGGAAAGAGGGGAAAAAAAATATTTTAGAGGGGCTACACCACTCTTGATTGGTCAAGACGATAAAAAACAAACAAACAAACAAACAAACAAACAAACAAACAACACACTCCCCACTTTCCAGTATCTTCTAAACGCAATGTTACGCCACAGAACATTGCATGCGAATGAGCAGAATCCAGACCTCCTCTTAATCCTGACTTAAGTGCCATTTGGACACTGTTCCAGCTTAAGTCCAGCCCAAAGCAGAGTCCTCCTAAAGAGTAGGGTTGCTGGTTGCTGACGAGGGGCAAGTAAGGGTGCGGCGGCAGGGGGGTCTTCAGGAGTTTGTAGTCAATAATCAGGCCCCAGAGTGTGGCAGGCCAAAAAAACAAACAAACAAACAAAAAACATACAAACAAACATGATGATCTGAGCATGCCCAAAACACTAAAACATGCACTTCAGGTCCAAATCAGGGAAAGGGAAAAAAAGAAAGTAAACAAAAAGTAAATAAAAACAAAAAACACACAGAAAAAAAAAAAAAAAAACACATGTTCACACACTCAAATCATTAACATATTTGCCTTGAATGCCTATCTGTTTACAATACACACAGAAAAAAAGTATTTTTCAACATTAGAGTTCATTGATGCTTCACAGAGGATTGTCTGTGCCAACACAAACCAAACTAAAGAAACTAATAGTTCAGACATTTCATTTATGACGACCTGAAGGAGCTCAGCAGACGGAGTCCACACCAGAGGAGTATTCCATCAAACAGGCTAATTTCCGCAGGCTAGTGTCTCGCTTGTCCTTAACTAAAGGAACTGAACACATTCTTTCTAACAGGAAGCTGAGTTACTGGGGCAACATATGCTTATTAACCAACCGGCTCTTTGAGAATGCAATCAATCAGTCACAAACACAAAAAATTGGAACACTAAAACGGGTTCTGAACTAGGCTCTGAATAAGGAGGAGAAAAAAAAAAAAAACCCTTTGGTTATTGCGTCCTCATGAAATAAATTATGTAAACCAACCTCTAGTGATGTTCTAACTAAACGATAGATTACCTTCAGTTGAAGTTGAAAATCTATTTTACAACGGGTGTGCAAACAAACATGATTAATAATTTGTTCCCATTTGAAAGAAAAAAAAAGTCAAACTGAAAAAAGTAATGTAAAAATAAAACAAATTCTAAAAATCACCAGTTCCCCCTTGATATTCAGTTAAAATATTCAGTCAAAATCTTGAAAGTTTCTTCCTGTAATTCTTTTGGTTTAGCCTAAATTTACCAAAAGCACATCAGATATTCTTAAATCACTTGAGCTTGTGTATCTTATTGCAGCTGATTTAACTCTCGCTGAACAGGCGGATAATTCGGGTTTGCGGAAAAGTTTCAGCTTCAGGTTAAAGTTGATGCTACTTTAAACGAGGCTTAATGACTTAAGCCAAAATCATTAGTGATCTTTGATGGAATACCCCACAGAGCAGCGCTGGGGATTTCAACAAAACATCCTAGAAAGCTTTGCCTGTCTAATGTAATGTCTGCAGAGGCACACACACACACAGGGTATTTTCAATGATAAATCCTACCTCAGTTTCATGATCATGGAGAACACAGCGGTGTCTGCAGACCCTAAAATTGCTTACAGCATCTTTCCTCTGACTGATTGTTGTGTCCAATTTAGAGGACATGTGAATTTCCATAGCCTCAGTCATAGCATTTTGGGGATCCCTATTCTAAGAATGTTGGCACTGGGGCAGACAGCGTGACTGAACTTTGACCTATGACAAATATTCAGGGGAAAGAGGGGGGGGGGGGGGGGGGGGGGTTGCTTATCACTCCTGAGCTTGTACTCAATCCTTATCAAATGTTCACCTATCGCACTAGCATCAGCCTGCGGAAATAGAGAAAAACATGGCAAAATAGAGTCTTGTGCAAAATGCAGACCCCCCTCGCAAGAAAACAAACAAAATAAAAAAGTTCAACAGTCTTTTCATGTTTTCTTTACATGCTGTGTCAAAAAGACGGCCAAGACGGGAGACAGTCGTTACGTTGGATGAAGCACATTTCAAAAACAACACAATAGTAAGCTATAAAATAAGTCATCAAATAAGCAACGACCACCACACACACGAGCAGACACACTGCGTTCACACACCTGCCAGCTCTGTGTGCAGTCGGAGCTAAAGGGCACTGCTCACCACTAGGTGATGCTGCTGGTGCCACAAACCCAACAGACCCAATTATGCAAGCCCAATTCACATTGGTGAGTTCCTATTGGCTGGTTAGGTTGAGCAGAGGTGTGTCCACAGAGTATTTTTTTGCTGTAGTGATTACAGTGTGAGTGAGTGAGTGTGTGTGTCCTTACACAGACAAACTGTGCTTGTAGTACCACCAGTGAGCCCAGAGGGAGCAAGAGACCAAGAAAAAAAAAAAAAAGAGAGAAAACAAGAAATTTAGAGTAGCAGTCTTGGGAATACTAGAGGACAAGGACACATTGTCTGGACCCCTACCTGCTATGTGCATTTGGTACGAGGTGGATGTGAGCATGTTAGATTTCCCCACACACGTAGCACACATCCCTATCCCAGGCTGACCCACTCACCTTGGGGATTCTGACAGTCGCGACTGGGGTTCTCCTCGGCCTGCAATTCAAGAGCAGACCCCAAAGGTTATATAGGTCAACAGGTCAGCCACAGTAAAAGTCCTCCCGACCACTCTGCTCTGTGGCTGACGTTGCCGTCGTTATCAGTGTTGTCATGATGCAAATATGTTCTTCCCGTCCCTGTTAGCCAGAGGTGAAGGATTATATGACAACCGGCAAACAAAATGAAAACAAAATTGAACTAAATAAAAAAACAACACACAACAAAACAAAACAACTACCACAACAAAACGAGAAGCAGATGGTTTTTTTCTGCTGAAAGAAAAACAACAAAACAAAAAAAACAAACAAAAAAACAAAAACCACAAAAGCAAAACCAATGGCCAGCCTCTGTAGTGTCAAGTCTCTGAAGTGACACGAGTTCAGTTCTCAGTTCTGTACAGAAACGCTTCCATCGAGTCAGACACACATGCGTACACACACACACACACACTCGCACGCAGACACACACACACACACACACACACCTGCACACAGTCTTAGTTCATTCATGTGTGTCAATAGTCTTCTTCACTGTCAGGATGCATTTCTTCCTTTTAACATCTCAATGACTGTGTGCTGGGTCACTTCTCATCGCCAAGAGTTTCTGCGTTGCCTTCATTCGACTTCTCTCTTCTTGAGGAAGAAAAGAACGTAGTGTTTCTCATCTCTTTCCTATTCATTTCATGTTATTAAGGTACCGTCTCCCCTTTTCTACCTTCCCTCCCTCCCTACCTCCCTCCCTTCCCTCCACCCCTTTTTCCTCTCTCAGTCCATCTCTTCTGCTTTCGGTCTCGCTGCAGGTCTATACCACCGTGCTGAGAGAGGGAGCGCTGCTGCAGTCGGGGGACTCCTGAGACCCACCCAAGGGACACCCGCTATCTGTGGGGGTGTCGGGGGCCACCAGGAAGGTGCTGCTGTCGATGGAGTCCTCACGCTCCTGAGGCGGAGGCGGTGGAGGAAGGGGCGGAGGCATGGAGCCCTCGGCTGCGCTGCCGGCGTCCACCACACCCATCTGACCCATGCTCACCGGCATGCCGTTCCTCGCTGAGGGACACACACACACACAAAACATTAGCAGGCTCATCGATTATCCCGTCATTTATACGACATCACACACACACACACACACCACTCTAGCTCACTCTCTCCATTTCTCACTCTATTACACATTCACACAAAAAAGAGCTCATCTAATGTATATTTGCTCTATCTATAACATACATACACAATAACATTGCTAAAGCTGTAACACTGTAAAAATGCAAATTTTCATATGTTAAACTTGTATTAACAATGGAAGTGGCACGCACACTCGCGCACACACTCTCACACACACACACACACTAAAGGCCACTAAGAGCTTACCCAGGTCCACGTAGAGGAGGCTGTCTGGGTTGATGGAGGCTTCATAGGGGGGTGGTGGGTCGTCGGGGTGCTGGATGTCAGGGTACTTGTAGGCGGCGTAGGGAGGGGGAGGCTCCTGGAAGTGGAAGGCGCCGCCTTCCCCATCGTCCGAGAGGTGCAGAGGGGTGAGACCCGTCCCGAAGGCATCCGGACCGTAGTCAAAGCCTGGCACACGCCGGCCCAGGTTAAAGTGATGAACTGGGAGGAAAAGAATATACAAATAACCATTATACACACACACCAACATGTTTCTGCTTACAAAGAATGACACTGTGCGTGTGCGTGTGTGTGTGTGTGTGTGTGTGTGTGTGTGTGTGTCTTACGGTTTCCCCCAATGAGTGTCTCGATGCGCTCGCGGCGTCTCTGCCTGAGGCGATGCACCATGAAGAGCAGCAGGGAGAGGATGAGGAAGGAGGAGATGCAGCTGACTATCAGACGCATCCCACTGGCCATGGAGTCAAACAGACTACTGCCATCTGCAGGCCGGGAGCGGAAGAGCAGAGAGGCAAGGAGCCAAACAAAAAAAAGACAGGGTCAGATAGATAAGAGTGAAGGTGTGTGTGCGTGATAACAGCCTGTGCCTGCATAAATGTGCATGCATGTTCCCAGGTTTTTATCCTGATTTTGGTGTGTGTGCGTGTGTACCTGGATCCAGGCAGGTGAACTTGCAGCACTCCTTGGGGTCCTTGCGGAAGTGCTGGCACCCTTGGGGCCGCTCACACAGCGCGGCCACACACATCTCCGGCTCTCCATCGTGGCACGTGCAGCTCAGGCACGGGTCGTCCCCCTTGGGTGTGAAGTAGTAGCCCTCATTCACAACGTTGTCCTTGATGTCCACACACGTTTGTCCTGATGTGGTGGGGGAGGACAGACACACACATTCAGCATCAATAGCAGAGCTTCAAAACAAGTGACTACATTTATCCCATTGAATGTCTCCCTCTCTGTCACATGCACACACACACACGCACACACGCACACACACACACACACACACTCCTGAAATGTATGAGTCAGCAGATGAGCATGAGTCAGCAGAAGAGCTACACACACATAGCTCAAGAGCCAATCTACACACACATTCATCCACACACACACATCAAGTGGGTGAAAAAATGCTTTTGATCACTGCAATGGGAGTGGAATTGTATGGGCTTGTATAAGCACACACACACACACACACACACACACACACGTGAATAATCCAGACAATCCTTCTCCCACAACATCGTTCAAGCCCACTTCTCCCTGCCAGACCCACAGCACTTGTCCTGTGTTAAGCATCCAATCATAATAATACTCAGAGAGGACTTAGAGAGGGGAGACGAGAGGAGTGTGTGTGCGTGTGGAAATGTGGAGGACAACAGAAGAGGGAAATGAGAGGAAAAGAGGGAAATGAGAGGAGGAGACGTGATCATAAGAGCGGAGGAGATGAGAGGAGAGGGGCAGCAAGAATAGATGTGAAAAGCACCGAAAAAAGATGAGAGGAGAAGAACAATACTCTACAGGGAAAAACTGGCATAGGCTTCCAAAGCAACATGTGTCAGCATTTGAATGACTAGAGCAACATTTTTTAATAATAACAAAAAAACTTTAATAATCAGGTAAATCTATACGGTATTTAGGTATGATCTGTTTCAGTATGAGCAGTATGAGTTGTATGATCTGTTTTGTGACCAACAGGCAATGCTCAGGTCAAGAGCCATTTGAGTAACTTGGGCGAGCACAAATAGTATTGAGAGCAATGCTTTTTGAGCATCTTTAGGAACCTTACAGCTTTAGCAGCAGTTGTGTGTGAGCGTAGAGTCGGGGTGCACAGAGGAGGAGGTTAGGGAGGAAAAAGGGGAGGCGAGAGAATGACAGAAGAGGAGGTGAGCGTGACTTACTCCTCTTGCAGAGGAAGGGGAACTTCTTGTAGCAGTTCTCGGCGTGCCAGCTGTGCAGGCCGCGCTCGTTCATGCTCTTCATCTGGAAGCGCTGCAGCTGGGCGCAGAAGACGTTGTCCTGGGGGGGAACGGCCTCCCCCAGACTAGTCAGACCCTCGGGGGGCAGGAATACCTGCATGGAGCCTGAGGACAGAGGAAGGGAGGCTTCTCTTTCAGTCGTAACGCAGAAATTCATGGACTGGCTTGAACTATACAATGTGCACAGACAGGGGTGGGAAACTTACCTTTGTAGGCCACCTCCCAGCGCCCCTCGATCGAATGGTTCTGATTAGTGATGACATACTGGTATCCCACCCAGAACCTGCAAACACGCGCGCGCACGCACACACGCACACACACACACACACACACGCACGCACACACACACACACACGCACGCACAAGTAATCAAAAGAGGATGATCCAAGTCTGACACCTTCATAACCATATATGAATATTCAAATGTGCATATAAAAGACTAACACACACACGACAGGCAAAATGTTCTTTCAAACACACCCACACATTGAATATACACAGGTAAAACAACAGATGATGTGTTACTGCAGGGCTACCTCTTAGTAAAACATCAACTACACGTGACTCACTTGCACTGGTCCTTCCTCTCGCACACCTTCTCGTCAAAGTCCACCTCGATCTTCAGGATGAACTGCAGCTCCTCGTTGGTGACAAAGGTGGCCAGCGAGCCGTTGACCTTCTGACAGGTGTCCACCGCCTGCCAGTAGTTCTCGTTGCGCAGGTACACCTTGTAACAACTGGCCGTCTTCTCGTAGTGGTGCCAGCCAGTTGGGCACTTCTCTGTGGGCACAGGGGCAAAGGTCAGAGGCCAGAGAGCGCAAGGGCCCGAGCAAGCAAGCACAGGCATCAGGCTCCCATTCCCATCTAGTCCGTTGGCACTCAGTCAGTCCGTGTTCGCTTCTATCTGTAATCCTTTGCTCTATCCGATCACACTGTTCAGGGTTTCCCGCAAACAATTTAGTCAATGAGGGGCCAGAGGGTGGGCAGTGGTGGTGAGGGGTTAGTCAGTATCAGAGATTAGTGACTATTTCCATTGGAAAGGTTACATTAGGAGATTAATAGGAAATTTAACAGGAAGCACCAAAATTAAGGGTCTTCCATCTTTTTTAAATAAAGCAACTGTAGAAATTATGATTGCAATGCAAAATATTAATCTTTTCCAGGGCTGTAGTCAAGGTTGCAGGCTTCTGTTGTCAAGGAGGCTCCTTTGACTATAAAGCAGTGGGAGAAACCCTGCGGTCACTCTCATCAACATGATCCATTCAAGAGTTTCTGAGTAATAAGGTAATGTTAGGTAATATTAAATTCATTCAATTCAATTTTATTTCTTTAGCACATTATACAAAAGACATCTCCCATAGCGCTTCACAACAAAGAGCACCATGCTCTTTAAATATAATTGCATATATAGCATGTAATAAATGAGTATATCTGTTTACTATGGGACGGAAAGAAACAAACATAATTTTGATTGACTTTGGAAAATGGTATTTTCATCTAATCCCACTGCCTTTAACATCTTCCTCAGACTTAGCATCAGGCTACAGGCAGATACTACCACCTCATTAAACTACAGGGTTCTTGCAGGTTTCAGTTAGTTACCTTTAAGACCTTTTTAGACCATTATGTTAGAAAATTAAGACCAACCCAACACATTGATCGAAACATTCATATGATCCCAGATATTCTCAAAACATTTCATTTTTATTGATGAACAAGCTGGCAAGCTGGTGTTTATCAGCTTTGGCATGGGACTCCAGTGCCTTTACGACCAATGTCGCTAACAGTAAATTCTTCTTGCATATTTTGCAACAAGCTTCATGTTTATTGCCGGGGACAGCTTGTAACCAGCTGCAAAACTCGCTGTTATCGAGCCAGGTCTCGTTACATACACTAATATACACTTGCCCATGTTCTTATCAACTGTCTCTGAAAACTCTGATTTTTTCAGCGAACAATGCTTAAATGAACGGAGGAAATAATTTTAAGACTTGGGTCAATTAAATTTAAGACATAGACTTGCGTTTTTTAGACTTTTTAAGGCCTTAAATTTCCCTTTTTGAATTTTAGACTTTTTAAGACCCCGCAGGAACCCTGAAACTGTGCTAGAAAACAACAACATCTTATCAGTGCACTTTTCAATGGATGAACGGGGAAAGAATTTTGCCGCCAATTAACACAGCTCAACTGGAGCAGCGCCAGTGACATAATTAGCTCTCTACATATCCGATCTGCGTCTCACTGGAACTGGGTCACTGGCACAAGCTGGTGGGAAGGTAGCTAAAGTGGCTCAGGGTCGGGGCCAAGCAGTGCCAATGGACCTCTAGGCTAAGGGGTCTGCTCTAGTCCAGGCAGGGTTGGGGACGGTGCACAGGGACTTTTTTCAAACAATGCTGCCAGGCTACAAGACAGACCACAAGTGTCTAGGGTACCAGCTTTTATCATTATGTTGTAGCAAAATACTTTTCGAATTTTTAACAATAGCTATGGTAAACATGGCTGACAAACAGCCTTGCTTTAAAAAGTTAGTCAGCTTGCATCATCAGCTTGAAAAGTGATTTCAGTTGTTCATTCACATGTGCCACATACTGGATGGTTTGAAGCCTATTATGTTGCTGGTCTGTCCCAGTAAGGCTGCCGGCCTGGCAGAAAAGATTCTGCCTGCTGTTTGGATTGGTGGACAAAGGTTAAAAGTGTGTTTGAGTGATTTTAGAGAGAGGTAATGTGTGTGTGTGTGTGTGTGTGTGTGTGTTTAGGAGGAAGGGGTACTTACTGTTGAAGCGCACAGGCTGTGCCACACCCATCACATCCTCAACCTGGTCATAACCGTTGCCATAGCGATACCGCTCCTCCTTTATAGCTGCAAGGAGAGAAACACAGGAATGAGGAATAAATGTTTACGTATCTGTGTCTTACGTGTGTGTGTGTGTGTGTGTGTGTGTGTGTGTGTGTGTGTCTGGGTATTGAGTCAGTGACAGATTTCCAGATGAGATACTGCCGCTATGCAACGTGTGAAATTATTTAAGAACGGCTAAATGACCCACCCCCACATTAATATTAGGCAAAGACTATGACAGCCTCCCAACATCACAGCAGATGGGCAAGCTGGCACGATTGATGTAAAACACAGCGATATCAAAGCACGTCTGCCGGGTAGGCAGGACAAAAGCTTCATCCAAACTTTTTGCTCTTTAACGCATCAAGTGCTTACATCCGTCCTGAGCTCTGTGTTGTGGGCCCAGTGGAGATAGACTGTGACAGGCGCAAAGACGGGGAGACCTTCTCCAACCTGTTGGGCTCCTATTAAGCCCGACAGCCTGGCTAATCTAGTGCAGCCCTGCGGAGAAGCAGTCATTCTGTATAACGGCATTACACGGTTAGCGGCTGACCTCATTTGGTGGCATCTGAGCCGCGTGCGTATGTGTGAGTGTAAGCTCGGTCACAAGGGGGCTACTAGACAGCAAAGGTCGCACAGCGAAGCAACCTGGCCCCTCAATGGCGGTTCTTACTGAGGCTAGGATCAAACAACGAGAATGGTGTGTCTCTTTTGCGGCTGCCTGAGTCGGCCTCGGTTTCTCTGACCTTTTCCATACCAGCCTGTGTTTCATACCAGCCTGTTTTTCATCCGCGTCTGCGACTGTGTCTTGCCGATTATCTCCAGCTTGACTTTTACTGCATCTCTCGTTTAATTTCTCTGTCCCTCTCCACTCTGCCTTTCTCAATCTTTTGAAAGACCTGTGGCTTCACCAGAGGACGGAGGTCTCAAACAGTGACTCATTTCAGACTAAAGAAGACCACTGCTCCCCACTGGCTGACCACTACCCAGCGGTTCTAGTAACACTGTTTTAAACCCCCTTACAAACATGTCCAACTCGAACATCTGAAGCTGTGAGGTTGAGCCCTGTGACCTGTGAGCTTCTGCTGTGCTGACCAAGTCCCACAAAGCTAACTGCTACCCCACAGACGGCTGAGCTACAAATAATAATGAAGAAAGAAAAAGTGACACAATGTGCTACTCAAGACTCAGTGTTTGTGTTCTGGTTGCCCTTTGCAAGAACCTTTTTACCAGGGAAACATTATTTTTGCTGTTTTTCAACTAGCCCAAAGAAGAACGACAAACTGTGTCAACAAGCCGTTTCTGCTTTTTAACAATGTTTATTATTTATTCGTTTTTGTTTTCTCATTATACAGGATACAGGGATGTGTTTCGTATGTCTGTGTGAGTACGTATGCGTGTGTCTCTGGCTTCTTCCCAGAAATATATATTTATTTACTTTTTTATGATGCTTTATGGTGCTTGGAACCTGGTGGGAGCAAGAGTTGCCATTGGGCATATGTACACAGTATACAGGCCATGGTACTTACGAGGGCAGTCCATCTCATCGCTCTTGTCATCACAGGCGGTCCAGCCATCACATTGCCAGGACAAAGGGATGCACTGCATCTTCCCACTGCGACAGGCAAACTGCCCAGGGCTGCAACGCAGCTCTGCATGAACAGACACAGAGAGACAGAGAGACAGAGAGAGAGAGAGAGAGAGAGAGAGAGAGAGAGAGATTAAAGATTCTGCCATTAGCTAGCCTATTGCAGGAGCACAATGAGAGGATATAGCTGTTACACTACCAGTCAAAAGTTTGGGATAATTTTGACATTTGCTTGTTTTCAAAGGAGACAGGACATTAATGTAAATATTGCAAAGCCAGAGGATGTCAAGGAATTACAGGCAAATCTCATATGTGAAGTATAGAAAGAACAAAAAGAAGTCATCAATCAAGCATGCTCTGCTGAAACGTCAGCTAAAATAGCAACAGTTGGGGTACTTTTGACTTTGAGGTACTCTACATTGTAGCCTATAGTAAATCATATAGTAAAAAAAAAATTCACACTTCCTGAAAATGTGGAAGCCATTTGAAGAGTCACATGAGTTCCTGTGTTGTTGTCCAGCACAGTGCACAGAGTGTGCAAGCACACGAGTCACAGCCCCAGGGCACTAGTTTCATTTAACATGTCTATTTAGACAACCCGGGAGGGAGATTTACAAACACACTACAAAGCCATTCACTAGCTAGCTACCATTCACTGGCACCTTGTGCAGCCTATGCAGAGGATACTGGTCTTTTGTCCATCCACAAAGCACAGGCCATCTCAGTATCTACACAACACAGAACCCCTATATCTACCTGCAGAACATTTGTGAAGGGGACTCAACCTTTAAAAGCATACTGGGTCAGAATCCCCAGGATTTGTCTAGTTGGCATGATGACCCCCCTCTGTAAGGACACTCTTCAGCACTAACAAGGACAGAAAAGCCCAGAGCTCAGCTGAAAAAAGCCATGACTGGACTGCTCTGCTTTGATAAACAGCCAGAGAGGGCCGAACGATTCATTGAGCACCAGCAAGGCTTTGTGACTGCACATTCACTCATCCAACAAGAAACTGAGATAATCTCTTGTTGATTTCATGGCTCTGTGATCAGGACAGGCTACTTCTAGGGCACTTGGGCATGCTGAAATGTTCAGGCCAGTTTATCTAAAGAGGAGTTTTTCCATTTGATGCAAAGAATTCATGCCGGTATGTGGATTTGTTTACAAGCAAAAAGACAGGGACCCAAGAAGCTCAAAGAGCCATGCTGACTGGTAATTAACATCGTTCTGCGCAAAAGGCAGATGTGTGACATGCTGGCAGGGCACCGACAGTAAAATTGCTGGGTTTACATTTCTGCCTTAAGTGAAGATGGTGTGACCGGTGTGGATATTCACCCCATTACGAAGTCAGTTTAGGCCACCACCGTGCCTTTGAAAAATGCCTAGAGCTGGTGTTACAACATCGATTTCAATGGGCCTAAAATCCTTTAAAACCGAATATCTTCAGGCTTAAGAATCCTTGTTTAGGTCAACCGCACTCAATGAGGTCACTGCTCTGAGACAGATTCACAGAACCTCTAACTAGCTAATGTGATCAACTCTGCCGGGACACTGCACTGGCACAGAATCAAAGGACCTTTTACGGCCCAACATGGTGACCCACTGGGGACACAGTAGCTACTTGGCAAAAATGTTGGCTCCGACCTACATCACAACTCCCAACACCACAGACAAAGATGAAACTTCCTCAAACAACAGGGTACTTTGAAAATGTGACACTAGTCTCCTCAGGGATATGCCACCTAAATCTGATAAAGAACAGAAAATACACTTCTCTGTTCAGACAACCAAACAAGGGTGTTTCATGTTCTAGCATGAACTGACAAAATCAACAGCAAGCAGAACAGAGAATTTCATCACACACACCATGTTCTGGCAGTGGGATCGTACTTGACAAACACCACATGTAGGGCTAGGTTTGCTATCAACAAGTCTTTCATAAAGAATTAACCTCTTGGTACACACATAGCAGGACACCATGCATGCTTTAGTAAACAATAACTTGAAGTGGTCATTGCCTGCCAGCCAGACACAGACACAATTTCTGTGAAGTACTATGAGGTTCAGGAGTCACAAGTGTAACACACTAAAGTAAGATGGGAGCAGGGACAGGAGTTTTGAGTCTTACCTGACAGTAGCCTGGCCAACGCTAGTCGAGGGCCTGCAACAAAACACACAACAGCACAATGAAAATGACCAGCTCTGAGACACAATGCACACACACACACACATACACACACACACACACAGCACAGACATGATCCACACAGATGCGCGCACACACACACACACACACACAGAGGAAGAGTAGTGGAATGTAGTCATGGGCCACCTAGGGAGTTGTTAATTACACAGAGAGTATTTATTTGGGTGTCCCATTTGCTCTGCCTGTGTGTAGCCTATGCTAGGAGTGGGGCCCCCATCCAGGACACCTGTCCACTGCCATCTCGTCATAAAATACATCATGTCTGAGACCACCCACAGTTTCTGACTCTCCTTTCCTATAACCAGACGCTCACAGGCCAAGCTGGTAGAAAACTCTTAACGTCACGCTAAACTGTTTGAACATTTCTCTCTAAGCTGTTTGTGGCGCTGGTTGGAGGATGAATCGCCAAGTGGCAGCACAAAGCCTGACTGTGAGCTTGTAAGAGGCAAACACAAGCAGACGATGCAGCAATCTCCTGAACACAAGAAAAGGGAGCAGCATGACCGCTTCCCTTGGTTCATTCATAAACCCACACATGATGCTATGCCTATGTTTATTGTTTTTATTAAAGTAAAAAAGCATACTCTAGTACCAACACTGCTTCTGCAACTGGGACTGATTACAAAAGGAGTGTCTTCTAACTTCCCTCCACAATGTGAGTCTGAAAAGACTAACAGTAAGAGAGCCAATGAGTGTATCGAAATAACTTCAACCTTGTGCCCAGGGGATGGTGCATGGCACAATTTTAAGCAGTGGATTGCTACTGTTCCCGTTGGACCTTTTTAATCTACATGTCAGTCTTCACAAACATTCAATCAATTCTCATTTTTCCCCCAATACATTGCCGAGACAAATCACAAACTATGCAGAGCATTTTGAGAGAGGTATTGGTTGGGGGGAGGGTGCACCGTAGACTCCATAGGTGGCACAACTGCGGTTACCTTACCTAAACAGTAAGAGGGGGGCGGCCACCAAACTTGAAACTTCGCGGCGCAAACGGCGACCCACGCATTCTCCATGGTTTAAAATTAGCACCGAATCGCATTCAGATTACACATGCTTGTTTAACTCCCTTAACCGATGTGGACGTTAAATCCACAAAGGCTAACCTTTTGACATGCCACCACCTGCCACTCTGGACAGTCTAGCCTGGCGGTCAGACAGTGACATGTCAACACATCTCACTAAACTGTGTGTTAGGTCCCTCACACTACATGTTATCAGAAGTATGCAAATATGTTAAGGTAACACATATTAAAAGTCAAGAGGAGGGATTCGGTTTAATGCACTGTATGCATTTTAATGCAGTTTGTGATTACCTGAAGACTACCTGAGTGTCTTTCGTAAATCGAAAAATTATGCGATTGGTCTATCTAACGTTAAATCATATTCTTCAACATTATTGCGTGTTCAAAAGCCTAACGTTATATGTTATTACCACTGACTCAACGTTGCTTAACTGTGGGTACGATATCGGCAAGTGCCTTTTGTGCGCAGGCAAAGAACGGATTAAAAAGCAAATGGCTAACATCAAGCTAGCGGTAGCCTGCTCTCACTGAACCGTTTATATCTGTAGAGAGTATACAACTCAACGTATATACCGTATACAAATTCGGTAAAAACCAACCAACAACGTAAAACATTTATAATTTCGCTTTGGAGGACTTCGTCTCAACATAAAGAGAGGTGCTCTGGAACATGAGTAAATCTCTGTCGAGGCAGTTAACGTCGACACAGGCCATGTCCTGGCAAAGGCCCCTCATATAACAAACATTGACGGCAGTTTAAAACTTATATTTCGGTCTACATGGCTCACCCAAATGTCGAACATTTCCAAACAAATGCTACTTTTGCATTACCACACATGCAACTCTGATGGCCATAAACAAAAACACAAGTCATCTAAGGCAATATTTAGCTACCACTGCGCTAGCTGGCTAGCATGATAGCCTAGCAAGCTGTTGTTAGTAGCTGACTGAACAGCTCACGTTAGCCAACAGCCAAAATTATATTTCACCCATAAGAACGTACCTGTCCGTGGTGGATCCGTTAAAGTCAGAACAAACAGGAGAGACAGGACAAGGACGAAACTGCTGCTGTCAGCTTTCGGCAACATTTATCCTCCATTCATAGTAGTTCCAACACAGAAAGAAAATAACCGAGAATATGAACTAGCACACCCTCGTCAAGAACGTGCAAAAAGACCAATTTTGCTGTTAATTATTTTTTAATCGACCAAAGACGTGACCCATAGTTTAACTACTACTGTAAACACATGTAGGAAAAACGATCTACTATATAATCTGATACCCGCGAAACTCCACCAGCCTGACCACCATACCTAGAACAGAGATAAAACAAGATGGCTCCGTTCCCCCATCACAACAATCCCAAACATGCACGCCAACCAATCCGTTTACAGACAGTGGGCGGGATTTAGGATTCGTACTGTAACATTTTGATACCTTTAAATACTTTGTATTTAATATTACATTGCAGCCATATGCGCAAAATGCAAAGGATTTGTGCAAAAAAAAAAAAAACAAGTTACAAACACATTTGACACATATAGGTTGTAAATAGTCTAAATACATAAATAAATGAACATTCCTTGCAACAAAGAGCAAAGTTAAATCGTTTAATATTGGTAAGGATATGTTCGGGGTGTTAAAGTAACACTTCGCTTGCAGTTGGTTCACAGCATCTGACATCGGACAGTGGATAAGTGATGTGTGGCGAGTGAATGGTATGGGACTGTACTCACGTGGCTAGACCAGAGTGTCAAACATACAAACATACAACCTTCACATAATTTCGCACACATTTCAGTGCTAGACAAGCAATGCTAATCAACTTCAATAACATCAACATATTTATTGCTGGTCACTAGACTTTTAACCTTACACTGTGGACTCATATGCACTACTACCTTGACACACACCTCATACTGGACCATTCATGCGCATCTCTGCCCTTAGTATTCTTCTGTTCTTTTTAGTAATGTTGATCTAGTCATGTTGTTTTGTTGATTTGCTTCTTATCATCCTGTGTACACTGTAGTATATGTTGTGTGTGGTTTTTTAAGCTGCTGGGACCTTGAATCTTTCCTTGGGGATCAATAAAGTATCTATCTATCTATCTATCTATATAAATACATACAATATAGATTTTTTCCTTCTGCTTTTTATCAGACTAAATTTTCTAACACATTTGAATTAATTCGAAAGTGACCCAAATAAAGGTCATATAGTTTTGAGAAGCACATGGACCTTCCATGGGACACTCCTCTCTCCCTACCTAATCAAAGTGGCAGAAGTAAGGACAGGGCCAAATGGGTGATAACCAGTCAGTACGTGTGTGGCACAGAACAGTGAGCAAGTGGTGTGGAATGGCCTCACAAAAGGTGTGGGATGGTGTACAAGACAGTTGTCTTCCCATGGGATAGCTGGTCTGTAGCTTAAGCCACCAGCAACATTTCAGTAGTTATTTACTGTAATTACACGAACGTTCTGTTTTAACTATTCTTCTGTATTAACTATTCACTTTTTAATTTCTGTTTCATTTTGCATGGGTTGGCAACTATTTAGATGGGTTTTGTTCAATTAAACCCATGAACCCATACCTCTCCTTTCTAATACTATATTAAGTAAACAATCTTTCTGTGTCCACCTTAAAAGGATATTTAGCAATATTTGAAAATGTAATTGTTGGCAACTGTATTTTTTTAATGTTTGTGTGACTGACAAACATGCCCCTCCACCCACCACCATACATTCAGAACACTGCTCCCACACTCCTACTACATAACCAGTATGCCCCCCCCCCGAGCCCTTACAGCTAGCTCCTTCCCCACATTCAATTAGCAGACCGTCCTCCCCAACACACTGCCACACTAGCACCCCCCCCTCACATTGAACAGTACACCACCCCACACCCCTTAACAGAAAGCCTCCTTCCCACATGCCCATTCAAAGTCAAAGTCAGTTTTATTTGTCAATTTCTTCACATGTACTTGATATACAAAGGAATCTAAACTACGTTTCACACTTGTCCCATGCGTAGACGTTGACAACAATAAAGTGCAGATGCACAACAATAACTGTTCTAAACAATAAGGTAATGTTAAGTAAAAAAAAGTGCAAGTAGGTTTAGAGCATTATACTTAGGTAACATACAGGATATAACAAGACAAGACATAACATATAGTAAGTGTTCCAACAGTGTACACTGGGAAGTAGTATACTCGTCTACTTGAGGTAGTCCCAGGTTGTGGTATAAGGGTTTTTTTTGTTGTTTGTAGTGCAACACAAGATTGTAGCAGTATAGTAGTAGTAATATAAATAGTGGTAAAAAAGAATACTAAAATATATAGCAGCAGGTGTGTGCAATTTGCAATGCAGAGGTAGTTGTTTTCAGTCAAGAGTATTGTTTTTAGTTCTTAGTTCAGAGGGTTTGTTTCCTTGTTGGGGAGTGTGTGTGGGTTGGGGGTGGGGAGGTGGGTAGAGTCCAATCTGTCTTCCTATACTCCTGCCAGTCTGGTGGTTCCGCAGGCAGGGAGCCGGGAGGGGAGAGAGTTCAGCAGTCTCACAGCCTGGTGGATGAAGCTGTTGGTGAGCCTGGTGGTGCGGGAGTGGAGACTTCTGTATCTCTTTCCAGAGGGCAGGAGGCTGAACAGACAGTGTGCGGGGTGGGTTGCATCGTTGACGATTGTGATGGCTTTGCGGGTGAGGCGGGTGGTGTAGATGTCTTGCAGGGAGGGGAGTGGTCCACCAACTATCCTCTCAGCTGTTCTCACAATGCGTTGTAGAGCTTTTCTGTTGTAGTCAGTGCAGCTACCGCCCCACACAGTGATGCAGCTGGAAAGGATGCTTTCAATGGTTCCTCTCTAGAATGTGGTCAGGATGTGTGGTGGGGCACTTGCCCGCTTGAGTTTGCGCAGAAAGTAGAGGCGCTGTTGTGCTTTCTTGGCCAGTGATAGTGGTAGTCCAGGAGAGGTCCTCACTGATGTGCACCCCCAAGAACTTCTCTCTACCGCAGCGCCGTCGATGGTCAGTGGGTGGTGACAGGTGTGGCCTCTCTGGAAGTTGACAATAATCTCCTTGGTCTTGCCAACATTTAGCAGGATGTCGTTGTCTCTGCACCACGTGGTCAGGAGCTCAAATTCTTTCCTGAAGTGGGTCTCATCGCCCTTGGTGATGAGCCCCACCAGCGTTGTGTCGTCCACAAACTTCACAAGGTAGTTGGAGCTGTAGGTTGGTGTGCAGTCATGTGTCAGCAGGGTGAAGAGCAGCGGACTGAGCACACAGCCTTGTGGAGCCCCCGTGCTCAGGGTGATGCTGTTTGAGATATTGTTGCCCACACGCACCGCTTGAGGCCTCTGGCTGAGGAAATCCAGCAGCCAGTTGCAGAAGGAGGTGCTGAGGCCCAGTTTGCAGATAAGTTGTTGTGGTATTATGGTGTTGAATGCTGAAATCTATGAATCTAGCAATCTAGCAATCACCAGTTTGCCCCTTTACCATTACATGTTGTACACTGGTCAATGCTGTACCACTTCCTTCTTCCACATGACTGGCAGCTGGGTAGGCCCCTTGAGTTATGGTTCTGCCCAAGGTTTCTTTCTAGTAGGGAGTTTTTCTTGCCCTTGTTGCTCTTGGATGCCCCTTGTGTGGGAGTAGTGCTAATGACATAACTGTTGCCTTTATCCCCACAATTCAATTACCTTCATACTGTATAACCACTACTTTATTTTGCCTCCTTCTACATCCCTCTCGTTTTTATGCACAATAGACAGACAACATCCATAGTAATAGGCCTACATTGTTTACACCGTTAAAGAAACGTGACAATAAATTCCTTGAATACTTGATAGCCCATTGTTGCAGTCTGAAAAATGCCATTTGATTTATGACGCTTGGAATTCAGGTGTTATGACGGTATAATCACAACGAAGTTCGACGAAAATTCTAAATTATTATCCCCGTCAAAGATACCAAGGGGTAACTTTACCATCAACAAATGCAACACATTTTTTGTCTGTTATAATTGAGGGCACAATGCCTGGCTAACATGATCAAACCATTATCAACGCAGGTGCTTTGCCATGGACGAGTCTCTGGTTCTGAAGAAATGCGGCTATATATTGGGCAATACATTAGGGGATGGATCATATGGAAAAGTGAAGTCCGCCTATTCTGAACGCATAAAGGCAAACGTCGCAGTCAAAATTATAAACAGAAAAAAAGCGGCTGCGGATTTCTTGGAAAAGTTTTTGCCACGCGAACTGGAAATTCAAGCAAGCTTAAGCCATCCACATATTGTAAAAATTTTCAAAATTTTCGAAACGTCGGATGGGAAAGTATTCATCGTCATGGAGCTCGGCGTGCAGGGTGATCTATTGGAATTCGTCAAAAGCCGTGGAGCTTTGCCTGAAGATTTTGCTAAAAAACTGTTTTGGCAGTTGGCGGTGGCAATTAAATTCCTCCATGACCAAGACATCGTCCACAGGGATTTGAAGTGCGAAAACCTACTCCTGGACAAAGACTTCAATTTGAAAGTGTCAGACTTTGGATTTACGCGACGGGTTAATTATGATGAAAACGGCAAAGCTGAACTGAGCAAAACTTTCTGTGGATCAGCAGCATATGCAGCACCTGAGGTTTTGCAGGGCATTCCATACAATCCCAAAATGTATGACGTGTGGAGCATGGGAGTGATTTTGTTTGTTATGATTTGTGGGTCCATGCCTTACGATGACTCAAATATCAAAAGGATGCTAAGGATACAAAAAGAACATCGTGTGGACTTTCCTCGGTCTAAACACATTCCAGGGGAATGCAAAGATATCATCTATAAGATACTGCACCCAGACGTTAAGAGGCGACTTGACATCTGTTACATTCTTGACCATCAGTGGCTGCAGGGTAAAACTACTGAAGTTAGCCGCAAACATCCAGACGAGCGGTCAACATCTAAAGCAGGCTTCAGCAGCAAAGATGACAAGAAACAAGTGAAAGCAGAGGCAGACATCTCTCCGAGCCCCGGCCAAGAAGACCAAGCTGGACCCTCCTCTCCCAGGACAGACATAGCCTCTGTGACTTGACGGTAAGAACACAGACTACAGCCTATCCGCAATCAAAACAGACGCCATTCATGACATTCAACCATTTAATGCATATCTGGTTATTATGTAGAGCTATAAACAATTTAAAGTAGAAAACAGGCCATTGTCAACGACATTATGTACTATAACACAAAGTTGTTCAAAGCATTGAAACTAAAACCAACAAAATATAACATTGAAATATCTCTGTATTTAGCATACAAAATTGTTCTTTCAGAGTAACAATTGCGGTGAATATCCTCTGACATTATCCCTGTGCAAAAAGCATTCGCACACAGTTCTAAAATCTAGAAGCAATCTGAAATCCCTCTCTGCTCATTAAGGTATCCTTACAATGTTCCCTAAAACAGTTCTGTTCCGAACATTGCTGTAATTCCAGATATAGTCAAATCTGCGTAGGCCAGTCCTACTATTTTCCTGTTAGGGTACTTTTTAGACGGACTGCTCCTGAGTCCAGTGCTCTCTTTAGTTCTTCCAAGGTGGAGGTCAGACAGACATTGAGTCCGTACACACAGGAACAGGTTTAGGTCAGTACGGTACAGTTTTTGTTGTTTTGCTCATCCAAACAGACTCAATCCAAATGGAAACTGTGTGGATTGGCAAAAATGCTCACAGCGCTCCTCAGAAGTAGTCAGAAGCTTTCCTCCTTTTAGGAAGCTGCAGGAGGTCATCTGTGATGGACGCGGGGTCTTGTGACGCTGGGGTCCGGGCCTTGCTGGGTGTTGGGGTGCCATGGGGTGTGAGAGGCCCTCCCAGGGGTGTCTTGGAGCCCAAGGCCCGGTGGGAGGGAGATGGCGTGTAGCTGGCACGCAGAGCCTTGTCAGTGTACTTGCTGGAAGAACGGTTGACCAGTCTCTGGAGGGCAGGTGACAGAGCGGCCGGCGTCAAGCCTTTGGGTGTGAGACTGTAAGAAAGAGAAATGTACAGAAAGCGTCTGTGTTACAAATCACTTGCTCATATGCGCTGAATGATGCAATGAAGAAAGAAAGCAAGAAAGCCAAGCAGTAAGAAAATGCATGCTAGTGGAGACAGGGGTGCACAATATACAATATCAAAGTGGGGCATTTGCATGATGAAATGCAGCAACAGCAGCATGAGCTCTGAGGGTGCTTCTCTTCAGATAAGCCTACATGTTTACTGGATCCCAGCCACAGACCCTAGCAAGACTGGTTGGTTGTTAACATCATAACTCTTTCCAAAGGGTTTCCATTAAAACACATTTAAAGGTCTCATTCCATCGTATTTTCATTAATTTCGTGGTGGTCTCTTGTCTAAAATAATGTCATGAGAGTTGGTTTCGACAAAAATATGCTGTGGTTGTCTTGTTTCAAGCTATTTTAGTTAGGTGAAAACGAGTGCAGGGATAGTGCGAGAGGATTCTTATGAATATTAATGATATGCAAACGTATCGCCTCTGATTGGCTAACAGCACTGTGACACTCCCTCTAGTGGGTCTGTCTGCAGGCAGCCTAATAATGTTTTCTTGAGGGCGGGCTAACTGCATAGCTAATGTTCAAAGTGACGTACATTTGTACGGCTTTTCCGATTTGCTCGTTTTTGTCGTCTGTTTTCTATCACAGGCGAATACAGACTACAGGGGTAGGAGAGCATTTTGAAGTTGAGCATACTTGGGCTGACCTATGGTAAAGTAAAAAAATCAAGTATTAAACTGTTTATTGTGGAAGGAGACCTTTTAAAAAAAAACAGCCTAGTTACTTTTGTAATAGTGTAATAGGCATTGTTATGGATTATCAGAGATTCAATTAGTGTATGAAAGACTAAAGCCTGACTTTTGCCATTTCTGGTAAAAAAAAAAAACCCATCCCACTAACAGATGCATCCTCTAGTATTTTTTCTGCTTCAACATTTCTTACATCTAGAGCGCCACAACACCTCTGCATCCGGACCTAGAGGACTCCTACCGGTGAATGTATGTGTGGTGGGTTTGCCTCACCTGGCCAGGTTTTCAGTGACCTTGCGCAACGCCTCTTGCTTCTTGGCTCTGTTTTTTGCCGCAGCTTCGTTGGCCATTTTCAAACCGAGCCGCTCTCTCCTTCCCGGTTCAGGAATCTGCAGGTCAGTTTGATGGAAGAGTCAGTTTGGTTAAAAGAGCTACAGCTGAACTTTGCATTCCATCAGCACAGTTCAGTCTGATCAGCACTGGCACGTTATGATTTAAATAAATCCAAATGAAACTTCATCCGTGCTAGAAAACGGAAAAAAATAAGGAAATCCAAGCTAGAGTGAGACTGGTTTACTTTAAATGAGGGGCCATGGTTTCTCTCTATGTAGGGAGTTTCAGGGCCCTCCAGGCGGAATGGGGTGCTCTCAATCTCACCCCAGGTCATGAGAGGGGAATCGGCAACACCTTAGGAGAGCAGACAGATGACACATGTAGTCATGGCAACAAGCATGCATGTCTGAGTTGGTGTGTTTTGTCATCCATTCAGAGCAAGTTTCCCAATCACAAAACATCAAAATCCCAATAAAATTGTCCCTATAAAATCCTGAACCCTCAGAGACTTAACTGGTATGACAAAGCCAATAATGAGTTTATACATCTCCAATAGATGATGCTCACCAGGTGCAGGTGACGGAGTCCCAACATAGCCATAGCCATTCACTTTAGGAGACTCGTGTGGAAGCAAGTCCTTCCCATCGGGGCCCACTTTGCCCTGTTTATACTGAAGGAAACACACACAGAGAAATACAAGTCCATTTTAGGATTTATAGATTCTTTCATTTGTGTCAATTCTCGCAGTAAGCTCTGTGTTTGTGGAGTCTGTGCCGCCGGAGGTAAAGTCCTTCACACATCAGTCCTTTTCTGCAATTCAACATCAAGTCTCATGTCTCTGAGCTTTTGTCCAAGTCAGGCTCGGGTCTTTAAGAAGCAGGTCCAAGTCAAGTCTGATGTCTCTGCCTGTTTTAAACACAACCTGTTGTGTGTTAGGTAAACATGGTGTATGTTTCATGTTTCTGTGCCCAGCATCTTTGATTACACTCCTAAGTTCATGATGACTGGCACAGCTGCTGCAGATGTACCAGCCACTTGTATTTGATATTCAGCTGTGTGTGTGTGTGTATGTGTATGTGTGTGTGTGTGTGTTTGTCTGTGTGAGTCAACAGTTCACACAGTTGGATGCTAATAAGAAGAGAAAGGGTTTTAGTGAATGAAGACCACGTTTATAATGCACCACAAACATATCACAAAATAAATCACATAGCAGAGAACTGGGGCCGCCACTCTGCGCCTAATTGAGCCTATGGTCAGCCTGCTGAAGCCGGCTTACCTGTGCATTTAGAGCCGCTGCCTGCTGGATTTGAGTCTTGTTCAGGGCCTTGCTGAAGGGGTCCCCCTGAAACCGTGTGTTCTTGTGCATCACCTCACGGGGCTTCTTGAAAACCGAATCGTCATCTTTTACTCCTGAAAGTAGTCAGGAAGACGAGACGTATGGAGAATCACTTACTGCCACGCCATACCCTTGTTTGTTCCCTCATGAACAAAGTAGTAAGTCCTTTAAAGAAAAGTTTTCCGGGCCTGAAGTTACCAGAAAATGTTTAGGCCAGCACTGATTTCTAAATTTCCCCATTCTAAATGGCCCGTACATTCTTCTAATAGGAGCAGTCATTTAAAGTAACTGGACCAACAACTTCTTACTAACCTAGTTTCGACCATGCGTGAAAAGTAGACAAGATAGTCCCACTTCATTGCCAATTGATAGAACCAGGATAACTAGTAGATCATACTATTTCATTGTACATACATTTACTGAATATTACAGTGTCTGGCTACTGGCCAGATCCGTGAGCTATTTCATTTCACTTTGCCACCAGGCATATTTGCTCTTCGTTTCATTTGCCTGAGATAAGTGAATCAGTCAGCAGAGGCTTTTTGATTTACATTTGTTGATGAAATGGAAGACGACCGCTAGGTATCCAGGGCAAAACAAGATCAGACTGAACTAATCATTATCAACAGCCTGGTTACGCTCTTGCAAACTGCTCAGTAACGACGACTGCTTTTTTTTTTTTAAAGCTCAGGTGTAATGACCCGTCCTTACCTTCAGGGTAGTACATGAGGGCGTTTTTTGCTTTGTACTCCCACGTCTCCACTCCTGCCTTTGTGCATTCAATAGCCTGCATCTCTGATGAAGGCAGGGCCAAGTTCTCTTCATGTCGCTGTGAGTAGAAACAAACAAAACAGAATGCACACAACCGGTTAATGTTGGTTCTAAACACATTTTCTGTTAAACTATTCCCATATGGTAACATGGCACCTTTGTACTCACAAATATGCAATATATATCGGTTTGATGCAACTCCGTGTGATATTATGCTAGCTAGTGCTAGTATACATTGCTAAGACATGTAGTACATGTAGTACAGGGCAGTATGGTACGCAACTCCTTGGCGTGGCATATGGTATAACATTTGGATATGTGCTGCTATAAAATATGACATCTGACTGTTTTGATTGAGTATGATTCTGTCAAAATCAATGAAGTGCATGCTATCTGTACTAAACAAGTGAATATTTGGAATATTTGTAACTGAATATATGTAACTGAATGCCTGATGTGGTTTGAGGCCTGTGAGTACCTGTTTGAACTCTTCCTCTGCCTCATACAGCCATGCATGTCTGAGCTTCTCTTTGTCCTTGGCCAGCTCCATAATCTGCTCAAAGGAGGCATTGTCCTCACTGGTGTTTTTGGCTAGGAATTTGTCCAGACACGGAAGCTCCTTCTCCTCCTCCTGGTCACCATCCTTTTGTCCTGTACAGGTGCCAAAAGGGTTTGCATAAGGGGAGCTGTACTTTGCAATGGAACATTCATGACTGACTGGCACATTTCACACACAAACCATCTTACCATGTTCTGTCCCTTTAATTCCAGACCTGGGTTTGCCATGGGAGGATGAAGGAGAAGTTGGTCGACCCTCTGGAGTTTCAAATGAAGCTGGTGTCACATCTGAAGCAAGCCAAAATCATCAACGATGAGTAATGTCAGATTTGGCCCAACATAGGTCGTTGAGGGACACAACAATAAAAGCTCAACATTGCACTTGTAATATTCAGGCATTCTTTTGTCCAGGAAATAAATCTATCCCTGTGGTATGTCGTTTCCTTTGATTGAGTTTACAGACGTCTCTGTTCTTTACTCACATGGCATATTGACGCGAGGTGTAGATCTGTTAGATACTGATCCGTATTTAATAGCGATTTCTCGCATCTTCTCCAAGTCCCCATTTTCTTCTGCCTCCAAGTAATCTTTCTGAGCCTGCAGCTTTGTGACATCTGGGAAGAAGTCTCTCTGAATGATCTTCTCCAAACCCTGTTAGACAACAACGCAGACAAATAAATCACAGCCCAACAACAGAGAACAGGATTAGTTGGCAATGCAACATTAACATTCTAAAATGCATTTTTGATTCTGACGTTAACGTTACATTACGCACATTTCCTACCGTTACTTGACCTTACTCTCAAGAAAGTGACTCGAGAAGATAACATTTGAATTCTTTGAATTAACATACCATAACACATATTATAACCCATCCCTACAAATAACCATATAACGTTACGCAAAACTATGACCATCGAATCAGTACAGTGAAACAGACGTAACGTTAAAACAACAATCTAGGATGGCTTCATTAGCCTAACGTTGCTACAACTGGAAGCATTCTTGGAAAAAAGATCCAGTTCCTTTCTTTATTACCTCAATGTATTCATCTTCATCAAGAACCTTCTTGTTGCTCTTTTTTACTTCCCCTGCTGGTTTTCTGATAGCGAGAGTTGTGATTAGCGAGTCCGACTTACTAGCCCTTTCAAGGCTTCCTTGCATTGTCCCACTCGTTATGCTAACTACGTAGAACTTTAACAATGTGAATCGTTGTCGTAAGATTTATTTGCTATTCCAATACTATATTTCACAGAGGTCCTACAGTATACTATGCTAAATATCCCTTCAAATATAACACGTCCTTTCAAAAGCAAATGTTCCCGACTTGACGAGTAGACTAGCAGCACTGCACTTTGTGAAATAACAATCGTCATATCCGGAATGACGAACGTTCAACGTTCTTTTTACAAGAGAACCTGGAGTGAAAGACAAATGCTGCCGCCTGGCGGTAAAAGTGATGTACAACAACAAAGGATGCCATTACACAATGTAGATGTACGAATACTTAGGTTAAGAACAAAGTCAGGTAAGTAGCCTTTTCATTGTTTATTCAAGTTGAAGCCTATAATCTCTAAAATTTTTAGATAAAAGTTAAAAGCACCCCAGCCTGTATAAAAAGAACATCAGTAGGAACAATAGGAAGCCAACTCTAGCCTATATTCAAATTTCACCAATTTAATTAATTTTAAACCCTACAATATTTTTTTTCACTGTCCATTCTTGATAGGGTTTCGTGAGATATTCTAGCCAATAAAATCAGATTTGGCACAAAAGCCCTAAAAGGATGTATAAATTATTTCAAAGTCTTTAACGAGTAAAGCTATTGACCAGTGGTCTATGGTATAATTGTGTTTAGTTTCTTACATAGTTGAAATGACAATAAGAAACACTTGTCCTGTCTCCAAGACTGAGACATTTACTTTCACCAATTTCGGTAAAAGTATTGGGTTCAACAAGGATGCTGTCTGTTCTCATGTACTGCATGTCTAAGCTTTGTTTTGGATATCCATATATAGGCAGTCCAGTGATTATTTTATAGATCTTCAAACAGAGACACAGAACAGAAACTTGGGCAGATCAAGTCAGTGTATTTTCAAATACACTTTTGTCTTATGGGTAATTTTGTCTCTCAAAGAATTCTAAGGATGCAGGATTTCTGAACATGCAATGCTTTTTAGGACATTCACAAGATGTCCCACTCGCTTTGTAGAAAATGATAAGCCACAAGGACACCACACACCTTGAATCAGTTATAAGCTGCTCTTGCTGAAGTACAGGCTACTAAACAATTTGGTCACTGTTCTATGGTAAAACCCACATGAAAAGAGGACTTTGATATAAGGATAGTTTCTCTTTCACCTTTTTGTTGTGAGGATATTTCAAGGACCATTTATTTTCAAGAAAAATCTGAATACATTCACACTGATGCTAGTAGATATAGAAAGCATTCTATATGTGCACGCAGAAAGATGTTTTTCAGTGCAACCCAAAGCAATGCACTGTTTAGTTATTTGAAGGATTTCTCTCCTATTGCTATTCTTTTTTAGCCTGGGCCCGCCCATACTTCCTGTGACTCTACATTCAATTTCGCGAGCAAGTCAGTATGGCCAGGCTGCCGATTTAGAGGAATTATTATCCCAAACTCGAGGGCACCAATGAGAAACGAGCTTGAACAAGACTGCGTGGTCTGATTGGTTGTAGATTCTCCCAGTAGAATACAGAGGCATTTGATGGACGTAGGTTAAGCCCAGAATCTCAGTAGTAACTGAGCCTGGCCAGACTAAGCTCCAAAGAGCTTATCAATCGCGTTAGCCAGACTAATTCTTTTTTTCTGTCCTTCACAAAAGGGCTTGTTGTGTAACATTTCTCTTAACACACACCTCTCCTTTAAAGTTGCAGCAGTTTCAGTCAGGTCTACAGCATCCTTTATAATTAATGGCACCCTGAAAAGACAACTATTACCGTAAGTGGAATAAAAATTATATTTTCTCAATGAAAATGCTAGAAAATAATACCAGCAATTTCACTGGAGGAGATGGATGGGTGGACACAAGGTGACCAGACATCCCCGCCTGACCCGGACAATTCAGATTTTCACTTGTCTATCCTGAGTCCGTATAAATATGCTTTAGGACATTAATATGTTATAATTTTCAACCGCCACAATCAAATAGCCAAGGTTTATTATCACAAGGAAGTGATTCTGTACTGTTTTACATTACACAGCCTGATATGGGGGAGGAGATGGTGGTGGACATCAGGAGGTCCAAGCCCGCCCTGGTGCCAGTCACCATAGAGGGGGTTAATGTGGAGGTGGTGAAAACATACAAGTACCTGGGAATACATCTGGACGATAAACTGGACTGGTCAGTCAACACAGAAGCACTCTACAAGAAGGGGCAGAGCAGGTTGTACTTCCTGAGGAGGCTGCGGTCCTTCAACGTCTGCAGCAAGCTTCTCTGGATGTTTTACCAGTCTGTTGTTGCCAGTGTCCTCTTCTATGCAGTGGCATGCTGGGGAGGAAGCACTAAGAAGAGGGATGCTGGGCGACTGGACAGGCTGGTAAGGAAAGCTGGATCTGTTGTGGGAGCTGAACTGGAGTGCATCACTT
>JAGFZM010002136.1:237012-254450 GCA_017657215.1 Limnothrissa miodon | reverse complement strand
GTACTTACATCATGTATTTTCGTGTAAGAGTGTCACCTTAAAATAAATTGAGATCTTATTGAGAACGTAAGGTTGAAGGTACAGTATCCAAGAATTGTAAGTTAACTTACTATCTTTGTTCTTACAAGATCAATTATAAGACGCTCACTGAAGAATGAAGCTTTATGAAAACTCAGTTATTACCTTTAAAATGACCATCGCCGGTTCATATCTTTTAGCTTGTGAACAAATGTATTGGTGAGAAATTAAGGAGTTACAAAAGCAAAATAATAATATGTTGATAGTAGGGGAAGTGCCAGAGAATTATTTAACTTGGACAGGAGACCTTTCAACTCTCAGGCCAATTAAATCTCCCTACAAGCAAAACATCTCATTGCTTCACTTTAGTTTTATTAGTATCAGTGTCTGAAATCTTCAGAGAAAATATTAACTATGATTACCTTTTTTATTTAAAGGCTGGGAGGTTAGTGCGGCAATAGACTGCTGTGCTGTCTTTTTTTGGTCTGCCAAAAATGTGTACCAGCAGGTTGTAAGCTATGAAAATGTAGTATCTTACTTCCTGACAAAGACCAAGAATAGCTCACACATCATGCCTGTTTTAGAATCTCTTCACTGACTGCCTGTCAGTTTTTGGTCCGAGTTAAAGAATCTTTTATTAGTGTTTAAATCCATCAACAGTCAGCCCCTTGATAAGCTGTCAGATATGCTTTTAATGTATGGCCCTCCTAGACCTCTGTAATCCTCCAGCATTGGCGTTAAAGATAACAAGGGCAGAGAGAGGAGAGGCAGCTTTTTGCACCTACATCTCTGGTCTCAGGTACTGAATTAGCCTGGCTTCCACAACTATAAAGCTCATAGGAGCTTAGTCTGGCCAAGCCACCGTACTTCTGGGAGGCGGGCTTAACCTGCGTCCATCAGATGCCTCTGTATACTACTTGACGAATCTACCACCAATCAGACTACTCATTCCGATACCGTATGCGTAAGCTCGTGTCTCATTAGTTCACACTTTTTTGGGGAACAGAAATGCTCTATAACGGCAGCTTGGCCAGACTGACTTTGCTCGTGAAATCGAATGTAGCGCCACAGGAAGTATGGGCAGGCCCAGGATAGTACTGAATATATAAGAGCTGAGCTGAGCTGAGCTTAAAACAAACAGTAGGCTATCTGTTTTTATAATACACTACATCAGAAAATAATTGGTGGAATAAATGAATGAATACATGAATATGAATATCAAGATGTCTTGACTCATCATTCATAAATGTGGAAGGCAGGTTAATTTCACACATTAAAAATGTAATCAATATCTTTTGAAGTCCACTTCAAATGTCACTTCATCAAATGTATTTGTAATCCCTTATCAAAGACTTTACACATGTAATCCAGCTCAATAAAATGATCGCTACGGATCCTATCATTACGAAGCGCATTATTGAAGTGCACAGTCTCTTTTGAGTCTTCAGCTTGGAAACCTCGTTGCTGAATCCATGCGCAATACAAAAGTGTATGTGTACAGTATATACATTCATATGATGTGATTTCAGGACTGGGCTCAGGAGCCGTACAGCGGGGGTTGCCCAGTAAACGTCATGGTCCCGGGGATGCTAACCTACTTCCACCCCAGCCTCCGCAGGCCTTTTGGCAGGTGAGAACTCCCACTGCCACCTCTTATCCTCCCTTCTCTTCCCAGTACTCTCAGCTTAGGACAGCTCACACACACGCTCACACACACACACACACACACACACACATCATGAACCGTGATTTCAATCCCATATCATTCCACCTTTTTTAATGTTATTGTCGGCACTCATGACGGGTAAGTGTGTTAGTGTTTTTCGCATGCTGGTATCGAGCCACTATTTGGCATTATTTTTGTGTGCACACATACTCACACACAAAGAAACAAACACACATACAAAACACACTCGGCTGCACACGCTCACACACACACACACACACACACACACACACACACACACACATGCACGCACACACTCACACAAATACCCCAGCATGCCTTATACAAACTCCCACAGCTTCCAACTGCCCAGAGGGATGAACCATCCCCAGACTCACCAACTGTGCCAGCCAGTGTCGTGCCTAGTAGATATCAAGTCACCTAATACCTTTACCTGCAGGCATCTGGACACACACACACACACACACACACACACACACACACACCTACATCCTTTGGACTAATGCCCTCAGCTTTGGGGGATCAGACATTCACACTGGGGCTGTAAGGTTGTGTCCCATGCCTGGTCCTGCTGAAGACCGAATGTGAGACTAATTTCTGTGGGTCCTGTTGGAGTGGAGCAGGAAAGCACTGCATACTCTTAACTCCATGGGATTATTTTAATGAAGAACCCAAAAGATATATATATATATATATTTACTTTTACAAATATTCATCAATTATGTTTTTAAACATTGTGCCTCCCAGGAATGATTAATCAGGTTGATGCTATTCAGTAAAATAAATTGTGTCAAAATCATCTTTGGGCAGATTCATTTATATCACTTGGCATGAAAATACAGTGTCAAATAATCAATCCAAATAGGTAGCACCTCACCATCTGACTTTTTAGTTGTTTTTTTTTGCATGCCTTTTGAAGTACTCAAATGTGCTGTTAGTGATGCTAATGAAACTCCACTTGGTAAAGGTATTTAGTATAAACAACTGGACTTATTTGGTACATTTATTCAAAACTTTTGGAAAATCAAACGTCTTCAAGCTCCAAAAAAATCCTAGCTACCTAAGCTGAATACCTTGACTACCATGACCTGGATGAATAAGGATCTTCACAGAAATCACTTTAGTTTATGTTTGTGTTTTGTTACTATGCAGACATACTGTTTTTTTACAGTAAAGCAAGTTACATAGTACTTGAACCAATAACTACGCGTCAAAGCGACGCAGACGTCGCGGGCTGTGATTTGTCCGCTTTACATGTGTGTCTAAACTTTGGATATAATTTTGGAGTCTAATTTTGGATTTAAGACAAATATCTTCTCATACTTTCACATAAGTATTTGTTTACATGCGATAGCTAGCAAGCTAATCCATTGTAAACACACGTGGCACCCCATGCTTACAGTTTGTGCAAACAGTATTTTATAGGTTCGTAGTTTTCCTTTGCATTTTATTCTATACGTCTATAACTAACAAGTGTAGTGCTACTACTCCAATTTTTCTGAACAATGTCCTTATTTATTCACATGGCTTTAATTATCATGCAACTTTTGCTTCACCAGAGCAAAGAGTTTGAGAAACTGTTTATTTTTTATTACTCTTTTCTTATTTTTTAACAGTGTACTCAGAAAACACATTCATTTGAAGTGTTATTAAAAGTGTTACATGTTTACAAACTGTTTAGCATCTCTGGCTACTCCTCTGTAGAATCCAGCATAAAGTATTATTGATTTGAATATGCAGTCCTAATGTGAGAAGGTCTGTGTTTCTGAACACTGGGCATGACGATCATGTCAGTCCTGCTGGGATTTATTCTTTCTCACTGATTTGTTGAACAAAGCTGATCCAATATGCCTCAGGCAACTTTATGAAGTTCAGGATGGAACTGGGAGGTCAGATGGCCAGAACTAAACTAGATTTGATCCTCTCTCTCTCTCTCTCTCTCTCTCTCTCTCTCTCTCTGTCTGTCTCTCACACACACACTCTGTGTGTGTGTGTGTCTGTGTGCAAAATGGGGGTGTTAGGGATGCTGTCTTTAGCACTGCTTTGACTTGAAGCAAAGTAAGAAGACCCAGGTTTAGAAGGGGCCTATTTCTCCCGGGAATGCAGTTCTGAGTCCATTTACAGGGTCACACTCATGGAGATGGGGGCAAGAGGACATTGGGTGGAGGTGAGAAATGGAGAGAGACTCTTGGACAAATAAAGAGGGAGTGACTCTGCAAAAAAGGAGAGGGGGCGATACTCCTAGATAAATGGAGAGAGGGAGAGACTTTTAGAAAAATGGAGAAGTGGAGTGCTTGAGGAGCGAAAGAGACAGAATGTGATGAAGGAAGAAAGAACACAAGAGATTGAATGAGAGGTGGCAAGTGAGAGTGAGAAGAAAAAGGAAGTAAGTGAATGTGAGGGGGTTATAGAGACTGTTTGTATGTGTGTTTCAGGCAGAGAGAGACTGAGATGGGGAAAATTGGGAGGAAAGATAGCAAGTAAGTAAAGAAGAGAGAGGGAGAGATAGAGAGAGTGAGGGAAAGAAACCGAGTGAGTGAGTGAGTGAGTAGAAAAGAAGGCTACGTGCAACTGCAGTGCATTTCCATAATGGCATCAGCTCCCCTGGTGAGTGGCTGAGCTCAGTCTGGCTGGGGAATGTGCTGAGCATGTGATGTGCTGTGGTGAGCTCATCCCGCACCCACCGCCACTGTCAGCTCCCAACAGACCACCCACCCCCAGCAGCGTGGTGCAAAATTCAGAATGAAAATGCCGACTTCAATTCACTTCCCGAGCCTGAGTTCAACTTGAATTGAGGGAGCAAAGAGTATGTAGATTTTGTTATTCGACTTTGGATGAAAGAAGGTAGAAGACTTGTCGACTGAGAAGTTATTGGTGAATGTTATCTGTCATGGCTAATGTCCAGACACTCAGGTAACAGCAGTTGTTTTGTATGGTCTAAATGTGCACCCAATGATTCAGCCACATGAGTTTTCGTGTGTTGGTATACTGGTGCGAGATGTGCAAAATGTCAAGGAGGTGATACAGCCTACAGTTGGCAAATTCATTTGAATGCTAAGAGGTGAATTTCACACTGAAAAGGCTACTTGGATAGGAGGCTTTCTGTCTTTTATCTTTACCGAGATTCAGCACTGACCTGGGACTTTGTGATCTTTAGAAAGAGGACTGAGTCGCTCATTTCACAATATCTTTCTTTTTTTTTATCCAAACACCAAACTTGGTGTTTTTTATCCAAACACCAAACTGCACTAACTGGGGCCATTAGCAAGACGCGTACCACATTCGAGGTCAGCTGGCTGAGTGCTTTAAGCGCTGGAAAAGTTGCGTGGAACAGACAGACAGACGGACAGACGCACGCACAGACAGATGTTCCTTGCTTTTATAGATCGATTTAGCCTACTGTGGGGCGACACCAATCCAGTCCCTGAATTGAATGAAAGCTTTGCACTTTGCACAAGCCTGTCCAGCGGATATCACAGTACCACAGTACCTGACCAACAAAACCACTCCTTCCTGTAGACACTACACTACCTCACCACCACACCCACCACCATGTTCCACTTGTCCTCAAAGTCTTTTTCTTTCTCCTTTTCTCTAGTTTGCTTTCTCTCACCCCTTTTACTTTCTTTGTGTCACCCCTTCTTCTCTCTTTCTCTGTGTCGCTTATGTCTTCTCTCTCTGCTGCTACTGTTTGCATTCACCACAGAGCAGGAGATATCCATCCAACAGAGAGAGAAGGAATAAGAAAGAGAGCGAGAGAGAGAGAGGGAATAAGAGGAAGAGGGAGAAAGGGGGGGGGGGGGGGGGGGGCAGGAGGGGGGGGGGGCATAATCACATCATCTTTGCTCAGCAAAGAGAGGACAGTCTCCAAAGCAGAGAGGAAAAGAATAAGAGGAGCAGAGAAAACTGCTAGAGGCAAAACAAGAGGAGGGGAAAACCGAAAAGAACAACTAGCAGAACATTTAAAACCATGGAACATAGGCAACAAATCAGACTGGAGCTTTTCATTCACATACTCTCTCTCACACACAGACATACAGTACACACACACACACACACACACGCACACACTAGGGCTGAACGATTTTGAGAAATGATTTTGCGGTTTTTCTGACAAATATTGCGATTGCGATGCGATTTTCGTTTTTTGCGTTTGATACTTTTAAGTGCATAAAACCTAAAAAATAACACTTTATTTTAAGGGTACACTGTTACAGTGTATCTACCTAATTAGGTACAGTGGTACAACCAGTGTAACAACATGTTATGTCATGTAGTAGTGTTGTACTTACATCATGTATTTTTGTGTATCTACATACTGTTGTTACAGTGTAATGAAGTGTTTTTATAGTACTTTGCCAAAGTGCTGAATTCTTCAAGGAAGGTACTAGACTGGCCTCAGGCCAAAAGCACCCTAATGCTGGAGCAGATGAATTAAAGGTTTGAAATTAACAAATTAAAACCCCCCGGAATGAGTTTAAAACGAACACATTACCAAATAATACCCATAACAGATTCGAATATTAGGTTTTTTTAATATTCGAATTATATTCGAATACCGACGTTCGGTGTTCAGGCAGGTTCATCATCAATTACATTAAGCAACAGAGACGATGCAGAAAACGCTGAAACTATGGCGCTCAGAAGATAATTCGATAGGCTAAATTATGGATATTTGAAAGCATTCTTTAGACCTACTTCAGAGACGGGCAGCTCTGTGCTTCTGAAGGCTGTGCTCGCGAAGCTCCAACCGGAGAGCAAGTACCAAACTAGCCATAGCGTTGTAATTGATGCAACAATAAAAAAATCATATGTTTCCTCCTAAAGCAATAGCAGATTTAGCCTACCGGCAATAAATAAAGGCCTGCGTAAAATTAATCCTGGGCTTTGGGTAGCCTATTCTAAGTAAATAAAAGCCCGCTCCATATAATTTCAGGAAATACGGTAGGCAAGCTATTTCTGAGATTCACTCACTTCAATCTTGGACATATGAGATAATAGACATGCAAACAACTACATGGAAACAATATTAGCATATGCCTACCTGAACTAAAGACACTGTAGCCTACTTGATACAGGAGTAGGGCTAATACAAGACCGCTGCATCCATTCCAACAACTTCTAATGCGGTTGCATTTTATATTACTTGACTCCGGTCACATAAATGTTACTCTCGCGTTATGCATTTTGGCCAAGTTTTCTTTTTCATTATTGGTACAGCTTATAAACAATTATGCGCACTCGTGGCAGCACATCCCTGGCAGGATTCGACCATTTTGATTGGCTAATATGTTTGTCACTCGAATGTCAGACGGCAGGGAAAAAAACTCAGACTCCTGAGTTTAGGTTATTGCAGGAGTTAAAACCTCAATATCAATGCGATAAAGGTTAATCGTGCAGCCCTAACACACACTTACACTCACACACACACACACACACACCGTAGGCTGTATGGGGCGATGGGGCTGTGCAAGGCTGTCTTTAGAACCACTAGGAAGCCACTAGGTTAAAATATTCTACTACATACATTTGTGAGGCAAAGAAGACATCCCTATTTTCCCTCTATTTTCCTTCATCTATTTTCTACCACTGGACATTTGCTTTGCCCTGCCGCTGTCCTAATACAATGTACTTTTGTGGGTGTGGTGGCGCAGTATTAACCATCAGGTGATCTGGCTTTAATTCTGACCCCTACAGTACAGGAGGGCATATTAATTTGAAAAAGATAGCCTCGGCTAAATAAAATCCCAGGCATTTTTCTACATCACATTAGACACCAAGCGATGCACCCGTAACCAAAATCTGCCTTTTTATTCATAACAAAAAAGCTTTTTAAATCCTCTTTTGGATAGTTGATATGAGTGGGAGAAAGAGATGGGCAAGGATCAGGGAATGACCTCGAGTTGGACTCAAACTTTGAGACTTTCGACCACAAGGCTTTATTTAAGTGACCTATTTTATCTTTTGATGTTAATGGAAGATGACTTCTCTCCAGTTTAGAGAGTCATAAATATCTTGTCTTTCATATTTTTCTAGTTGAGTTGGTGTATTGCATCAACAAAAGCACCCTCACTACGGACAACAGTAAATATAACTGTGTGTTTGTTTGTGTGTGTGTATAATTGTGTATGTTTGTGTTAAATGCATGAAAAGAGCATGAGTGCTTGGACATGCATGTGTAGGTGAAAGTACTGTATGCTCTTTTATTGTGTATGTGTGTGTGTGTGTATGTGAAAGAGAGAGAGAGTGAGTGAGAGAGAGAGGGAGACAGTGAATATGTGTTTCTCGTCTGAACTGTTGGACACACATTAATGTGTAAATGATCAGTGCAAATTGTTTGGAACAATTAACAGATTTAGCAGTGCTTAGTTCATTTTTCATTATTCCACTAATTGGAGATTAATTATGTGGCAATCTTTGTGTTAGATATGTGCTTTTAATAACCACATGGTGTAATTAGTACTTTATATTTTTGAACGTCATGATTAGGAGAGAAGGAACAGTGACTGTACAAGCCAGTGAGACGAGTGTGTGTATGTGTTTGTGTGTGTGTGTGTGTAGGATCCACTGGGCGGGAACGGAGACTGCCACTAAGTGGTGTGGCTACATGAGTGGTGCCATCCAAAGTGGCCACCGTGTGGCGCTAGAGGTCCTGTTCCACCTGAGTCCTCATTCGCTGAGCCAGGAAGAAAAGGAGGCAGCGCAGGGCCTCACCTACCAATCACAACCTCGGAGTGACCGCTGGAGCCACGTGATTGGTTACTCAGCCCTCCCCATCACCTTCGCCCTGACCGTCATCACATTAGGGACTGCCCTGCTATTGGTTAAGCCCCAGTTCAGGAGAGATGTGATTGGTCAAGTATTTGAATGGCTTCCCAAATATTAGACAACCTATTAGGGCAGACTCAGAAAAACACTATTTAATAAGCCTCATTAATTAGCAATCAAATTTAACTAGACTATCTTTGACACTGCAGAAAATAGACTGGGGCGAGCTGGGCAAAAATGTTGGAAAGTAAACATGCCTGTATGTCACATTCATCTCCATGCGTAACTGTTTTTTCACTGTAATAGCTCAACTCCTGTGTAGCGTTGCTTTAAATGAAGTAATCTGGTGTTGTTGCTGTGGTGACCATGAGGTCGTCACACCTCCTTGTCCACCAAGAACATAACACATTTGAGCTGCAGCAGTCTGTATGGTGGAGGTGGGAGGTGATGGATTTTCCACTTGAAATCGCTAATTTGTCGCCCCCGAGACTCTTTTTTCGCCTGATCCAAACATTCATGGACCAGCACCAGGGCAGAGGATCTTCTGCCTTGCACAAGCAAGGTCTATATTTCAGTTTGTCTCCACATTTCTGTTAAAGAAGCCTTATGTAAGATTGTGACCTCTATGGAAACAAGCATCTCATGGGTTGCCAAGGAATCTTAACTCAATTAAAATATTGTTGTCATGCAGTGTTTGTGTATTTGGTTCGGCGGTGTTGGACCATTTCTCAAATATACCTGTGCTATGGTGCCTCGTGTTTTGAATCCACCTGTCACAGAGTTCCATATGGTGATGGTAGGCTACTTTGCATTAATCTCCTAGTTGTTTACCTCAAATATTCCTGGCTGAAGTATTGCCAACATTCAGGTTCAATGATGGTTCATGTTGCTTGAACTCCTCATTTCGATTGGCTACTCAATCTACTCTGAATTTCTGGTTTCTAGAACCCTAAACCCTCTCAGAGCCTACACTAATCCTATATGAACAAAATAGACCGTTTAACCTCGAATCTCTCTCTGTTTTACGTTAGTAACTCAATGTATGTGACAAATAAACTCCTTGAATCCTTGAATCATGTTTTTCACTTCTCTGCATATTCGTATCTGAGAAGTTGTTGTGAAGTGATTACTTTATTTCGTATTCAGTGGTTTGAGGGCAGAAATTGCTGATAATCTAAAAACGCCTTTTTGGGCAATTGTTTAGGGCATTAACATGCACATTTAATCTGCAAGGTCTGCAGCTGTGAACTATTCTAACTATTTCAGGCTTCTCGTACACAAAAAAAACCCCACATTGTTTCACAACTCAAATTTATTCACTTTTTCACAATAAAGTGTTAAAGAACAGAACAGTCTGAGCATGTGCACCAGAATATTACCATATAAAAACCCCTCTTTTGTGATCCAGCAGTAAACAAAACATTGACCCTATTCTGAGTACCCTGTGCTTTGCATGCCGGCTAAGTGAATATACAGTTTGCGAAAAAGTTTGTTATTGTAGAGCCTTTTTAAAAGTTTAAAACATTTGTGATGTCTTGGTAAAGCAAATTCCATAAAATTAGCACTCCAGATTATTTTCTACAGATCTAACAATGTCAACCAACCTGCATACATTGGCTAACAATGGCCGGGTTTCCCAGATTTGTTAAGAAGCTCTTAACGCTAAGATCTTCTTTGGAGCGCTCTTTAAGAGCTCTCATTGGCCAGATTAGCGCTCCAAAGAAGATCTTAGCGTTAAGAGCTTCTTAACGAAATCTGGGAAACCCGGCCAAGATCAGTAATAGGATCCAGTGGCGCCACCAGGGGGTGGCTACAGCCACCCCAGAATTATCCTCAGCCACCCCTTAGCCACCCCTAAGAAAATTTTAATAATGCATATTTGTGAAAATATAATGCAGACTAGATTATATTATCCACGATGTAAAAACTATTTTGAAATGGGAGGAGATACAAACAGCAGCGTTGCTTTTGCCATCCTCGCAAACTTCACATAACAACCCCCCTCCCCCACCACCCATGCAACGTCAACTTACCAGCCATCATAGACGTCCACCGGGAAAAAAAGTGAGATATTTGCTCCTTTTTTGTCAATAATGTAAGTGCAGGGTTCCCGTCATTTAAAAAAAACAACTATCAGTAGCTCTGGACCATCGGAAACCTTAATTTGCTGCAGTTTCTTAGAGCTTACAGATAGCATCAACGTTACAGTATGCAGGCAAGGAAACAAGTGTGAAGCTACGGTTAATTGTGTGGCCGGAGAGAAAATTGCTTTTATGGTGAAACAATGCTCTGATAAAACAATGCACACAGTGAATGACATGTTAGTTATAAGCACGGTTTTACAGAATGTTAAGTCATAGGGACTTCATTACTTAGGCTATGTGCTGCATTCAAAACCAGCTTTGTCAGCAGCAGCCCAGCGAGGAGTGAGGTCAGTGGCAGTTGTCAACGTTGTTGAGACGGCATAATTTTGATTTGGTTTCTTAAACCAGTCTACTGATAGATCTGACTTAATGTTCAGTCGCTGCCAATCTCGTTCCAGATACAGCCATGATTAGAAAACAGATTAGCCTACCTTGTTGGATCTTGTCCACATACACACAATCATAATCCAAAAAGACGATCAAAAACATATAACGCAGGATTGTGCACCTTTTAAGATGGGGTGTCACGTACACTTTGAAGAATAGGGCATTGGAACTAACTGGATATTCAGGCTGCTTAATTAGTAACCTACCACATGAGTTTTCTGAGATGAGGATCAGAATAGGTAAGCGCGCTGGTTTATTTTATTATTGCAACTGGTTGGCTTAGGTTTTGTTTAAATAGTAGGGTAACGTTCAATTATTACCCTATGTGTCGTCATCAGCCCTGCAGTGGCCTTTTTCGTGTATACTATGGTCGACTTTTTGTAATCCAGGGAAGTATGACCTGTCTGCCACCTAATGGCAAAAAACTTAAACAAAATTAGGCTTCTCATTCGTTCCATTGGGCTGTTGTTTAGAAGACGCGCCCTTGTTGAGTGTAGGCCTACTCGACAACGGCGCTTTTAATCTTGCATTTCAGTGAATATGGACTATTAGCCTGTAGGCTAACTTTAACTCACATTAGGTCTAGCCAAAATGTGTGCTATAAGAATCGCAGAACAATATTTTTAATGAGAGAAAATTAAGATGCATGTGTATACGCTGCAACAAGAGATGTATATGCGTGAGCAAAGTTGTGCCGTGAATTTTCCGCTCCATAGCGCCACCGAACTCGTGCAGATTCGGTCCCCCTCAATGTTAAACTGCTTATGCGCCTAATGTCACACAATGGCAATTTTCAGTAGTACAGTAATACATGAATATGCATATGCCCACGAGTTTTGCATATTATGTCACTAAAATTAACGTTGTTAATTACGTTTTTCATGCTAGCTTTGCTAAGCGGGAATGTTAGTCTACCATAGCTATAATGCGAAATGGCTATGTGAATCTGCCTAGGGTGATGATGAAAAGAAAACGGGACATATCATAAACAGGATTGTATTTTTGAGTGCTATATTCAAGAGATAATAGCAAGTCATTGAATACGGACCTGCACCTAATATCTTGTATACATCATTACATTATCAGAATCTATAGCATTACATTTTATGATGGACTTTAGTTTGGTAAGCCACCCTAAGATTTGCTCTGGCCCCCACTAGCCACCCCTAGAAAAATATTCTGCTGGCGCCACTGATAGGATCATCTGTAATCACTAATAATCCATGGCTGCTTTCCATTCGAAGCACGAGCAGTTTGTTGGTACTGGCAACCCATTTTCTAGCGATTGGTAGGTGCTGCAACTAAACTAAAATAAACAAATAAAATACAAACAGGATTTGTGGGCTGCAAATTCCCGTTTCAGCAGTGCATAATGTATACAGGCTGTACTCTTGTTGTCAGTGAAGACAATATTTTATTCAAATGTGAGCACCTCATTATATATCAAGGGCATGAGCAAGGACAAAGTTTTAAACATTTCTTACAGTAGGCTACATACAGTATAGCTCCTTGCCATGTCAAGGTGGGAGACACTTTGACAAAAAGAAAAAAATGTGATTTAAAAAAATGTGATTTAAAATATGTCCAAGTCAGTCATGCTAATCGTGAATTAATGAAATGTACTCAGCACGCAGTAAAGTGAAGCCAACACTTCTGCCTGGAGCAGTAAGATGCCTTAATGCCCTAATGGCAACCATTCCGTTAAGCCAGAAGTTGTAACCTGTGAGCCAAGGCTGCCAGTGTACTATTTAGTGACCTTATTTGTGGACTATATTTACTCTATGGTCTTCTCACATAGAAATGTCCTATGTCCCTCTAAAAAAATGTAAAGATGGTGTAGATCTCATAATGTTTATAATGTCGGCAACATTTTTTTATAGGTACTTTACATACAGTATATCCTCAGACATTTTTTTTAAAGAGACTAAGACAGAGCCACATGTGAAAGTGAAACAAAAGCAACACTGTTTCATGAGCCACAGTATGTATTGATTGGTGGTAGCTGCACTATCTACCGAGCCACGGGGTATATAGACTCAGTTTGCTATCCCTCTGTTTGTTTTCTGTGTGTTCATAGAAACAAAATCAGTTCATTTCTGCTTTACAAGTCTCTGTCCTTGTGTACCTGTCTCCTGTGACAATAAAGTTTGATTCCCATGCCAAGTCTCTTAATATGAACGAGTCAGTCACATCTTACAGGCAATGAGAAGGATAAACTAGCGGAGCTGAAGCCGTCTGCTCGCTGGAGGTGGGAGGTAATGGATTCTCCACAGAAAATTGCAAATTCATCGCTGAGCTACTTCCTGTTTGTCTTGATACAGAGACATGGAAGAGGAGGATAAGGGAGAAGAGACCCACATACACCGACTGTTATAAACACGCATGTATGCACACACAGATAAACATATCCCCATAAATACTGTGACAGACACACATACAAATCCAAAACACACACAATATCCAGGCATGCTCAGACACCTGTGTAGATTTCCTTTCTCACTCACTGTCTTGTCACTTTCTCCTAGCAACACACACACACACACACACAAACGGCCATGTACTGGAGAGACGAGGGGCTCATGACGTCAAAATCTCCCTTCCCCTGGTGTAGTGAAAGCGATTCAATTGCTATCGCTCGATTACACAGGTGATTGAGGAGATTTTGGTCAGGCTCCCCCAGGGCCACCTAACTCATGGACCTGTAGGGTGCTGCCAGCAGCAGTTGGATCAAGCAGAACAGGCCAAGCCGTGACCTCCCACACGCCACTATTTGTCTTTGTTATCAGCGGTGTGCAGCAGATCAGAGGCTCATTTCCCCCCATCGGCAGCAGTGTCCAGGCCACACAAGATTAAAAGCCCACCTGGCCTGGTCTGCCTGCAGGCTGCCTGATTCACTTCAGTCTGTACACATTCAATTCCCAGGACCCTGCCGAGAGGCCAGAGGACAATAGCTTCTGCCCAGATCGGGGACTTGAGACGGGGCAGAAGACGGATGAGTCTCAGGCCGCATTGTGTTGGTAGTGGTGGTTCTTGTTGGGGGGGTGGGTGGATGGGTTCCATTCAGAAGCGAAGCTCAGACGTCCTTCTAGCCATGTCTGCTCTGTATCAGGTAAATGGCCAGCTTTTGTTTCACTGTGTAGGACAAGAGCAAAATCTCAAAAGGGGTTTACTCCTCAAACTGACTGCTCAGACATACTGCCATTACTAGTCACAGGCAGAGTGTAAGAGACTGTTCCCAGTTTCATAAACCTTTATGCAAGAAAATACCTTTAAGGCGTACTATGATTTTAGCAAAAAAACACTAGGGGCACAGGCTGTGCACTAAACATAACACCAAGGCCAACCAATCGGCAACAAGATGTTAAGGCACATGTATTAACCCCCACCCCTTACCCCTTGTTTGAGGATCACAGCCCTGTTGTCTTTCGTGACACAATGCATTCAGGGGGCAGACAGCAAGCTGATAAAGGGGTGTAGACCATGATTTGAGACAAAAATGAAATCGCGATAAAATATTGCTAGAAGTATATATCCTACGGCATCTGTCAAATTCATGCAAATGAGGTGACGTTTTTTTTTACCGGAAGTCCCGCCTTCTGTCACCGGAAGTCCCGCCTTAGTGTCATGTTAGGTTGTGACAGCTGTCACAGCTGTCAAATGTGACAGCTAGTTTGGTTGAAGAGTGTTTGGGTGGGCGTGACTAGGGGAAATGACATCTTGTGTCATAGGCCTACTCCAATTCTAGACTGAGTGTTTGCCCTGACTTGTTTTAAACTAAATAGTTTAAACTAATAGTTTAAGGTTAGTGTTATGTTTTTAAATGTTTTAAAAAATAAAAAAAAAATAAAAAATCGTTTTTTAAAAAATAAATGAAATAAAAGTAATGATTCATTTACCTAAAACTTGTGGGGTTTTAATGTTGTTCTTGTTCATCTCCAAATAGTGTGTTTTAAGTTTGGTTTGATTGGTAACTGTTTTTTTTAACTAAAATAAATTCTTTATAATACTATACCTCTACTTTTTTCTAGACCTAACCCCTAGTAGCCTACATCATCTAGCCTAGTGGGATATGTTCAGATATCGCCTTATTTCTATCTAATTTTTGACGCCTCAATGTCTAGTCTTTTCAAATAATTTAGTCTATCTCATTTATATTATTTCTTTAACTAAAATAAAGTTATCTTGACTTTCTCTTACTTTTTTTTGGTCTATTTTCTTAGTCTTAAAGATATCTATGCCAGGACTTGCCTCTTACAAAACAATAGATCTATTAGCATATTTACAGCAGGCTATCAGGCATACCTGTGTATCTGTCCAAACATATCCCTTAGGTTGGTGTGTAAGAGGCTAACGACGGTCAAAACCCCTCCCTATATAAAGTTCGTAGCCTACGCACTGTTTTGATAGCACACATAGTCTAAGCAGGCTTGAGTTCTTTTCGTCTCCACTGAAGAAATTGAAGATTTTATTCATCATGGCTTCAAAATCTTAAGTATTTTCCTGTTATTTCATCACTTTTACCATTGTTTTAAATTTTCTAGCCTACTATTTCTACTTTATTACATTGTTTTTTCTTTTAAAAAAAAAAAACAGGTCCTCTTCTTTCCTAGGATGTTCTACACCTGTGAGAAACTACGTACCTATTGAGCCTCCGACAGGGCTAGAACAACTTTGTAAGTTAAAAAAAAAAAATTATAATCTTCTTTAACTTCTTCACATTTCTATACTTATGTGTAGACTGATATATGGATTTTTTTCTTTTAAAAGGCACACCCCTATTTTTCCTTTTTTTCAAAACAACGGCATACCCAAATTGAAAGCTTGACAGTTCCTACATAGTTTTAGACTCAGGGATGTGCCTCATACCATTGGAAAGGTGACACCCTCAAGTTTTTTCTAGAGGAATATGTATGTTTCTGTGACATATGGACACAGAGTTATAGAGGTTGGAACTAAGTTTTTTTTCCGCTCATTTCAAATGTCTATGAACTAACTAAGATATGAAGGTACCATCCATATGATACCCCCAAATAAAAAAAATCTAAGTCCTAACTCCATCTCTCAACCTGTTACACAAAAAAATTGAAGTAAAAAGACCAAAAATATGATTTTTGAATATACATTTTTGAAAAATATGTTTATGCGTTTTGATTGGGACCCCTATGTAAATTCCCATAGAGACTTTTTGTAAACAAGAGGGCCTACTGACATTCAAAAGTTTATAACTTGAAAAGCCCTTTGCCTAGAAACATAAAATTGACATAAAACCGTCCCAGATATGGGCGGGTGTGCCTTAAGGGGTTAAGTAAATGGTCCGATTCTCCTAGCGCCGGGTGGTAGACCTAATAGAGAAGGTAAGTGTGTGTGTGTGTGTGTGTGTGTTTGAATAATGTTCTAAACAGTTGTTTCAATACGAGTATTTTGCTAATACATGTGTTAAAACATTACAGACTCGCTACATCGACTTGCAGAAGAAACACTCTCTGGTTCTTTCATTTTAACATCGAGTGGTTCATTCAGTTAAAGCCTGGTTGATGAAACCAAACTCGGTGATATCGCCCTCAACGAAGGCCAAGAAACACCAGTAGAGGGTCAACAGCAAGTAGTACATGTTGAAATTCATCGTGCATCTGAAACACCGATAGTGCAGCCTCCTGTCCACATTCACCGAAAGGCTACGTGCAAGAGAAAACATTGTGACAACGGGAAAGAAAAGATAAACAAACTGGTCTTTGAAGAATACGGTATGTAGTCTACAGTAGAATTAACACATACAAAAATAAAAATGTTTTGACATATTGTTTACTAAGGTCAACTCTAGACTTTTTGTTAACATGTGTATGTGTTTGGTTTATCACAGAAGTTCAATCAACATCGTCTAAGAAGTGTGCGGATTCCTGGACACAATCGGAGTTGGAGCGGTGGGACGCAGTTGGTGTGGATTTAGCCAAGGACTCTGTAAACCTTGAAGGCGATCGTTTGGATTTATGGACTGATTCGGATATCCAGCTGTGGGATAATAACGATTTTGATTCGGAGTTATTTACGGATAAAAAACACCGGGGGATAGGCCTACGACGAGTGTACAGGTGGAGCAACCATCCAGGTCAGTTTCGCTGGGTTTTACTAAGTCTGATGAGGCTGCGTCCACAAGCGATGTAGGGTGCAAGCCCTCAACTACTTCTAGTTCTATCATTACTCCAAAACTCTTTTTAGCGGCTACAAGGGATAGGTTAGCTGATATTGTGAAATTGACAGAGAGTTTGAGTAAAGCGTGTGATTCGATACCTGTTGAATTGTCTGAAAAATTGAATATTGTCGGTGTCTGTTTTAAGAACCATTGTGAAATAACCAAGGATTTGGCACTAGGTTTAGATTCAATGTTTGACGTTTTTGACTTTCTTATAGAAAAACAAAAACAAATCAAGTAGCTA
>JAGFZM010002136.1:207646-227012 GCA_017657215.1 Limnothrissa miodon | reverse complement strand
TTACATTTTGAGCAATATTTGGATACATCACATTGAGACAGTGGTTTCCCACTTCAAAATGTGATGACACTACCCTTGTGCATGTCATAGCAATGACGCGATTTACAAATCCTGCCACAATCATTGCACTTCACACTTTTAAGCCTTGTGTTTGTAACATTCGGAATCATTGCAAACATCGCATGAAAAAGCACATCTGTGGTCACGCCGATTACTGTACCCTCTTTGACATGAAAAACAAAAGTATGGTTCACCTAGAAAACGTTACGGATACTAACATATCCTCGGTTCTCTGAGTGAGAAGCCGAAACATACGAGTGGATGATGCCTATCATCTCCTACTTTTCTGAAGTCAATTTTAACCAACCCTTTGAAAAAAGGGCAGTAAGCGCTCTGACGCGCGCAGGCAACTACTTAGACAGCCCTGCGTGACGTCAGAAAGTCTATATATTGACTGCGCTTACGCTTCAGGTCCTCTTTGCCAAGCTCGCCAGCGTCGGCGACTTGAGGCCCGAAGCGTACGTTTCGGCTTCTCACTCAGAGAACCGAGGATACGTTAGTATCCGTAACGTTCTCTTTCGTTTCGAAGCCGAAACGTACAAGTGGATCACTACAACCAAGCCTCAAGAGCCCTACACCGAGGAGCCCGAGGTGGGAAGACCCATGGGACCGCCGCCGGGCCCAGAGAGAACACTCTCTGCTACACCCGGCCTGGTGACGTCCAATGCGTAAAAACGCGCGAAGGTGTTGCCTGAGGCCCACGAAGCGCTCAGACAGATATCCTGCATAGGGACGCCTTTCCAGAAGGCCCAAGAAGCCGCCACTCCACGGGTGGAGTGCGCCCTGACATGAGCAGGCGGAGGAGCACCCGCCGCCTCATATGCCAGACATATGGCTTCAGTAAGCCAATGCGACATGCGTTGGGTAGACAAGGCCTGACCCTTGGCACGCTCGCCATGGCAGACGAACAACTGGTTCGTCTTCCTGATGCTCTGCGTACGCGTCAAATAGGCACGAAGCGCTCTGACCGGGCACAGAGTGACGGGCACAGAACCGCCCTTCTCAGGAAGGGCTGAGAGCTCAATGACCCTCGAACGAGGGTCAGTAGACAGCACTTTTGGGCGAGAAAAGGGATTTGGTCGCAGCGTTACCCGCGCGTCATCTTGCGTGAATTCAAGACAGTCAGGACTGACTGACAAGGCAGTCAGATCGCTAACGCGCTTCACAGAGACCAGAGCGAGCAGAAGCGCAGTCTTAAGGGAAAGCATCTTTAGACTGGCACTCGACAGAGGGTCAAAGGGCGTAAGAGCCAGTCCGCGTAGGACAGTGGCCAGGTCCCAAGTAGGGACCGAATGTGTGGAAGAGGGGTGAAGCCGCCTGACGCCCTTCATGAAGCGCGACGCAAGGGGGTGAGTGCCTGGGGAAACGCCAGCATAGCCAACATGGCATGCTGAAATAGCTGCGAGGTACACCTTCAGAGTAGAGGGTGTACGACCCTGATCAAACAGGTATTGCAGAAAAGCAAGCACCTCGCCAATAGGGCAGACTTGAGGATCACAGCCTCTGTCTCTGCACCACGTGCTGAATACACACCACTTCAGTGTATACAACGACCTAGTGGATGTAGCTCTAGCAGCCTGAACAGTCTCTATAACTGCGCCTGACAGGCCGCTCTCTAGGAGACGTGCCCGTTCAGGGGCCAAGCCGTCAGTCTCCATGCTTCCGGCTTGGGGTGCCACAGCGACCCGTGAGCCTGAGATAGGAGATCCCTCCTCAGAGGGAGGGTCCAAGGCTGGCCGTCCAGCAGTGAGACCAGATCTGAGAACCAGCTCTGAGATGGCCAATTGGGGGCGATCAGAATCACCCTGTGAGCCCCCGCTCTGATCCTGGCCAACACCTGACGCATCAGAGAAAGGAGGGTAAAAGCGTAGAGTAGACCTCGCGGCCACGGATGTGCCAGTGTGGACAGTGAGCGTTCTCTCTCGAGGCGAAAAGATCGACTCTTGCCCGCCCGAAGCGGGACCAAAGGCTGTGCACCACGGCTGGGCAGAGGCGCCAGTCGGTTGCACGCGGAACACCCCTGGAGAGGAGGTCCGCGCCTGTGTTGCTCACACCGGGCAAGTGCGACGCCCTGATCGACAGGAAGTGGCGAGAGGCCCAGGTGAGCAGCTTGTACGCCAGGCGAAACAGGTCTGGAGAGCGCGTGCCGCCCTGGCGATTGATATAGGCCACTACAGTGGTGTTGTCCTTACGCACCAGAATGTGTTCTCCTCGAGAGCGCGCGTCAGCGATGTTCGTGGTCGGTGAGCTGCGCACTTTACTCGCGACGCCCCGTGGGGCGGCCGACCTGGAGCGCGCGTCAGCGACGTCCTTGAAGAGGGGGGAAAAGTCTCCCGTCCGCCCGATGGCAGAGGTGTCAGACTGAGCAGACAGCTCTGCCTGTACCTGGGCGATAAATTGACCGACAGAAGCGGCGAGAGAGGTTGGGGAGGGCTCCTCGACTGTGAATAACTCCGACGCGTCGCACGCCCACTGCTCGGAGGCGAGTGAGACAGAGGACGCGGGGGCCGTGACGTTAGTAGAGGCCTCGGCGCCACCTGGGCGCCGTCGAGGCGTGACGTCACGTAAGGCGCATAGCGCACGGCATGCGTAAGCTGAATGACAGGGTAGACACTCGTCGTAGTGCAGAGGCTGAGGGCAAGCTGACCGTGTGTGAGACCCACTGCGCTCTCTGCGCTCACGTGCACATCACCCGCGGCGCCCCGTAGGGCGGCCGACCTGGAGCGCGCGTCAGCGACGTCCGTGTAGAAGAGGAAGAAGTCTCTCGGCCGTGCGATGGCAGATGCGTCTGACTGAGCAGACAGCTCCGCCCGCACCTGGGTGACAAATTGACCGACAGAGGCGGCGAGGGCGGTGAAAGAGGCTGGGGAGCGCTTCTCGACCGTGAATGCCTCCGACGCGCCGCACGCCCACTGCTCAGGGGCGAGTGGGTCAGAGGACGCGGAGGTCGTGATGTCAGTAGTAGCCCTGGCGCCACCTGGGCGCAGCTGGGGCGTGACGTCACGCAAAGCACAGAGCGCACGGCATGCGTAAGCTGATAGCGATGAAACAACTAACCGAGGCGGCGAGTGAGGCTGAAGAGCGCTCTCTGTTTGCGGCCATCTCAGATGCGTCACAGGACCAATGCCCGGAGGCGAATGGCTAGGTAACGCGTGAGTCTGCGAGAAGCGAGACGTACAGCGGCGAGAGAGGCTGAAGAGCGCCCTCTGATCGCGACCGTCTCCAACGTGGCGCTCGTCCATTGCCTGGGGGCGAATGGGTTTGGGCAATGCGTCAGACCGAAGAAGCGTGTGTGCAGAGTGCTGATGAATAAGGCAAACTTAGCGCCCGCGAGGGCGCGAGAACAGAGAGGCTCGCCGAAGCGGGGGAAGCGTTGTGAGCTGAGGGCTGCAGAACGAAAACCCGTGCCTTTTAAGCACTCAAGGCAGAGCGGACAATGGGCAGGAACCGCGTGACATAGCCTGCCGCACGCCCGCGATCGCTTCAGGATCGCTGCTGACGTCTGCGTCGCTCCTGGCTCGACGGGCGCGTGGCTGAAAGCACACGTCCACACGAGCGTGAGCGTTGCCAAGGCTGTTGTTGACCCAATGCTGGCGCTGGCGCCGGTCTGGGTGTGTCAGCCCTCTTCCTGGACTGCTGCGCGCGAAGCAGGGGAAACGTTCTGAGGAGAGAGCTGCAGAACGAAAACCCGTGCCCTTTAAAGCATTCAGAGGCAGAGCGGACAGCGGGCAGGAGCCGCGCGTCATAGCCTGCCTCACACCAGCGCTCGCTTCAGGATCACTGTTGACATCTGCGTCGCTCCTGGCACGACGGGCGCGTGGCTGAGAGTACACGTCCACACGAGCGTGAGCGTTGCCGAGGCTGCGCGGCAGAAGGCCAACGGCACTGCTTCCTCCATGCTGAGGCAAGCGCAGGCCTAGCCTGCTAGCTGCCGGAGCGGCACAGAGCTAGCTCGCTAGCAAGCTGAGCGGCAAGAGTCTTCTGGCCGGGCGGCGGCGAGTCAATGGCGGCTAGCCTCCTGGTTTGCGAGGAGGGTTGAGCCGTGGCTAGCTGGCTAGGGACTAGCAGCTAGGTAGCTGGCTGCCGGCCGTGTTGTCGTCGAGAGGAGGGAGGTAACCCCATCTTCGTTGACGGCTTCGATGGCGGGATCATCCGCCTCTTCAGCGAGGTGCGGAGAACCAGCCGCACGGCAAGGAGGCCGCGATAGGGCTAGCTGAAGAGCTAGCGAGCTGGGCCGTGGCTAGCTGGCTAGTAGGCGGCTGACAAGCAGCTAGGTAGCTAGCTGCAGGCCGCGTTGCCGCCGAAGATTGTCCGGGCGACTCAGCGAAGACGCCGGGGAAGTTCAAGATAGCCGCGGGAGACAGCCGATCACAGCGGAGCTCGGCTGAGAGAACACCAGTGGCGTGTTCCATCCTAAGGCAGAAGCAGACAGTATGGCGGTCGGCAGCCGCCATTAGCCGTTTCCAGTCGAGACATCTAAGCGTTGCCATCCAACGACTCTTGATACCAGGTAGGGGCCGACGTGAGTGACTTTGAGAAGGATGGATTCCGGAAGTTTTGAAAAAAAAAACTGTGGTGGTGGGCTTTCAAAAAGCCGTTGATTTTTTAAAGAATATTTGCGAAGCAAACGGAGTGACTCAGAAGACACGCAGTAGGCGAGGTGAAAAAGGCAAAGAGGACCTGAAACGTAAGCGCAGTCAATATATAGACTTTCTGACGTCACGCAGGGCTGTCTAAGTAGTTGCCTGTGCGCGTCAGAGCGCTTACTGCCCTTTTATCAAAGGGTTGGTTAAAATTGACTTCAGAAAAAGTAGGAGATGATAGGCATCATCCATTCGTACGTTTCGGCTTCGAAACGAAAGAGAACTATTGTTTTGTGAGAGGCAAGTCCTGGCATAGATATATTTAAGACTAAGAAAATAGACCAAAAAAAAAGTAAGAGAAAGTCAAGATAAGTTTATTTTAGTTAAAGAAATAATATAAATGAGATAGACTCAATTATTTGAAAACACTAGACATTGAGGCGTCAAAAATTAGATAGAAATAAGGCGATGTCTGAACATATCCCACTAGGCTAGATGGTGTAGGCCAGTGTTTCTCAATCTATGGGCCGCGGACTGGCACCGGGCCGCGAAAAGATTACCGTCGGGCCGCGGGCCGACCTTGATTGCCTTCTTTTATTTTATAACTTTAAAACAACTGTCACTGTAAATCAGATTATGAAGAAGAGCGATGCTGGCTGGCTGGCTCTGCTATCAGTCTTTGCGTCACCTACATCCCCCCTCCCACGTTTAACGCTGTAGAATGTTGAACTGTTCCCACTGTCGTCGGCATGTTTGCACTAACCCGTCCTGTCTATCCACACGCATACAAGTTTCATGAGACCAATGGCATGTTCAAAGCAAGCTAGTTTTGACTCTTTCTCTGGGGAACGTTCATCTAGCACTGCATATTCACATGACCCAGAGGAAAAAAACATTGCGCTTTTACTTGCAATTACGACCCTTCATACATTAAATTCGGCTTCATTTCAAGTGATGGTTACCCCCCTAAACCAATTTGTGTAATCTGCCAAACAATGTTAAGCAACGAGGCCATGAAGCCGCCCAAATAAGCCAGCTGGAGACAAAACACCCGAATCTAAAAGATAAATCTGAAGATTTTTTTTTCAAACGAGAGTGACGAATTGGCTACCCAAACGAATATTTTAGTAGCCTAATTTGGCAGTCAATTGTTGCCAAGTTAACCATGGCATCATACCTGGTTTCACACCACATTTCTGCCAGGCAACTTTTACAATTTGCGAGATTCTAATTATGCCTTCGATACGCTGTTGCCTTCGATCAGCTGTTGTCCGGCTACAACCTAGGTGCAGTTCAGGATAAACTTTTGGAGCTCTCGTGCGATGCTGGTCTGCACTCTAGATTTACTCGACTTTCTCTGTCTGAATTCTGGTCGTCATGCTGCGATGAATATCCCCAGCAGAGTGAAATGGCAGTGAAAACGCTACCTTTCAATTCAACATACCTTGTGTATGTATTTTCACATTTGACAAAGCCAAAATACCGAAACAGGCGCAACTTAGAGAACACGCTCCGAATGTCCTTGTCACCCTGTCTTCCTCGTTTTGACCTGATAATGCGAGAAAGCAGGCGCACCCTTCGCATTAGAAAGAAAATATTTCTCTTTCGTGCAATATTTCTGTGGATGACTGGGCCTCTCATTTATTTGAGGTTTATGGTCAGCATGCAGGCTACGTTCAATTCTCCCTTTAAGTTCATACTGGGAATGCAATCTGTAGCCTAAATGGGGCTACAGTCTCTTGTCGGGTTGAGGTTCCAGGCACTGCAGTAGCAGCCTACTTGAAGTTCAAGGGTAGTTATAACAAAAAAAATAAAAAACAATAAAAAAATTAAAACAAAAAGTGAAAAAAAAAAAAAAAGATGTGACAATAGGTAATACTACTGCTACTTCTAACAATAGACCTAATAGTAATAATAATAGTTGTAGTACATGTAATGATAAAAGTCAAATTATTAGGCCTACATATCTGTAACTACCACAAGAATCTCAAAGCCAAAGCTGTCAGGTCTCCTTGTTTAATAAAAACCTAGTTGAGACCTGCAATAATAGCAACAATAATAATAATAATAATAGCAATACTAATAGCATAATATATAGTAGTAATAATGATAGTAATGATAATAATAATGGTAGGTTGGTAGGTTCAGGCTGGTTATTGTAGGTTATTTGCCAATTTTCTACAATTCAGCCACTGCACTCCTGTTAGGACTTATTCGGCCTAAATATTTTGTTATACGGGTATAAGCCTACTACTAGTAACTACTACTACTACTACTACTACTACTAATAATAATAATATTAATGGCAACATTAATAATAGTAAACTATCTATCCACCTATCTATCTAAGGGCGCCCATGGCGGCGGGCGTTGGGCGGGTGTTCAGGGGGCATGCAGAGGCCTATGCAGGGCCTTGGAACACCAAGGCCTAATATCACAGGGCCCCAGAGCAAAAAAGTTTGAGAAACCCTGGTGTAGGCTACTAGGCTACATTTAAAAACATAACACTAACCTTAAACTATTAGTTTAAACTATTTAGTTTAAAACAAGTCAGGGCAAACACTCAGTCTAGAATTGGAGAAGGCCTATGACACAAGATGTCATTTCCCCTAGTCACGCCCACCCAAACACTCTTCAACCAAACTAGCTGTCCATCAAATGACGTCACCTCATTTGCATAAATTTGACAGATGCCGTAGGATATATACTACTATTGCTGAATTTCATAGGGCGCTTTTAACATTCATTCTGAATGTTCCTAAAACGTAATGTGAATGTTGTTATGTATGAATGTATGAATGTTATTCTGTTTTGTCGTCTGATATAATAAACAAAACCATTATTTGTAAACCTGATTCCTGTGACTCAATTTATGTTGTGTTCCCATTTCTGAGAATTGATGGGTTAATAACAGTGCCACAATTGAGAAAACCCATTTGACCAAGTTAGACCGTCCATTTTTAGTTTAGGCAGATAATATATTCAGAAATGCATAGACAGCTACTGATTTAGATGATCTGGTGTAGGCATTACCAGGTGTTACAGTAGTTGCCAATCTGTCATTGGCTTCTATGTCCAAAGCAACCATCTGTACAACCATACACAGAGCTGCAGGAGCAGTGTGCAGACACTAAAACAACAGTGTCAAATTACCATCTCGCCCACATCTGATGAGAGATGAAGATTTTTTTTTTCAGCAGAGCAGGCTGTCTTTAGAATTGGTGGTGGGTTCAATGGCACACACATTAGATTAGATTCAACTTTATTGTCATTACACATGTATAAATACAGGGTAACCAAATACAGTTGTATCTAATCAGAAGTGCAAAGAACCGCAAGTGCAGAATATACAATATAAAATGTATACAGCATAGGCAGAATGTACAGTATATTCAGTTAAGAGAAGTGGTATACAGTTATGTGCAAATGAGAGCAGTAGAAGGAGGTAGATAATTTAGTTTTGTATAGTGTGAATACAACTTCTTTGTGCTATAGTACTACAGATGAGTAAGTATGGAGCTGTAGAGTAAGCAATATGCAGAAATACAGTATTGCACAGATGGATGAATACAGTGTAGATACAGTCTACACAATATGTATAAATACGAGATTATAAAAGAGTTATGTATACAGTTTAAAGATATGACATGAACAATATACAGCAGGGGTCGGCAAACAAGTTTGGACCAGGGCCAATTTTTTTTTGACAATTAAATCACGGGCCATCATCATCAGGCAAACCATGCTTTCCTACTGGAAAAAAAAAACGTTATTATATCATAGGCCTATATGCTACTCTATTTATTCAAAAAATAATTTACACTTCACCTTTCTGAATGATGATATGATCACCTTAGTTTTTTCTGGTGTTAAGTAGTAGGCTGTGGTGCTCAACCTCTGTCTTGTAGTCAGTCTCATCATTGTTAATGATGAGTCCAATCACTGTGCTATCATCTGCAAACTTTATGATGGATTTATGATTGGATCCATACCCAGGCCTGGAGGAACGGGCTGAACACCTTAGTAATCTTTTATCCACACACAGAACAACACAGAACATGGCACTGTGCTCACTTACATTTATTATTATTATTATCAAAATCGACAATGGGAGGAAGAGCATTCTGCCATCGTGCGCCTGTCCTGTGGAACAAACTCCCTTCTAACATTCGTCAAGCGGACACTCTCAACACCTTTAAGTGTAGACTCAAAACTTTTCTATTTACTGACCCCTTTAGTTAGGGATGGTGTATGGTAAGCCACACCTCCTCAGGGTATTATTGGAAAGGACTGCCTCTGCTGTAAGCTCCCGTCCAGGACTTGGTGGCCACTGACCATTTCCTTTGGTGGTGTTGGCTTGTTATACATCATACCTTAGTTATGCTGCTATAGTTTAATGCCGCCACAATCCTCCCATCTGTTAACCCATACAATTCTCACTATTCTTTCTCCTCCTCTCTCTTTCCTCTCCACTGACTTCTCTCTCTGCTCATAGCCAACATCTGTATATGGTTTCACATGCAATATAACTCACATACTCTGAAATCTGATGGAGACTGTTCTAACTCATCTCCTCTCTGATTTTCCATGCCTTTACCACCCTGCCGTGGGTCCTCACTGCCTTCCACTGCCTGCGCCTGCACCTCCTGGGTTCTCCTGGGACCTTCTTCCAACGTGATCCGGCGGCACTCCTGAATGGTCCTCAACCCACTCCACTGTCCATGCCACTGCCTCCCTGCTGAGGGTCACCCCTGCCTTCCACTGCCTGATCCTGCATCTCTGGCTTCCTGGGCGGTCTGCCTTCAGCTTCACAGATGACCCTGACATGATTGTTACAGCCTCTAGCTGGCCCCTGGCTTGACTGTGCCTAATGACATGGGACTATATCCTGGGATTCTAATGGGACTCCTATATTACTTTACTTTATTTACCAAAATTCTTGTAATGTGTATCTAATGGAATAATAGTGGACTACTCACCATCTAAGAGACTGAAAACCTGCCCTAGGCAGTTGGGTTAGCCCCTTGATCCGTCGGAACTGCCCAAGGTTTCTTCCTCTACCATAACAAGTAAAAACAAAAAACGCTGCTAGGGAGTTTTTCCTTGCCCCTGTTGCTCATTGGGCCTCTTGTGTTAAGCGCTTTGTGACATGCCTTTTGTAAAAATGCGCTATATAAATAAAATTTAATTGAATTGAATTAGAAAGACATACACCTATTTGAGATAATTGGGATGAATTGTTATGCATGAAACACAGAGATGGGTGGACAGACACAACGTTCCCTTTTTAAATGAATAGATATTCATTTCCAGTTCGCTTTTGGTAATCACTTTTTTGAAGCCATGGTGCTTGTTCTCTATTTATAGACCTGGTTCGCTGATGGGACAGGCAGTAACTTTCAGTTGACTAAATTTGACAGTGACTTTTTGGTTAGAATCACAGACTCTACCTATAATTTTCAGAATTTTCAAAACCTCCTTTGATGCTCCTGCTCTTGCATCTCAAACAGGCTTTAATTAACACAGTCTTACTTCTCAAACTGACTTTTCTTTGATGCTCTTCTCCGAAAACTGGCTCTAACACTCTCTTAGTCTTCATTCCCTCCCTCCCTACCTCCCCTCCTCTCTCTCCCAACCTGGCTCCAACGCTCAAAGACGCTTTCACTCTGCCTGGCTCTGATTGCAGCCCGTGGGTCAGTGTGGCCCTGTGGGCTTGGCACCATACGGCTGTCAGATGGAGTTCTGCAGGCTTTTGATGTGGAGGCATGGATGCACGGACTGGGCATTGGACCCTCAGTGTATCAGTGCCATGGAGAGTGGCAGTGCCTGCGGGCCCAGACAAACAGTGACGGATTAGAGAGGATGGGAAGGTCAAACTGTCATGACTCAACACTGTGTTGTTCGTTTAGCACATGAGACAGACCACAAACACGCACTGCGGACTACACTGCTGCCGGTGGCACAGGCCTCAAGACCTGTGGTCACACATAGGACTAACACACAGAGTGCTCACAAAACCCTCACTCTTCACAATAGCATGGTCATAGCACACATAGAACCCTCCCATTCCCCACATAATCACATCACATAACTATACACATAGCACCCAATGCTCTTTATTGGTGATAATAAAATGTTAGGGAATGTAAAGAAATGCTAAAGGAAGTTTTAGAGAATTTGTCCACTCTGGGCAAGAAACATACTTTCAATTCATGTGTATGTCAAATATATGTAGAAAAATTGACGTAAATCAATTTGTTGTTCAAACACTCCCTCATGTTTACCTACTTATTCATTCATTCATTCATTCATTCTGTGTGTGTCTGTCCTGTATGTGTGTCTAACAGGCTCTATATGCCCATCTATGTACTGGTATTTACTTGTGAAGTGCAGATCTGGGGGAAAGGTGTTCTTCAGCAGGACAGCAAGGCAAAGTATTCAGGTTGTCCATTTGCAAGCCGCATCTGTGTCATGCTCTGTCTCTCGCTGCCTTTGAGAATGTCTACTGTATAATGTCATTGTGTGGGTATGGAGAGGGGGCTGTTGTCTGGACTCTAGCAGGACTTTAGTGTCTCACACCTAATTCAAACGGTTCAGGTCAACCTTGGATGTATACTACAGATTGCGCCCCCAAAGGGAGATAATCTCAGTTTATTGCCAAATAGCTTAGGTAATAGAATTGCTAAAAATGTATATAATGTATGTAAGATGTAAGAGAGATGGATAGATTTATGAAAGTTGTTATATAAAACTTTATACTATGCGCTATACCCAGTATATTGTGAATAAAGCTCTCTGATACTTCTGACGGATCACTGACTCAGCCTGAATTTTTTCTGAAGTAAATCCAGTGTTTTACACCACAATTGATTGGTGTTGATCAACTAACTAACCAATGAATGGATGAATGAACAAATTCATTGATTCACACGTTAACTGATTCATTGTGTTAGTAGGCCTACATAGCAGCTAAATTAAGATGCCTTACACGTCACAAAAGATGTTGGCTTTTGTGTTCATTAGTTCTATTTCAGTGAACACAATTTCTGAGAAGAAGGAACCCAGAGGGGAGTCTTGTGTGTCCTCAGGTGGAAGTACTAGGTTGGGATGGGCCGAGTCTGTCCTCAGAGGTAAAGGACAACAGCCAAGGTTAGCAGTGGGAGCAGTGGGAGGGCAGAAGGAACAACAGGTCATTTATCCACTCATCCAGACAAAAAAAAAAACAGAAAACACACTTACAAACAAGTGTGTACACATAAAATCACACACACACACACAAACACTTGAAAGGAAACTGCTTGAATGAATGCAGAGAACTCACAAATGATTCACAAGTAACAAGTTCTCTCACGCAAACACACAGCATGCACACACACACAGACATCTGACCTTTAACCAAACATGACAAACATATTCAACAGCAGGTTGAGCTGACATTGATTTTGACAGAATTCTTGGTACACATTTGAAGCTTCGCTTAATGTTCAGATTTGCTGCCTGTGTGAAAAACACTTTGAAAAAGTGTGAAGTTCTTTTTTTTTTTTTTTTTTTTTTTTGTGCTGTTTGAAAATCATTTTACATCAATTTACATTAGAGTAACATTTTTTGGCGGGCAGGATTCTTCTATGAGGGACACGCACACACACACACTCATACACACACAGAGTTCAAGACAGTTCAGCTATGGGCAGAGGCAAAAGATGTCATTACAATGAAGCCTGGAGCACAATAAAAACCTTTCAGTCACCCAAAGAAAATAGACCCTTTCAAAATCATTCTGCGTACTTTGTGGCCTTTGTTAAAAGTATAATGTGATACAGTATATGATAATTGTCAATTTTCCTGCTATGCCTTAAGTGGTAGTTTGTTCATTTATAAGTTCTCTTTGTGTGTGTGTGTGTGCACGTGTATATAGTACAGTATATAGAGGATGGGCTGAAAGGGGTTAGAGGTTAAGGTTTGGCAAAGTGTAATGATTATTGCAAAGTGCACTCGGTTATGAGGCCACTAAAAATAGCACCAGAGTAAGATGGGGTGTAAAGTGATGACAGGAAGGGCATGAACCTTCTGTCTTCATATATTTCCCATGAGCTCAATGTTATATAGGGATCTTCTCAAGTCAGTGTAAACAATTTTTCAGATAGAGTAGTTTACAGCGTCTCTCTCTCTCTCTCTCTCTCTCTCTCTCTCTCTGTGTGTGTGTGTAAGTGTGTAAGAGAGTAAGTGAATGAGAGACAAAATGTTTGTGTGGATGAGTCCATGTTTAGCATCAGCTTTACACCAAACAGCCAAATTTTGGATTCATGCGGGAAGCCCTAGAGACCAGTCCAATGTGCATGCATGTGAGTGTGTGCATGCACACTTACAAATATACACTTTGTATGTGTGTGTATGTATGTTTGTGCAGCAGTAACAACTGGTTTCACTTCATCTACTTACTTAGGCTACTCCACCCTTTTTCTGCAACACGAGAACATATAAACAACAGTCTGCCTGTATGCATTTAGCATATGCTTTTATCCAAGGCAACTTACAAAGGAGGATGAAGCAACATACATAAAGAGAATACTGCTATGGGGATAGGGGTGCATAAGTGGAGTCAAGTGCAATGTGGTGAAGTGCTAGGACAGGAGGTGCTCTCTGAATAGCTGGGTCTTCAAGAGATTTGTGGAGGACAGCCCTGTTCTGGCTACGCTTGGTAAGCCATTACACTGGTGTGAAATAATGAGAAAAGTCTGGATTGCTATGGTAAGGTGCTGGGATTGCCAAACAATCATTTGAGCACTAGAGGGAGAGGACGAGGACAGCATAAATCTAGCGGTTTAACAGCACTGCTTGAAGTCCTGTTAGAAAACCATACTTTGAATCAGCATTTGGTTGGCCTGTTGTGTTAGGTATGTTCTGCTTTTTATTATATTAAATAGTGCAAAGCAGCAAGAGTGGGCAACAGAAGCAACATGATCTTTAAAGGTCATCAATAATAACTCAAGTTTCTTGCAATTCTGGTAGGAGTTGGTTTCAATGAAAATGTTGTGATGAATGGTTGGTTTGGCAGGGAAGTGTGGCAGCTCAGTTTTTGAGACTGTTGGATGTAGCTGGGTATCTTCAGTGCAGTGGAATGACAAGCCATTTTGATGGATGATTTAGTCCAACAAAGTGGTATAAATGGCAAGAGAAGGAGAAGAGGCCCCAGCACAGAACCGTGGGGCAACCCTGTGACAAGGTGGCATGGTGCAGATGTGTGCCTTGGCCAGGATACATGAACAATGGTCCAGTAAGGAATAAATAAACCAGGAGTGTACAATCCCTATGATGCCAGTGTTGTATATTGAGAGTATGGACAGAAGATGTGTTGACCAGTGATTGACTGTGCTAAATGCTGCTGATAGGTCTAGCAGGATGAGTACTGAGGACTTTGTTTCCGCTCTGACTTCTCTTAAGACTTAAGTGACAAACAGCAGAGCTATTTCACTGGAGTGGACGTTTTTAAAGACAGATTGGTTAAGGTCAAAGAGTTTTTATCGGGAGAGGATATCTGTAACCTTTCAATGACTTTAACTAGGAATGGAAGGAGAGAGACCAGCCACTTGCCACTTGCGTGTGTGTTTTTTTCAGTTAACAAACATGTACAGTAGTAAGGTGCTAGAAGTGCCATTTGGAAACCGGAGGGTTGCAGGTTCAAGCCCTGCTCCATCTGACACCATTGAAGTGTCTCTTGAGTTAGATAGGGAACCCTAATTGCACCTACAGTATGTAAATAAAGCTATAAGCTTCTGAGATCCAGCACTTTTTTTGTCCTCTGTAAAGTACATCACTTCAGCCATTTTAAAGGCGCTCTAAGCGATGCTGTTTCACGTCACTTCTTGTTGATGTTTGAATTATTGTCAAACAAAACGGAGGATAGCTCCAGAGAGGGTTCAAGCGGTATAAGTTATAGCTTACTCCTCCCCCTCCCTCCCAAGACTCATAAACCTTGTCGTTTATTGGCTGGAACACTGTTATGTTTCATTTTCGTTTGTTATGCTAGGTTTGCCCACGGTGTTATGTTGCCATTTGTCTACAAAGACCGCGTTTTTTTACAGTGTGTTCAGGGGACAGGCAGCTAGCAGATTGTGAGGAGATGTTTGCTGTATGTAACAACCCATGTTTTAGTCCTAAAAACGTGTCACATCGCTTAGAGCACCTTTAAGTCAAACATCTTTATCTATTTCAATCTGATTTACTGCAAAGGAGATATCATCAGCTCTCTAATGAATCCACTGTAGTAGGGGAGGGGCTTACAGATCATTATAGCAACCACATTTTTTGATGGCAGGAGAGGAAAGTGATACTTTTATGGCAAATATGACTCTGTCTACAATTAAATTTGTTTCATTAATATAATAATTTGAACTTTGTTTTAGTAAGATTTCAGGATGCTGTTTGAATTACTATCCTTTCAAAACACATCTTCCTTTCAATGTCCTCTGTGGTGGACAGTGGGGCCTACTACCTCTTATTTTAACCTCTTTCTGACCTTAGGGCTGAGCGAGGCAGAAACGATAATCTCAGAATTGATTCTAGAGATTCAGACATAGAACTCAGAAGATGAGGTGGACAAGGGCCAGTAGAACAGTAGAACGGGAAGATGAAAGGCCAGACAAGAATCTAACTAGATCCTATCTAGAGGAACAGTGATGATGCCTATGACAATCACTGTCAAATTCAGAAGCAATACAAATGCAGTTAATTTACCATTTACATATATCTCAGTGTGAGTGGTACACAAGGAGAGTGTTGCAGTAGGACTTCGGAATTTGTGACACTAGCATATACCCTATGTGGCTTATGAGCTGTCTGCTAACAGCAAAATGATCTGCTGTCGAATGCTGGTAACAGGAGATCGCGGCAGAGGGTTGAGTAGAGTTTTGAAGGTTGAGAATAGTTTCCTTGTGTCAGTGGCATTCTGAATTTTGTCACTGTAGAAGCCTTCTTTGCAGAAGTTACATTGGATGAGAAAGATGATAGCAGTGACTGAAATCTGTTTAGGTGGGAGGTATACTTTGTGGGAGGTGTTTGGTTTTTGCCTTTGTCTCTCAGCAGCTCTGAGACTGCTGCACAGCAGCCAGATAGAATCATCAAGCCAGGGATGTGACTGGGAGTATCGGGCTGGTTTTGTGGATAGGAAACACAGCTTATCGAGACAAGACCTCAGGGAAGAGGACAGATAGAGGATTGCCCCTCACGGACTATAGGACAAGGGTTTTTAAACTTTGTTGGACCTGGGACCCCTCATGTAGCCTAACAGAACATTCTCCAAGAACCCAAAGTAAACCATAATAGACTTTAGAAGTCATTTTCCCCCTGTATCTTTTGTAATAGATCTGAGGGACCATTGTGCAAACAGAATCTTTCAGTCACATGCAGGCAACAGTGTTGACAGTAGTGTAAGGCCTGATTTACTCGAACATGTGATCTATAGTGGTGGATGCAAAATACAGTAGAACGCCATTACATAAAAGGAGCAATATTATTCTGTGCCTTTGTAATTTAATTTTTTGGGGCCATTTGAGTGTATTAATTAACTGTAAAATATGATTGTTGATGTTTTTAAAGAACTGGATTATGGTCAGATGGTCGAGTTATCCTTACAAAAAAACATTTTATGCTCATCCTCATTTGTAAGTCTACATTAGCCCATTCATATGATAACATGTTTTTGAAATAAGAGAGGTCTATAAGTTTGAGTTTTATGGTGCATTATTATGTTATGCAATATGTTATGTTAAGACTTTAAGGTCTTTTACCACCATTATGACTTTAATGGTTAAGTAAATGAAGTTTACTGGTAAGTTTAAAGGTGATCTATGCAATCCACATGAATACAAACCAAAGCCAGCCAATGAGAAACAATGTGCCCTAACCTTTACTCCTACACCCAACCATCTTGTTTCAGATTGGCTAGCCTAGCCTAGGTTTGTTATGTTTTGATGCACAGCCTGTGTCCCTAGTGTTTGTTTGAGGTTTACAGCCCCTGTGTTTTCTTTTGTGACCATTTTTTAACAATGTATTCAGGGACCAGACAGCAGGCTGCTAAAGGGAAAATTTCTACGATTTGAGACAAAAATGACAATGGGCTAAAATCATGCAGGATCTCATAGTGTGCCTTTAACTATGTATTCATACTGCAGTGGATTAGACCCTACTTAGAATTAGCAATGGACTCTGCTCATCCATAGACAGAAGTTGAGCAGTCCCCTGTACTGGTAGGCTACTGCTTCTGGAAGAGATGTGTCAGACAATTAGAGCCAGCTAGCCTTTGCGGGGTGCAAATAGGCCTGACTTCATTATGCATCATTATGAGCTAACTTGGTGATTTGGGTGTTTTTTTTTTGTGGGTTTGACTTGGCTTGGCGTAGCCCGGCAGTTTGGCTTGGCTTGGTCTCAGATGGGTCATGGGAGGCGGGTTTGGCTTTCTGTCTGCAGATAGCAAGAGAAGCAGAGCGCTGCCATCCACCGCTTTCCGGGGAAGATGCAGACTTGGCCAGGGCTCAGGAGCACTCACTTGCTCCACTGCGGATGAATTATTCATATGGGTGCTGTGTTGAACACAGTGAAGTTTCTGTCTCACAGGCGCGCACGCACAGAGGCACAAACACACACACACACACACACACACACACACACACACATATATATATATATATATATATATATATATATATGTTTATATATATAGACCTAGCTCACATACGGAATTCCAGGCATATTAACCATCTGGCTAAACACATGACAATCATGACAATGACACATTTCATGAGTAAATTCCAATACAAAACATACCCATTATCTCTCTATCAAAACACACACACACACACACAAACGCCCCCACACACAATCATTCCCACATGCCTCTGGCCCTGTTGAGTGAAGTGGAGCTCACGCAGCTCCTGTGTTTTTTGCCATTACTTTGCAGTAAATGAAAATCCATAAGTCTGAAAACAACTTCGTGAGAAATGTATAAGGCTTCCATTAAATAAGTAAATAACTTGATCAATAGCCACTTCCATTTGACAAATGTATATTTCTCGCCATTGATCCTTACAATATTCTCATTATAAAACAGACCATTTCAGTGTGAATTGATACACTTCATTACAAAATTTCATTAACTCAGAGAAGGTGCAGAAATGAAGCATTTACAGTACAAAACAGTTTTTATTCAACAATTATGAAGTCCCATTTTGGTGGAGTTGTTGGAATAGAATAATGCATGTGGATACAAACACACACACACACACACACACACACCAACCCACTCTCTACCAACACACACACATACACACACACATACAAGCGCACGCACACCACAAACACACACACACACACACACACACACACCAACCCACTCTCTACCAACACACACACATACACACACACATACAAGCGCACGCACACCACACACAAACAGACACACACAAAAATGCTTGGCACACACACACAAACAAACAGAGCAGGTGGATGTTCCTTCTTCCTCTAGTGACACTGTATCACTGTATGAGGTCCTTTGTTCTATAGCTTTAGTGATCATGCCTGATTACAGTCACTAGCCTAACCCAATCAGCCTTATGTATGTATTGCATATCACTGCATTATAAACATGTTATTTACAAGCACTCTGCAGAAAGCAAGTGTTAACAGAGGAACTCAGTAATAAAAAATGGATGTCAATTAACACACAACACAGCATTATTCACATTCTCTCTCATTCTCTCTCCCTCTCTCTCTTTCTCCCCCCCTCTCTCTCTCTCACTCACACACACACACACACACACACACAAACATACAGGTAATCACAAACAATCTATCAACTGATCAAGAACAAATCATTTGCTTGAGCATAAATACAAACACACACACGTGCACACACTCACCCACTCGAACTCATATTCAAACACATACCACACAAAAGCAGATTTGGCACAAATTCTGCATGATGCCGCTGGTAAATCAGTGGACCCGCTGACACACATGCATCATGAATGTCAGGTCTTTTGTCCTGCCCTGTCTTGAAGAAAACTGACAGCTAAATAGATTCTCCCTCAATAACATGACTGAAAATCATAAGAAATAAAACACAAAGAAAAATAAGCAAACAAACAAACAAAAAAACTCTTGTCCTATTCAACAAAGATCAGCAGTTCACTCCAAGGTCTCTCCGTTGCATCTGAATGTCATTGGGAAGGCCTTGAGAGAGACTGTGTAGCTCCGCCCTGGCTTCAGTCAAAGCAGTGGGGAATTGGAGACCTACGGAGGTTACTCCATCACATGTCCATGCACTCCAGAGCAGTTCTGGTGCACACTCATGAGTACAGACACAAGATCAGTTCAGATGTCTCTCTCACTCTTCCCTGGTTTCCTCCTTTTCAGAAGTATGTGTGTTTGTGTGTGTATGTGTGTGTTTAGAGGATGTGTATATGTGTGTTATGACCGCAGCGCCAGGTCCGTACTGTACGTCTGGTCAGAGTGAGAAAGCACGGGCAAAAAAAAAACGCTTGTTTCCCGACAAGGCGAAGTGCAAAAGCCGTGTTTGTTTGCAAAGCCTCTCAGTGAGCAGCCAGTGTGCGTCCTCCACCCATACATGGCATATGAGGCGGCAAGAAAAGGTTAGAGATGAGATATGAAATAATACAGATGATTGCTTTCCCAGCTGGGAGACTTGTTTGTGTCTGGGGGGGGGGGGG
>JAGFZM010002136.1:196770-207546 GCA_017657215.1 Limnothrissa miodon | reverse complement strand
GGGGGGGGGAGGTGTGTGGAACAGAGAAAGAAAACAGGAAAGGAGACTGAATAGAGGGCACGGGTATCCAAGTGGGAATAGCAAAGAAGGGAAGGAGAATTGAGAGAAAAGAGAGAGAGAGAAAGAGAGAGAGGAGAGAAAAGGAGATGAGCTGGGTGTAGAAAATGAAAGGAAATATGTGAAAAAAAAAGATGCGTGGAGGAGAGGAGAGGAGAGGAGAGGAGAGGAGCAGAGACGAGCGAGTGATGCCAAGGAGCGGAGGGGTGTACTGTATTAAGTGTCTGGGGTCCCGCTGGCAGACAGGTCGAGAAGAGACCCAGGAGCAGAGTGGGGAAGAGTGGGCACAGAAGCGGCTCCTCCCCGGGCTCTCCTCCAGGCCTCCTCTGGTCCAGCGGAGCGGCTGATGAGGCTAGCCCACTAGTGCAGGGAGGGGATGTCACCCAGCCAGGACCCCGGCAGCGGTCTGGGACAGGGGAACTCATTCTGTGGGACCACACACAGACATACATACACACACATAGACAGACAGAGAAAACATACACAAGAGGAGGGCATTAAGACTAGACCCCAATGTAAACTATGAGATTATTGATATTAACTACAGAAAATGTCAACACTTCATAGGTTACTATAATGGGAAATATAATAACTAGTATTTTTTGCCATTCTAGATCAAATCGAGAGAGAGAGAGAGAGAGAGAGATTGAAAAGCAATTTTGAGAATGGTAGCAATGTATGCCATCAATAAAAACGCCAGTGACTTGCTTGTGCTGTGGGTTTCAAAATTTTTTCAACATGGAAGATTTTCCGGAGACTTCTGTTATTGTTTGTCAGTTTGAATGGTGTTTTAATCATGGGTGTCATGTGCTCTCATCATTAGATATGTGGGTGGCTATAAAACCCACACAGATCTGCAAGCCTTCAGTGCCAGGTCTGATTAGACCTATTTGCAATCCAAGCCACACACACACACACACACACTCACACACACTCTCTCTCTCTCTCTCTTTCTCTCTCTCTCTCACACACACACACACACACACACACACACACACAATATGTGAATGTGTGTGTGTGTGTGCTGAGGTTGTAGTGTCCCAGTTCATTTAAAATATACAGTATTTTAGGTCACACAATTTAAGTGACAGTCTCCCCTTTTTAAGTGTTCATTTGTAGAATAATGCAACTGAGACAAAGCTAAACACTTGCAACACAACCCATGATTATTTCAGTGAGAGGCAAGCACAAAAAGGACACAAGGGCCCTGACAATTAGTCTTAAAAGCACAGAAAACTCAATATATATATTTTTTCAACACTGGCACATAGCTATCTAGCCTACGGTCTCATTCCTGAACAGCAACAAGAACACACCACACCACACCACCATTTCTTCCTGCCATATTCTTATTGTCTACAATTTGAATGATTAGATGCTTTGCCTCTTGTTATGAATGTGCCACTGTGAATGTGTGCTCCCCAGGGCAAGAGTGTGACACACCGGTGAAATATCACTGAAATAACCACGCTAGTCTAGTCCACACCATGCCAGTGGCTTATTATTGCATTCGGGTTTAATTTGAATGTAATTGGACCACACAAAGCACACAAATGACCATTGCTCAGATAAGATGTTTATCTAAACTAGATTGAAGGAACTTTCTAGAATGGCAATTTGTGACCTGCATTGTGACACAGTGATTATTATCACGTTCAGTCTTTGGTTCAACATTGCATTACAATATAAACCCAACAAAATTATTAAGGGCCATTCTCTCCCTGCTTTAGAAGAAGTGTTTGTGTTTGTGTGTTTGTGTTTGTGTGTGTGTGTGTGTGTGTGTGCGTGTGTGTGTGTGTATAAGTGTTATACTTTTCTTTCTTTATCTGTATGAATGTGGTGGTGTTTTTTAATCCCTGCTGTTAATCTCGGTTGGAGGAAAACTCCATGTACAAAAATAGGCTGATAATGACATCTTATCCTTTCAGACTTGATCAATGAGGCAGTCAACAAGAGCCCCACCCCCACCCATGTGAGACAATGAGGAGGGATGTGTGGGTGGGCTGGCCAGAACTGATGACAGATTGTCTGCGAAGTGGCTGATTCTAGAGGAAGTGCGGTGAATCACATGTAGTCCTGTTCAGTTCCATTTCAGCTGGACAAAGAAGTTTACATGCATTTCACAAGTTTCACAACTTAAGTTGATTTGGTTTATTTGCTTGTCTCATAGTGCATGTAAACAAACAACGTGTGAGTATCAAGAAAGGGAATCTCAAAATGTATACTAATTAGTCGTTCTATCAAATTTGCTTAGGATGTAAGACTGAATTACTGTAACTGACATGGGAGAAAGATAAATGCATTGTTCGTCAACATTGTCAAAATAATTAGTTGATTTTAATAGTTCACCTCTGGCACACATTCATGTAAATCGGTGAGTAAAACCTATAATGAAAGTAAATCGGCATGTAAAAATATAGGCCTAATAAAAAAACTCGGTGCCATAAAACGTACAATAAAGTAAATTGGTAAAGGTAAAGGTAAAAATCTGCACATCACATATACTCCTTAACAACTTTTTTGGAGTTCTCAGCATTATTTTTTAACCCTAACTGAGTCTGAGTCAAAGTCTGAGGAAGGCTTTGAGGTTGGATTGAAGTACTTCAAACCTGGTTCCGATTTAATAACTTAACAACGATGTTAAAGATGAAAAGAGTTGACCTTTTACTCAACTTTTTGGAAATTATATAATAGGATCTCAGGGCTCTAAGTGTAAAGATTACATAGCTCAATCTTGTACCTTGAGAACCACACACATCTGCACACACAGACACACACACACATAGAGAGAAAAATCCAGCTCTGGGATGGTAGTAAGTTGCTTTCATTCTGTGAATTCCCTCTTCACCAGGGGGGATATTCTCCAGTTCCTGGGGTGGGCTGGGGTGTGGTGGAGGATTGGTGAGGGGCCTGTGCTGTGTGAGCTTTGACTGCAGGTAAATCTGAGCTTTAATAGCATTGATGTGTGAATCACAGAGATTGGGACTGAATATGGCAGCCTCAGCAGTTTAAGTCAACTCTAGGGGATTGGCATGGCATTAACCGCGACTGTTTGCAACAGGGATTGGGAAATCTCTGTTTCCTTCACTTTCTCTCTCTCTCTCTCTTTCTCTCTCTCTCTTTTTTTTTTATTTTTTACTTTTCCTGCTCCATATTCTCTCTCTTTCTCTTTTTGACTTTTTCTCATTCTGTCTTTCTGTTCCTCTCTTCCCTCGCACTCAACCTCTCACTTCTTCCTCAGTTTCTCTCTTCTACCACTTTCTCTCTTTCTCCCTCTCTCTATCTTCCCATATGGTTATCTCTCTCTCCTCCTTTCCTTCTGTAGCAGACATGTGTGCGTGTGTGTGTGTGTGTGTGTGTGTGTGTGTGTGTGTGTGTGTATGTCTGTGACATGCCGTCGGCTCAGCTTTAATACAGGTATAATCATACAGACGGGAGGAAGCTGCTCCTGCTCTTCCTCCACCTCCTCCTCTTCCTCCTCCTCCCTTGTTTAATAGGTGCTGGCTTATGGCTGACACAGCAGCCTAGTGCTCAGATCAGACTCAGGGAATGTACCAGTGCAAAAGGACACATAGAAACTACGCACGCACACACGCACACACACACACACACAGCGCACATCTGGCACACACGCACACAAACACGCTAACATCTGGCAGCCTTTCAGACATGAGGAAACACAAAGCACTAATGCAGATCTCTCTGTCTCTGTTTGCCTATCTTTCTCTCTTTCTTGTTCCCTCTTTCTATATCCCCTATCCTCAGAGACAAAACAACACACACATCTACACATGTATTTACATGCCACTACGTTTCAAACACACACACACACACACACACAGACACACACACACACACACAAACACAAACAAGAGGCTCAGTAAAATTCACGAAGCCCTCCAGGAGAACTCTGCAGATATATCTGGTCTCTCTGTTCTCTTGTGAGCCACCCCGAATGATCTACACACATATACAAACACACACACACATACACACACACACACACACACACACACACACACACAGACACACACACACACAAACTGTCCCCCCCATATTTCTCCAACACACCTAGTTGCGCGTGCGCACACACACACACACACACACACACACAGAGAAACTGTCTGTCTCTCTCTCACAGACACACAAACACACATGCAGAGGGAGAGAGAGAGACAAACACTGAAACATTCATGCCACTAAAGCCTTTCTGAATTTAAATTAATTTACACATACATCCAGCTTCTCAAACATGAGGAAACATACATCAATCATGCAGACATCTCCCTCTGTATGTCTTTCGCTCGCTCTCTCTGTGTCCCTCTATATCTATCCCTTACCCTCAATCACAAAACTCACACACACATTTACACATCACACTACCTTCTACACACACACACACACACACACACACACACACAGCAGGTCTGTGACCTGCATCACAAGGAAACTTCACACACGCACATATAGAGTACATACTGTACACACACACACACACACACACACACACACATTCACCTGCAAAAAAACAAGAGGCTCGCTAAAACACAGTGTGAATTCACACACACACAAATACACACATGCATAGGCTGTCACCCACACAAATGTTCTTGCTCTCTCAGAGAGAGAGAGAGAGAGAGAGAGAGAGAGAGAGAGAGTGAGAGAGAGAGAGAGAGAGACTAAATAATCTGTTGGATACAGAGAGATACACATATTGTGTACACATATATTTACTTTCTAGAACCAGAGGACATCTCTCACTCTGTCTATCTTTCTCTTTCCTACACACACACACCCACACACACACACACACACACACACAGGCCACTAAGAATGGTGTGAGGTGGGTGAATGCCTGTGACCATTTTGGTTTGCCAAACAGAAACACACACATATGCACCCACGCACCCACACACACACTCACACACACACACACACACACACACAATCTCTGTGTCTACCATCTGTAATAGCGATCTTGGCATGGCAAACCGTCTATACACACACACACACGCACAAACAAGAGGCTCGCTAAAATCCATGAAGCCCTCCGGGAGAACTCTGCTGAAATCTCTGGTCTCTGTTCTCCTGTGAGCCGCATACAGAGTCACATAAACACACACACACACAAAGACTGTCACCCACACAAACTCTCTCTCTCTCTCTCTGTCATACACACTCACACAAACTGATATCTCTGCTGCCTCTTTTCTCTTGTGAGCGTGCTCAGGATGATCTGAAATGACCCAGCGGCACATCGTTTCAAAGATGAAAGTCCTGGATGGTCGCTGCCAGGCTGCCAGGCCAGCAGGCCACAGTTTGTTTGTTGTATTGAGGAAGAGATAACTGTGTCACTCTCTCCCCACACACAAACAACATCCACACACACACACACACACACACACACACACACATTCCGTTCTTGCTGCAATCATCCAGATCGAGTGGGTGTTGGTATCATCACCTACTTAAAAATGAGCTTCTAGGCAGCAGTCTCAGTTCTACCTGCAACAAAGACAGCCTTTTCTGTAGCTGCTTGGCCTCAAATGTCAGTCTCTCTCTCTCTCTCTCTCTCTCTCTCTCTCTCTCTCTCTCTCTCTCCCTCCTTCCTTTTCTCATTATAATTTTTTTTCTCTTACACAGTACCCAACCCCCCCCCAACACACACACACACACACTTCCCTTTTCCTCCCTTTCCAGAACACCGTTGGCAAAGGCCACGTGCTATTAAAAGATTACTTGAACAGGCAGCCACTGGGGCCTACACTCTAAATTATTATTGTGGGCTATTTTGGTTAAATAATATGCGTTACTTTATTTAGCAGCCACAGTGGCAGCCATCGCTCATTCAGATTTGGCAAGAGACATTTTAGCACTCAAACAGCAGTAGGTAGGCCTACTCTATAAAAAATAAAACCGCAGTTAAACAAATTTGTTCTGGGTCAACAATAAGGTCTTTTGTCCAATCTTATAAAAGGTTTTGTCAGCTTTGTCAACTTGGATGAACTAGGATGATGCGGTAATCACTTTCTGCTGCCACTTTCTGCTAACTGATCTACAACAAATGCAACTGTTGTCTCACATGATAGAGTAGCTCAATCTTCAACTGCCTTCTCTCATAATTAGGACACACAGCATAGAATAAATTGAGCCTAATTCACCAATCATTCTTACAAAGAAACTGGTCCTTAAAATAAAGTTAGACCTTTTCATTTACAAATGTAAGGAAGATATTGTTGAATGAGGTCTATTAGAGGTAATTTCACACCAGTTTGAACAAGAGTCATCACACTAATTTAGGTTATTTTGTAAGCAGTATAACTTGTTCATGTCAACCTGTGTTTTGTTTAATATAGAAAATGCACTTGCAAGAGGAGTTAGCCATGCTGTCATATTGAAATACCAGCATACCATACTACTGTGATGTGTCTCGTCTGTGTTAGTGTGTGTAATATGCACAACTGAGCTATTTCTTGTTGCAAATGACTTGTCTCCTCTGTTTTCCTCCTGCTTAATGAGACTAGTCCCAGCAGGCGCAAGGCTTGCCTGTAATTAAATCATACGTGTTGGGTCTAATTAGGGCTGGGCTAAACATGAGGTAATTAGTTAGGGGTGAGTCAGGAGACGGACGTAAGGAGTAGGACATATGCTAACGCTTGTTTCTCCAAGGGGTCCTGCCTTCAATTAACCCACAGAGTCTGGCCTGTGTGCAAGACAAACACACACATACACACACACACAGCTTGCCCATATACACACAACACTAATGACAGGAGAAAATGAGACACACGTGCGCACACACACTCACACAGACAGATATGACTGGGGAGATGAAGACAGGTCAGCTGTACGAGCCTCAATCTGACAGGATTATTAATATTTTCCGAAGAACAGACAGGGGAAATTACTTCCTGCCTGACCATCACTACAGCATCTTAGGATTCTTTGCGTGTGTGTGTGCGTTTGTGTGTGCCTGACCATCCATGTATGCACGCCTTTGTGCATGTGTGTTTACATTATTTCTGTGTCTGTGTGTCTGTGTGTATGTTTTTGTTTATTTGGGTGTAGACATGTTCCCAAATAAGGTCACACTTAAAATCCCTTTCCTTGACTGTAGCACACATTTTCCAAAACCTTGACTATAATTAGGTGAGCTAGAACGGGAACCGCTTTAGAAAATTATTTGATTTACAACATGATTTAACCAGACAAAATCAGGGGTTGGAACTACAATACCCATTTAGGACAAAATAATGAGAGAAACTGGCATTGCAGGCAGAAGTTATCCTATTGCCCAACGGGGCTGACACGACACTTTGTCAGCAAACGTCCAGGCGCGAAAAGCATTGTAATGCATTTGTGATCATAGTCGTTTGAACTGTCTATTTTAAGTTATCTTTTTGAGAAGTTATTCAAAGAGATTTGTAGAACATATCACCACCCACCCCCACTACAAATAGGGTTTCCATGGTGAATATTAGGAGTTTTGTGATTGAAAAACATGAAAATAAAATGGATTTGTATAAAGCAAGTGGTGGAACAGAGGTCTGTATATAAATGCAGAAAAAACTACTGCAGAATGGCCGGGAAGGTGACTAAGTGAATATAAGTTTAATTTCTTTTCTTATTCTTCTTATTCTTTGTACCTTTTCGGTGCAGACTATGTACAACATGACTTCCGTTTCTAAGCCTACAATTTGATCTTCAAATACTTTTTTAAAGGTTTTTCTGCTAGAAACTAGAAAATGAAAATTCTTCCTGAAACTTTAAAAAATTCAGTATTCTCACTTATTAAGCATCAACCTCCAGGTCCAGTATCATAAATACTAACCTTGCTGACAACAGCGATCTCAAGTACCTTAGCAACAGCCTGGCAACCACTCCCACAGTTATAACATGGCAACCAATATATGGGAAAAAACACATAACAGCATAGCAACTACTACCACAATGGCAACATACCACCCAACATGATTACATACATGATGCACTAGCAACCAGCAACCAGCTTGTAATTGTATGTATGTATTAGTCTGTGTGTGTCTGAAAAAGTTTGTGTGCGCGTGTGTGTGTGTGTCAGAAAGGGACAGAGAGAGAGAGAGAGAGAGAGAGAGAGAGAGAGAGAGAGAGAGAGAGAGAGAGAGAGAGAGAGAGAGAGAGAGAAAGGAAGATTTGACACAATTATTCCTGTATCACCTTAGAGGGTCTGTGTTTATCTTTGAGTGAGTGTGTGTGTGAGGGAGATTGAGTGTGTGTGTGTGTGTCTGTCCATGAGTGTGTTTATTTGCGCTATGCACATGTTATGCATCTCTGAGCTCATTATGACTAAATGCTGGGTTGCCTAATTTACTCCTGGTTGGGTTTTTTTTTTTTTCAGGCTCTCTCGCCTACTCACTACACTTTTAGACACACACAGAGACAGAGGAGAGGGGGCGGGGAACAAATCCCTTCAATGCAGACAAGAATACAACATGGCTTTTACAATGGAGCCCTTGCTTGCAAATCACAGACATGAAAGCAGGCTATTATGCCACTGCAAGCACATTACTGATAGCAAACCAGCGTGCTACTATGCCCCAAGCGACCCACCGTTTTAGGTGTAAACAGCTATAAGAAACAAACCCAGGATTTACTGAATACCAGAAGGTGACAGCTAGCCAAACTTGTTTCAGTGGCAAAATGGTGTGCCATAATGGGCTGTAAAAAACTGAAGTAGCAAGCCAGAAAGGGTGTTTATGATTTTCCACGAGGGAAACTATTCCTGAAAATTGAAAACAGTGTCAGCTAAACGCACAAATAACTTTTCAACATTTGTGTGTTTGCTGATTTTGCACTTTCTGGTTTTGTGTCAGTGACTCACATTGCTTCGAGTTTGTTAGTGCTCTGATGAATCGTTTCAGTATGTCATCGCACAAATAGCCTTATAAGCCAATTTGAAAAAAAAAAAAACTGTAAGACCAAAACCTAATTAGAGTTGGAGCCAAAGCATTTGGCCAATACTCTAGTAGCTCAGGAACTGGGACCTGAGAGGACAAATAGTCATGGGGTTGGGGTTGGCCCAAGTATGCCCCAGGGGCCAACTGTCCCTGTTGGTAAACAGTGTCGACTAAATACACAAATAACCTGGTGTCAATCTTGGTCTAGACAGGGTCAGACAAAGGTCAGGCTTTACTCAAATCAGCCGCTGGCACAGTCAGCTCCTGCATCTGCCGACTACATCACAAGCGCCTGCTGTTGTACAGTAAAAAAAATCAGAGCTGAGCTGTACTGCATGATATCAGGCGGAGAAGCCATAGTGTCGTAGCTGTGTTGCAGTAGCACAATGTAACTATAGGAACTCATGCCCCCTCACTCTCATTTCTTGTCAAATATTGTCTATCCTATTAGGTAAAGACCACAAAGTATTGAAGCCTGAAGATGACAAGAATAGAGACAGCTGCAGTACTGTGTTACTGTCCCTTTTTTCAATGAGGCCTCTTTGAGTTGTCACATGATGATTTCCAGTGCAAGCCTTTATTGAATTACTCCAGGAGGGAAAAAAAAAGATTAATTCCATAGCCGAGAACAGGAATAAATGAATATGTAACTCGCATGGCCTCGAGTCGCATATCGCCTGAAGACAAATATTATGACTCGCACACAAGCAATACACACAGAGTATGCAGTATTTACGCAAAACAGGTTAAAATATTTAAAACCAATATTTCTAAAAATATATATTTAGATTTGGAATTGTGATCAGGCTATGAGAATAAGTGTGTGTTAGTGTACAGCACTGTGACGTGTCTCGGGTGATTCAGAGAGAGGGTCTGAATGGGGACAGCTTCATATCGACCCGTCTTAAATCCAGCTGTGCCTGGACGAAAAAAAGGCTTGTCAAATTTTTCCTCCTCCACATCGAAAGAGAAAGAGAGAGAGAGAGTGGGTGGCAGAGAAGAGTGAAAGCAGAGGGAACCGAGAGGTGTGAAGAGCTCAGTAGGAGATGGGAAAATACTGTGTGTGAGTGTGTGTGTCTGTGAATGAGAGAGAGAGAGAGAGAGAGAGAGAGAGACAGAGATGTATGGTTGTGTGTCAGTGTGTTCCTGGGTGGGCAGTTGAGTAGGAGAGTGAATGGGTTAAAAGCAGGAATTAAACATGCATATAGCATACGATGCTGGCTGCAGAGGCAGAGATAATACATGTTATTGCCACTGTACAATAGCGCGAATGGTACAGGAAGTCAGACAGAGAAAGAGGGTCATTACCAGTACATTTATCCTTTTCCGCAAACATAGAGGACCAGCCACTGCAGAAACACAAACTCAAAGGAAAGCAAAAGAAAACAGCATGACTCCAGAGACGGAGACAGTCACTCAGTAATGGGGCGATTGCAGAGATTCCTGAGGACTACAGGCAGAGCAGCCCATGTTTTGAGTGCCTGATGCCTTTTCATATCAAGGGAGTTGGAAAGAAAAGAGCCATGAAAGAATGCAAAAGAAGGGCAAGGCAGAGAAAAAGGAAGAGAGGAGAGGAATCATGATGAGAGCAGAGGAGAGGTGGAAAGAGCTGGACAAGAAGAGAGAGGAGGGGAAGGATGGGTTGAGTGAAACAGAGGAGATGGAAAGATGAGGAGAGGAGCTGGAAAAAGAAGGGCAGAAAATAGAGAAGAGGAAGAAAGGAGAGAGACAGAGAGAGAGAGAGAGAGAGAGAGAGAGAGAGAGAGAGAGAGAGAGAGAGAGA
>JAGFZM010002136.1:173607-196760 GCA_017657215.1 Limnothrissa miodon | reverse complement strand
AGAGAGAGAGAGAGAGAGAGAGAGAGAGAGAGAGAGAGAGAGAGAGAAAGGAAAATGACAGGAGGGGAGCTGACGAGAAGACAGGAAAAGAGAGGAGCGTAAACCAATGGAGAGACTAATATTTCAGTCTGGAGGAGAAGAGAGAGAAAAGAGAAAAAGGGGAGAAGAGGAAAAAGAGAGAGAAAAGGGAGGTAAGGAACACAAGGAGACTGGAGAGGAGAGGAGAAAAGTAAAACAGCAGATTAAGGGAGAGGAAAAGACTAGAGAAGAGAAAAAGACATGGGAAGGGAAGAAAAAGAAAAAAAAACATGGAGAAGAGAGTTGTAGGGTGTACAATATGTGTATGTGTGTGTGTATGTGTGTGTGTGTGTGTGTGTGGCGGGGGGTTCTCAGAGCAATGTGTGCGTTAGGGGAAGAGTCTCTTTTTAGCGGGCTGTTAGGGAGGCTCTGCCCATATGGCTGATGCAAAAATGTCAGCCTGGGGCCCAGCTAGAAAAACTATAGCAGCACATCACATCACAGCACAGCACAGCACAGCTCCCAGCACTTGGAGCCCAGTCTCTTTCTTAGCAACAGCACCCTTTAATAATTCAAACATTGGATGAACTGAGCTGGAGAACTTCAATTAAAATAGGTTTCAATGGGAAGATAATAAAAAATTAGACCATGTGTGTAAGAGTGTGTGTGTGAGTGTGTGTGTGTGGTTGTGCAGTACCATAGAGAGAGCTTTCTAGGCTTTTTACATTAGTAGCATGAACCAAATAAAGAGGAATTAGGGGTTATTAGAGCCAAGGTAGTGTGCATTAGTGAGGAAAGAGGCCTTCCCTCAAGAAGACAGGGGTCTGAGACATGTGATGTCATGAACTAGGCAAAGAAATAAGAGGTAAGTGACAGGAAGAAAAGGGAAGATAGAGAAAACATTAGAGGATTAGAAAAAAGTGACATATGGTGAAAAGGAGGAAAAAGGTATAGAGAGAGAGAGAGAGGAAGTACAGAAATCTGAGTTCAGATAGGGTAAAGCTATGGCTAAACCCCACTTATCACTCTGTCTGAATATTTCAGTTTGATGTAGATGAGATGCAAAAGAATACATTACTACAATGTTTTGAACTCCACTTTAGACAAAGTGCATTTCATGATCTCAGACAGACCTTTATGACAATGCATGAGTCATGCAGGAACTTTCCATGGTAAAAACTAAAACAAATACCTACCGTAAACATTCTAATTTGTTACCAAACCCATCCAACCAAACAGCCATATGAACTAATGACACAGATCTGCTCAGAATGGCAAAATATAAACCTCTATTGAAATTCATGGCCATATTTGTCACACAGTTTCTTTCACAGTTTCTTTTTTCTAAAAAATGTCCCTTAGAATGTCACTCAGTCCCTTTAGACTTCACTTGAGATCTCATTTGCGTGGGCAAATTGGAAACATTCTCGACAAATGTTGTAGCCTGTTGGGAAAGGCTGGACAAAAACTAGTTGCATCTGTTTAGGTACAGTAAACACCATCATAATAATACCATATCAAGTATTTGAAAGTTTGTCTCAGTCGTTTGTTCTATTTTGTAGTTACAAAATATCAGCCAATTCAGAATGGGATGGGCATCAAACAACAGAAGTGACTGTTGGACTTGAGCATTACTGTAAAGGTCTGCAAAGTCCAAGTTCAGGACGTTTTTCAAAAGCACAGTCTATGGTGCATACTATAGATGTGTTGCATATACATTGAATTTCCACAGCTGACAGAAAGAGCAGAAAAGCAAGAACACAGACGATAATAGATGCGCTCTGAAGGACTGCGCTCACAGCAGGCATTTAACAATGGCAGGATGTATTGTACACGGGATCGTAGAAGATGGTGACCTCACAGAACTCCTGTCTATTCAAGTTCTTTACTTTGCAGCGAAAAAAGAGAGAGAGAGAGCGATTCAGTGACAAAAGATTGAAAGAATACATAATAGGGTGCCGGCTTCGGAGGTGTCTTTGCTTGCCCGAGTCGCCAAGCTTTGAATTAAAAGCATGGCCTCGGTGCTCAGTGAACTACACGGCCACGGTTCCTCAGCAGCAGCACAAACACATGGCAGGAGGCAGGGAGAAGCCTTGGTAATAAAGAAGCTCTGTGCTAACCAATCACCATGGGCCAAAGCACCCCAGGAAGTAAGCTGGAGAAACGAAGCTTCAAGAAATAGCAATGTTCTCTTTCGTTTCGAAGCCGAAACGTACGAGTGGATGATGCCTATCATCTCCTACTTTTCTGAAGTCAATTTTAACCAACCCTTTGAAAAAAGGGCAGTAAGCGCACTGACGCGCGCAGGCAACTACTTAGACAGCCCTGCGTGACGTCAGAAAGTCTATATATTGACTGCGCTTACGCTTCAGGTCCTCTTTGCCTCTTTCACCTCGCCTACTGCGTGTGTTTCTGAGTCGCCTTTTCAACAGCCTTTTCCGTTTGCTTTCGCAAATATTCCTAAAACCAATGGCTTTTTTGAAAGCCCACCACAAAAGCTTTTTTCAAAGCTCTCCGAGGGATTCCGTCTTGCTCCAAGTGCTCACGCCGGTCCCTGACTTCTGGTACCCCGAGACGCAAGATGGCTACTCGTCGTTGTACTGACTGTGATCGTCCCATGGCGATTTCCGACCGCCATGCTATCTGCTTCATCTGTATGGGGAGCGAGCATGCTATGCTCGCTTTTTCGCGGCCAGATCTCTGCTCGGCTTGCGAATGCCTCTCCCCTACGGCTATCGCCAACAGAGCGGCATTTTTCGTGGGTTGTACTGGTGTTCCAGGGGCGGCCCCTACCCCCGTTGGTGCTAGTGCTCTCTCCACCCGCCAGTCTATCGATTTTCCCCCGGCGTCCTCGCACCCGGATGGGCTAATCGACCGGTCTTCAGTGGCTACTCGGCCGTCGGTTAGCTTCTCAGCGGCTAGCTTGCTACCAGCTAGCCAGCTAACCGCGGCCCACCAGGCTAGCCCTGCTAGCTCCATCGACGCTGCCTTTGCCCGCGCGGCTACCACGCCGCCTCAGGGCGACGATGACGACCCAGTTATCGAAGCTGTGGATGAGGAGGAGCTTGCTTCCTTCCTCTCCGCTAAAGGCTGCGCCACCGTGGAGGATTTGCCACCTGTGTTGAAGACCCACGCCGCCCAATAAGCTTCTGAGCTAGCTTCGTTGGCTACGCAGGCGGCTAGCAAGCTAGGCCTGCCTCCGCCTCAGCGCTGTCCGGGAGGGCGTTTCGACCCCTTCTCCCCTCTCCGGACGCTCTCCCTCTCCCTGCTCACCCCACGGTTGTGGCTGATGCACAGGGCTCATGGGAGGCTCCCTACGCCGCCATTGCCCCTATCCAGGGGCACGCTGCATTTTACGTGATGGACGGAGCGGGCGCCACCGGCCTCATGCAGCTTCCTCGCGTCGAAGATACGGTCGCTGGTTGTCTAGCACCAGCCTCTGCCACCACCTGGACTTTGCCTCCCGAGCTTCCCTCCAAGCCGTGTCAGCGCACGGAGAAGCTCGCTTCTAAGGCCTTTATCTGTACAGGCCAGGCGGTAAGGGCGATGAATACCGCCTTTCTCCTCTCCTCTCTGTCTGAGGAGCTGGTGGCAGATCTGACAGCGCAGCCGTCGGACTTAACCCTCCATCAGCTGTGCAGAGTTACCGCTCTCACCTTGCTGGCCATCAGGGCGGCCATTAAAGCCGACGGGCGCTCCCTTGGCTCTTTGGTCGTCCTAGACAGGCACCTCTGGCTGAACCTTTCGTCCATGCCAGAGAAGGAGAAGAGGCATCTGATGAACGCTCCCATCTCCGCTGATGTTCTGTTTGGCCAGGCGCTGGAACTACAGCGCGATCGCTTAGAGAAGACGAAGTCGGCGGCTCAGGCCCTGCAACCCATGCTTCCTAAGCGTGCGCCGCCTCAGTCAGCCGCTCCCGCTGCTCCTCAGACGCGTGCTCGCGCGCCTCAACGGACGCAACAGAAAAAGAAGGCGGACGCGCCCAAAGCCGCGCCACAGCCGGCTACTGGGTCGCAACCTGCTTGGCAGCGCTCCCGCTCACGCGGGCGCCCGGCTCCCGCCAACCGTCCAGCTAGCCAGGAGCGGCGTAAGAGGTCACAGCAATCCTGATGTGATCGCGTGTGCGCGGCAGAGCATGTCATGCGATCACCATCCATTGACTGCTATGCCTCTGTGTGCTCTAAAAGGCATGGGTCTTCGCTCTGCAGTCCCCAGCTCGGAGCGTTCCCCCCCGCTTCGGCGGTCCTCTCTGATCTCACCCCCTTACGGAGCGCTGAGTTTGCCTTGTTCACAAGCACTCCGCACACACACTTTCGCCCCTCTGGGGCAATGTTTCAGAATGAGCCCCGGCCCAGGCCGGAGGACGCTCTCTGTTCTGTCAGCGCTATCGCGCACTGGGGCACCGATGCGGTCTCCGCCGCACGTTCAGCTGACACACGCCCTGCGCTATGCGCCTCGCGTGATATAACGCCTCGACGGCGCCCAGGTGGCGCCGAGGCCTCTGCTAATGTCACGGTCTCCGCGTCCTCTGTCTCTCGCCTCCGAGCAGTGGGCATGCGACGCTTCGGAGTCGTTCACGGTCGAGAAGTCCTCCCCGTCCTCTCTCGCCGCTTCTGTCGGTCGATTTATCACCCAGATACGAGCAGACCTGTCTGCCCAGTCTGACAAGTCTGCCTTTGGCCAGACGGGTAACTTCTCCCCCCTCTCCTACGCACACTCCAGGTCGGCCGCCCCACGGGGCGTCGCAGGTGAAGTGCGCGGCTCACCGACCACCAACGTCGCTGACACGCGCTCCAGGTCGGCCGCCCCACGGGGCGTCGCAGGTGAAGTGCGCAGCTCACCGACATCGGATTTCGCTGACGTGCACGCCAGGTCGGCCGCCCCACGGGGCGTCGCGAGTGATGCGCACGGCTCATCAGCCACGCGTGAGCGCCCAGCGGTCTCACACACGGCTAACTTGCCCTCAGCCCCCACACTACGTCGGATCTCTAGCCTGTCAGTCGGACGCTCTTCAGCTTCCCGGACAGCCTCAGTCTTTGACCTCGGCCCCCCCAGTGCCACTCAGGGGCAGCATAGCACTTCGTTTGTCCTTGCTGCCTCCTCATTCCGCCGCTCTGCTCAGGCAGAATTGGGCGATGTGCACAACGTCACGTTGGGTTCTTTCAAAAGTGTTGAAGGGCTATCAACTGCAGTTCAGGTGGCCACCCCCGCCCTTCAGAGGTGTCATGGAGTCCTTCCTGAGACGGGCAGTTCTGTGCCCGTCACTCTGTGCCCGGTCAGAGCGCTTTGTGCCTATTTGACGCGCACACAGAGCATCAGGAGGACGAACCAGTTGTTCGTCTGCCATGGCGAGCGTGCCAAGGGTCAGGCCTTGTCTACCCAACGCATGTCGCATTGGCTTACTGAAGCCATACGTCTGGCATATGAGGCGGCGGGTGTTCCTCCGCCTGCTCATGTCAGGGCGCACTCCACCCGTGGAGTGGCGGCTTCTTGGGCCTTCTGGAAAGGCGTCCCTATGAAGGATATCTGTCTGAGCGCTTCGTGGGCCTCAAGCAACACCTTCGCGCGTTTTTACGCATTGGACGTCACCAGGCCGGGTGTAGCAGAGAGTGTTCTCTCTGGGCCCGGCGGCGGTCCCATGGATCTTCCCACCTCGGGCTCCTCGGTGTAGGGCTCTTGAGGCTTGGTTGTAGTGATCCACTCGTACGTTTCGGCTTCGAAACGAAAGAGAACGTTACGGATACTAACGTATCCTCGGTTCTCTGAGTGAGAAGCCGAAACGTACGCTTCGGGCCTCAATCGCCGACGCTGGCGAGCTTGGCAAAGAGGACCTGAAGCGTAAGCGCAGTCAATATATAGACTTTCTGACGTCACGCAGGGCTGTCTAAGTAGTTGCCTGCGCGCGTCAGTGCGCTTACTGCCCTTTTTTCAAAGGGTTGGTTAAAATTGACTTCAGAAAAGTAGGAGATGATAGGCATCATCCACTCGTACGTTTCGGCTTCTCACTCAGAGAACCGAGGATTCGTTAGTATCCGTAACGTTTTCACACCTTATTTGGAGCAATTGACTTCTGTGAAAATCTGTGGCATTTTAACTAAAGTTTGTTTACTTTGGGTATAATACTTTGATAAAAGAGTAACAGGTTTCCCTATAATCCTGAATAAAAGGTCAACTGGATCCCTTCTAATGATAAAGAAACGTTACTATCTCAACCAAAGACGTCAAATATTACACTAATGAAAGCATTAGACTTGGTTACATTACCCTCGTGATAACCAAAATCATAGAGCAATAACCTATCCGAATTACTGCTCAGGATCTCCTAATAATAGGTGCACTAAAGTGCTGGGCTTGCTCTAGCACTCAACATGGAGGGCCCATCTCACTGACAGCCAACAGAGCTTTATAATAACAGTACAGTAATGATCATCTCTGCAGCATGCATGGGTTCCACAAACAAAAATATCATCAGTAGCTACAGACCTCATCTGATCTGACCATCATATGAGACTTGCAGTTAGTCTGGGTCTAGGGCATATCTTGTCTTGTTCTATTTTGAACCCAGCTTGGTTTTAATCTGATTCGAGCCCCGATCTGGGTCAAATTAGCCCTGGACTTGCTCTGTTTTAGTTTAGGTAATGTTAGCAGGAATTTTGTGTGAAGTTATCTACTCACACATTAGAAAGGCACCATGAGACACCTATCAGTTTGAACTGGATGGAACTGTGTATGCGTGTTTCTCTCTGTGTGTGTGTGTCTTGAATGATTTCCTGGGTGTGTGAGTTCCATCTGTCCAGTTTGCTCAGCCTCTGCAGGGATCACGCCTACAGATAAAAAACTCCTGGCCTCCCTCATAAATTAGCATATTTCAGGAAACTTTCTTTACTGCCATGGCATAAAACTTGGATTCAAGAGCCTGATCCCATCTGAACTCAGTGGTGTGTGTGTGTGTGCGTCTAAATGTGTTAGGGTGAGGGTGTGTCTCCCTCTCTGTGTGTGTGTGTGTGTGGTGTGCGTGCATACAGTTGGAAGACAAGCGCTGGCCGCTTGGTTTTGATTTAACTGGCAGCCCATTTAATTGACCTTGTGAAGGCAGGGAGCAGCTGAGAGATGTGCTGAGAGGATGAGCACAGATTAAAGCAGCGGGTGGTGGTGGTAGGGCTAGTGTTAGTGGTGCTTCTGGTGAGGCTAATAAGAGAAGTGGCTCCACCTCAGGTCCCCTATATGTGTATATATGTGTGTGTGTGTGTGTGTGTGTGTGTGTGTATTAGCCCTTGTGAGTAAGTGATTCAAAGTCATAAATATTTCACCATTTTGCTGAGGGGGGTATAATAAATATTTTCCATTGTTTAATCTGTCTTTTTATTACGAGATTATCAGTGTTATATGTATAAACCATGAGAAAATAAGATTTCAGTGACCAGTGTTTTGTGTTTTCTGAATCAGATCAGAAACTTGATCTTTTTATTATGAAAGGTTTTCTGAGTTATTTTCATTTCTCTCTTTGACTTGACAGAGGAAGTAGGAGGCTGAAACAATAATTATATATATACTGTGTATGTGTGTGTGTATCAAATATCTCTATATCTATATATGCATATCAAATCAAGCTAGAGTGTTGATTTCTTCTTGCTGTAATGTTTTTAAAACCATGAATCACTTAATCTATGTTGGTGGAGAGGGCCGGCTATGGTCTATTGACTGCAAATCTGCTGTTAGTCCCTGTATTGCTGGCCTTGTCCCTGACTCATATTGGGTAAACACTAGCTCCGCCCTTCAGTCTGGCTATACAGTAAGGCCAGGAATGAATCACAGCCACAGCCAGTATGGGGTGGGCTTTATATCAGTCCCTTTATCACCCTTCATCACAGTCAAGGGTGGAGTTCATGGCATCTTAAAATTCTTTGCACCACTTAAAAAAGTGAGAGTATCTCTCAGTATCTCTGTCTGAGTTCTATGTAATCCTTTTATACAAGGAATATTAAATAGCTGAGATGGACTTTTTCAAAGTACAAATCAAGACTCTAAAACCATTTTTCAAGATATTATTGACATAACATACTGTACACAATCACACACTTTTACTGTATTTATTATTATTATTGTGAGAGGTATGCAAATATAGTTTTATTTCTGACTACATTATAAAATATACGTAGAAGCACCTTTCAACATGCCAATTTTATGTCCCCTCCACTTTCCAAAGCAAACCTACCCCACTGTTTACAGTCATTAATGTGCTACTGAATGTGTGCATATTCTCCTTGAACAAATCTATGTGTTGGAGGTACCTAAAGAAATGAGTGGGAGAGAGAGATGGGGAAGAACAGGGATATGACCTTGGGTCAGACTTGGACCCAGGTCCCCGAGTTGACACCCATTGTCAAATCAGAACTCAGTCTTGATTGATGTGATTCTTTGTCTACCTGAGGGTCTCGTAAGATGGAAAGTTGTCTTTTCTATTTCAAAAGACAACCAGTCTTTGTCTGTGGAGGCAAACGGAGCACGCTCAAAGAAGAGGCTCACCATGCAGGCGGACGAGCTCTAGTCGCACACAGCCGAGAGCCACACACTTACACACACACACACACACATATATTATATATATTATATATTATAAATACACATACACAGACCCCCCCCCCACACACATACACTCACACACACACGCACACACTCATATACAAACACACAACCACTGCCCTCACAGACACACACCACATGGCTTACTCCCGGCAGGCCCACACACACAATGGAGCAATAACTTACACAGCACAGACTCGCGATGACAGTTGGCTCCAGGCCTTGTGGCGTTGCCTCACATAACCCAACCCGACCCAAACTCATCTCACTCTGCCCCCACCTCCAATCATGCTCGTCCTGACTCCTCGTCTTTTGTCTAGTATATAGCTTAATAGAATCTATATATTTTAGCATAGGCTTTCATTGATGTTTATGGTGGGGTCACGATTACATTGTTTAACTGGGGTATCGATGACCCTTTGGCTAAAGATATCTGCTAAATAGTAGTCAATTTATGTTTTATAAATGGCTATGGGTCAGACACAGGTCCATAAGGGTAGTCTGACCCATATGTGCTGCTGAGTCTGCTGAGTCATCTGGTACTACTATCAGTTCCCACTCTGTTCTCTTTGTTTAGACTCACCCCTCTTAGGAACAGGTCTTCATTTTAACACTGATGAAATTGTTCACAAACTGTGCAATATTACAATATCATAATTCATAAAGCCAACGCCATTTCATTGCTTATCACAAGCTAAATGGGGTAATTAGGGTGTTTGTGGTTGCGTGGTGTGTGTGTGTGTGTGTGTGTGTGTGTGTGCGTGCAGATGTGGTATGTGTTTTCATGCTCTTTCAGAGTATAAAGATAAATATTCAAACTAGTTGACATTCAATTTAGAAAAAGGATGCCTGTGAACAATAAGAGTAAAGCCTATTCTTTCTTTCTTCTGTTGGATTCAGTTGTATTGAAGGCAGAATCTGAGAACTCTTTGACTGACTTGCATTGTGTGGCTCGTCCCTTGCATGCTTGCAGTTGACTCAAAACACTCGTCTGCTTACAGGCAAAAGGAAAATAGAACATTACTCAAATTCAAATAGCTTTCCACTGACTTTTGTGTTACATACAGAATCCGATTCAAAGTGAAACTTACTATTTTCAAATGTTGAAATGGTCATGCCTTAATGTTGCGCACTCAACATGTTTTGTCCACACAGCCCTTCACACTGTCAAAGTTTAAACAAATGCCAGTCAATGCCAAACAGAGAGAGCATAAAAACTCTCTCACTGACAGCCAGTTTGCTATTCATTCCATATATCAGTTTTCATGTTCTTTTTCTAACTGTCTTATCTCTTTAACATAGACACAATGTGTGATACAGCATAACGTTGTCACAGAAGGGTCACCGTGGCCCCATTTGCAAACTTTGAAAGATGATTTCATGAGTGTTTTTGAATTTCAAAAAGGTGTTTTCAAATCTCTAATAGCTAATCTAATCCACACAGAACATGGGCAATTTTAGATGTTTTCAAAAACAACATGTTCAATAAGTAAAACAAAATAATCTCCATTCTATAATCCAGGAAGCCAGAGTTCCCAATCCCCATTCCTAAACCATATCCATTGGCCATTCCTAAGCCATATCCTAAGGCCATATCCTAAGCCATTCATCCGGGACAATCACCTCATTTTCAAAGCTCTCCCACGAGACAGCAGTCCGCGTGTAGACTGCCAGTTTACACGCAAACGTGAATACGAAGTTTTCCCAAAATCTGCACTTTTGCAAGAAAGAATTGTTTTCAGAGGCGACATCTCCATTTGTGTGTAAATGAAAGGCGCAAACAAAGGGAAAAGTGTGCGTTTTTAAGAGAAAACGTATATGTGTAAACAGGGTCTCACTCTACACGGCTTAGTCAGTTGCAGATGTGTGATTAGAATGTGAACATGAGGGGATATTGTCCCATTCGGGGTCAGGTAGTTATGACTGAACCCCTCTTTCTTCTGGAACACACACTATTCCTCTTTCACATAATTTTCTCACAAAAGTACCCCCCTACAAACACAGACATACACACGCGCGCACACACACACACACACACACACATTCACCATCTCCTTTATGTGCAGCGGAGTGTCCACCCTCCTGGACTAATCGCTGCTGAAGGTAATTAATGAATTTATCAGTGCAAAATCTGATGATGTGAACATTAAACTACTCCCCAAAGAGCAGTCCTTGCAAAAATATGGATTTAAAAAAAGTGGGGAGAAAATATTAATCTAGCCCCTATTGGATATTCATCATGAGGGCTCTTTGGCGTGCAAGCATTTAAGGATTTAATGGACACTTTAAGCCTGTGTGCTGTGCACCGCGGTGAGAGAATGTGTGTGTGCGCGCGTGTGTGTGTGTGTGTGTGAGAGAGAGAGAGAGAGAGAGAGAGAGAGAGAGAGAGAAAGAGAGGAAATAGCCTGTGCACAGTGACGATCTGTGTGTTCAGTAAATGAATTGCTGTTCTGCTCAGTGTGTTCAATAAATGACTTTAACAGTGTGTATGAGGCGACTGACGGGTGGGGAGGGCGGAGAGGAGAAGAGAAGAGAGGAGAGGAGAGGGGGCCAGGATCTGCAGCCGGCTGTCAGGCTGAGTCAGAGAGTGATGGAAGGCCCTGAATCTTCACACGCTCTAAAGTAGAGTAACCAAAGTGCCTCATTTCATTTAGGAACAAATTAGAATATACCGCAGCATGGTACACACACTGAACAGCAGTGCACTGCACAGCACAGACAGTAGGTGTGTGGGAAGCTCCCCACAGTGCTGTTCATATAATCAACCAATAATCAACTAAATATCATATGCCTTTACCAAACAGAAAACAATAAATGAGTCTTAGCCTAAAATTAATCAATTAGTATCAATCATTGATCATTCACATTATTTTAAGCTCAGTGTAACCAATTTTCACATTCCTAGCTAGGTTCGAGAATTTCTAGCATGACAGCTCTGACGCACGCCCAATGTTCCAGCCATTCGAGAGACCACTGGCGTAAGTTAACCCTGGCATGAGAGATGGATAAAGCACCGGTTCCTGGTGCATCCTGGGATGGGAAAGACACGGCCAAATGAATGAGGGAGGGATGCCAGCATGTGTGAAGCACATGGGCACCATTCCATGTAACCGGAGGACTGTCAGTTCCTTGTATATGTAAATACTTGGCTGATAATAAGAATTCTATGCTCTCTGACTGTTATATCAACTAGTATGGCTATTTGGCATCCTTGGAACGAGTGCATTCTACCTTGGCCACAGTGGGTACCTCTTTATTCAGTCCAACCAAGTATATATATTTGACACCAGACACCAATCACTGGCTTCATCACACCATATTTTCTATAGCAATTACCTTCAAAAAGCATGCTGTACCTTCAGATGTGTTGCAGATGTTCAAGCAACACCTTATAACTTACAATGAGGACAACATGATCTTAGAAACTATTTATAGGCCTACTTCCAGGACTTCTGAAACACCCAGTACCGACTACAATGTTTGCTGGCACAGGTAGGAGCATCAGCCTTTTGATAGATTTAGGTGAAAATTGTCTGCATCCTCTGTAATTCAAGGCAGTAATTACACAGGCCTACAATTGAATGAAAAATTGGCCCTTTTTGGCTGAAAAAAAAACTGTGGTGTAAAAAGTTCCATTCAGATTCTGGAGGGGTAGTTATGGTGGTGGTGGTGGTGGTAGTGTGTGTGTGTGTGTGATAACTCTGTGGAGAGCACATTGGAATTTATACAGTAACTGTGACTTTGGTGGAAAAGAAGGACACACGACAAGAGACGAAGGCCTTGAAAGCTAGACTGTTCACCCAAAATCCGGATGAATAGAAATCCTAGAAATAAAAATAGAAATCCTTTCAGCATATGACAGCTTCTGACTCAACAGTCCATAGCCCTAGTCTTACAGCATCATATTTATCAGACAACCACCTAGTCTTCCAGCATGTAATTCAATTCAATTAAATTAAATTTTATTTATATAGCGCATTTTTACAAAAGGCATGTCACAAAGCGCTTAACACAAGAGGCCCAATGAGCAACAGGGGCAAGGAAAAACTCCCTAGCAGCGTTTTTTGTTTTTACTTGTAATGGTAGAGGAAGAAACCTTGGGCAGTTCCGACGGCTCAAGGGGTTAGCCCAACTGCCTAGGGCAGGTTTTCAGTCTCTCAGATGGTGATTAGTCCACTATTATTCCATTAAGTACACATTATAAGTAGGAGTCCCATTATACGTTATCAAACGTTGGAAGAAGGTCCTCAGCAGGATGGCATATTCGGTGGGGTTGGTTGGGTACCCAGGAGGCAAGAGGTGCAGGGTCAGGCAATAGAAGGCAGTGATGTCTCACGGCAGGGTGGTAATGGCATGGAAAGTCAGCGAGGAGATGAGTTAGAACAGTCTCCATCAGATTTCAGAGAATGTGAGTTATATTGCAACCATATATAGATGTTGGCTAAGTGATGAGAGAGAAAGAAGTGGAGAGGAAAGAGAGAGGAGGAGAAAGACAGAGTGAAAATTGTACGGCTTAACAGATGGGTGGTTTGTGGCGGCATTAATCTGTAGCAGCATAACTAAGGTATGATGTATAACAAGCCAACACCACCAAAGGAATGGTCAGTGGCCACCAAACCCTGGACGGGAGCTTACAGCAGAGGCAGTCCTTTCCAATAATACCTTGAGGAGGTGTGGCTTACCATACACCATCCCTAACTAAAGGGGTCAGTAAATAGAAAAGTTTTGGGGTGAGTTTAAAGATGTTGAGAGTGTCCACTTGGCGAATGTTAGAGGGGAGCTTGTTCCACAGGACAGGTGCACAATGGCAGAATGCTCTTCCTTCTATTGTGGATTTTGATATTCTAGGAATTACTAGGAGACCAGCATTCTGTGACCTTAGGGGTCTAGAAGGGTGGTAGGGAACAAGTAAGTCTTTAATATATGCTGGAGCAAGACCATTAAGGCCTTTGTATGTTAGGAGAACTGTTTTAAAATCAATTCAGCTTTTAACAGGAAGCCAATGTAAGGAAGCAAGGACAGGTGAGATATGTTCATATTTTTTTGTCCTAGTGAGTGCTCGTGCTGCAGCATTTTGTATTAGTTGAAGGTTTTTGATGCAGCTAGCACCATATCCAGAGAACAGAGAATTACATTAGTCAAGTCTGGAGGTAACAAATGCATGTATGAAAAATAAAAATTTAGACTTCAGTCCTCGTCAAAATAATGTCTGAGAGCATACTGAGAATGATTTATTGTTTTTGAAAGTCAAGCAAAAACGGACAGCTTGTCAAAATTCCTGCATTAGCCGCTAACTGATGGCCTAATCCAACTTCTCCTCTTGGAAGAAATCTGCCTTGTTGAGATGCTCCTGAAAGTTTTTCTGCATCCTCAAAAGAAAGACATTTTCTAACCTTAGCAATGTTGCTTTACATGACTATTTAGAGAGAGGTCTTGATCAATATATACCCCAAGGTTCTTGACCTTTGTGTTAGGTGTGAGTGAAAGGTCACTAAGTAAGCTCTGATGATGGGGTAGAGTGTTGGTCAGGTTTTTAGGGCCAATCAACATGACTTCAGTCTTGTCAGAATTTAAGCAAAGGAAATTATTAGTCATCCAGTTTTTTCGATGTCACCGAGGCAGGCAACAAGTTTTGTTACTGGCGTACCATCATTGAAAGGTGTAGTTGGGTGTCATCTGCATAAGAGTGGAAGGTAATGCCATGTTTTCTAATAACAGATCCTAAAGGTAGCATGTAAAGGGAGAATAGCAGAGGTCCCAGTACTGATCCTTGGGGTACACCATACTTAACTTCAGTGTGGCATGATGCTTCATTATGTGCATGTACAAACTGGTAACGTCCAGTAAGGTATGATCTGAGCCAGGCTAATGCAGAATCTTTGATGCCAATCATATGCTCAAGTCTATGCCGTAAGATGCTGTGATCGATAGTGTCAAAGGCAGCGCTTAGATCCAGTAGGATTAATAATGTTATGCATCCATTATCAGATGAGATAAGGAGATCATTGTAGACCTTTACTAGGGCTGATTCTGTGCTATGGTATGCTCTAAAGCCAGATTGGTAGGTTTCCTGAATGTTGTTTGCGTCCAAGAAGGTACAAATCTGCTTAGACACTATTTTTTCAAGAATCTTTGATATAAATGGGAGGTTGAATTAGGGTTGGGTATGGAAACCCGGTTCCATCTTGGAACCGGTTTTAACTTGTCAATTCCATCGACATCGTACGTCATTTTTGTTAACGATTCCCTTAACAATTCCCTCAGCCTGCCCTGCATGACGTCAGATATTATCAAGACGTCTATTAGGACTCCCAGTCTAGTGTGCTAGAGTGTTATTCAGTTCATAAATTTAAGGATGTAGCCTGGCTACGTTATCCACCTGTAAGCAGCTTCTAGATAAGATTTAAAGTTTGCCAGTTTCCTGATTTCGTTCGTGAGAAATGTACACGCAGTTTTTCTGTTTCAGTAGGCTAAAGCCAGACCGCTAGTTCTTGTCTGAGTTGTATGTGTTTCCCTAAATTTCCCCACTAATGTAAATTAAGGGTCATTTGAGTGATTACACTAACTGTCGCAGTTGCAGAAAGTAACGTTAGCCTAAGACCAGACTAGACCATTTTGTTGGTAAAGTTAACTTTCTACATGAACTAGCTGCTAGTTCAGTTCATCGTTCAAAAATTTAGAAACGAACGTGTTCACAGTATCATTCATCAGGCAGTAATACAGTATATTGTTAGTTTGTTTAGTTCACGTCCACCAAAATTATAAACACGTTCATTAATTGTCATTCAATGAATGCTGCCCTCAGGCGCAACACTGCTGTCTGCAATCTGCCTACCGCTCGGCTTTCGGCGGCTGATATTGCCAGGCAAGAAAGCAGTGGCAGCGATTGATGACTGATGTTCTACAGGACGGTAAACAGTGAATAAACAGCACGAGTTTTAAACACAGACCTTTTTTCATAGCGAACTTTTTGTTTTTAATGTAACTTTGGCAAGCCCTAATAATATTTTCCACTGAAAATACCCTAATGCCAGCAATATGTTAAAACATGTGTCCGTGAAGCATGGGATTAAGCTCCAAGAGTGTCATGTGTTCGACAGTCTGAGAGGGGTGAACGTTGCAGGTCAAACAAGCTCCACTGTGACCTCCGTTGACGATGGTAATGCTCAAATTAAATGTCATGCATTAGACTAGCACATTATCGCTTTGCAACTGCGAGCATGCTTTTACACTACCTCTTGTCAAGTTCAGTATGTTTGTATCAAGTATGTTCAGTCTTGTGCAGAAAATAATTTTGAGAAAAAATAAATGTTTGCTTTTGTTGCAAAAGACTGTGTAGAACTACTTTATTAGCACCCACAGATTTGTTTGGGAATCGATAAGAGAATTGATTAGGAATTGGATTGATAGGCAGAATCGATAATGCCATCGATATTGATAAAAACTTATCAATACCCATCCCTAGGTTGAATACAGGTCAATAGTTAGCCAGGACATCAGGGTCAAGGTTGGGCTTTTTGATTAAAGGCTTAATGACAGATGTCTTCAAAGGTTTGGGAACATGTCCTGCCACAAGAGAGTGATTTATAATATTTGTATATAATATTCAAGTATCGGCTCAGGTAGGTTAGGGAGAGCAGCCTTAAGGAGATCAGTAGGAGTTGGATCCAGTAGTAGTAGAGGCCTTACTTGATGAGATCAACTTAAAATTTCAGATATATTGGCCGGTGTAAACGAGTCAAGGTATGCTATAGGTTGGCTAGGACTTGCTGCTTCCATTATAGGGAAACCAGCTGAATTTGAGGTTAGAATAGTGTTGTTTATTTTACCTCTAATAGATTCAATTTTATCATTGAAAAATTTCATGAAGTCATTGCTGTTTAACGTTATTAGAATGGAGTGTGTCACTTCATTCCTACTTTTAGTTAGGCGAGATATTATGTTACAGAGGAATTTGGGGTTGTTTTTATTATCATTTATAAGTGAGAAGTATTCTGTGTTCTGTGTAATAATGTTTTTGCATTATTAAGTGCTTTCTTTTAGTCTTTCAGGCTGTCTTTCCACGCAAGATGGAACACTTCAAGTTTGGTGGCATACCATTTTCAGAGTCTGTGCTATATACCATGGGGCAATTTTGTCTTGTTTTCTAATTTTCTGTGTGGCGCAATGGAATTTAATGTAGTGTATTTGTAACATTATCAGTTAATTGATCAACTTGGGCAGGGCTGGGAGGAGGGCCTTCTAATGTATATTGTGTCATTAAGGGTTCAAGAAGAGTAAGGATTTTATCTATGAAGTTGTAGCTTGGGGGGTTATTCGTCTAGTGTGGTAGCAAATATAGTTAGGGGCTGTAGAATCTATTGTAGTCTTTAGAGTTATTAGGAAATGGTCAGTTAGTGAAGGACATTGAGGTAGGATAGCAAGTTGTTCTATTTGTGCACCATATGTCAGAACAAGGTCAATAGTATGACTACCTTTATGTGTTGGTGCATTAACATGTTGGAAGAAGCCAATGTGTTCAATTAAGGCTTGGAACGCTGATGCCAGGCTAGCATCATCCACGTGGATGTTGAAATCGCCCAACACTATAATATTATCAGTTTTAATTACTAGTGAGGAAAGGAATTCTGAGAATTCAGTTATAAAGTCAGAATAGGGGCCTGGGGGTCTATATAATGTTACAATTGTTTATATATTATATAGGGTATATTAGATCTAGCTGTTTTGTCAGGATACATAAGATTGAGAACAAGGGCCTCAAAAGATTTAAATTTGTATTCAAATTTGGGAGCCATATCGAGGTTAGAGTTATAAATTGTGGCAACTCCACCGCCACGACCAGTGTCGAGGTATGTGGTAATGACTTGGAGGAGTAGCCTCATTAAGTGGAAGGTATTCGTCCGGTTTTAGCCACGTTTCGGTTAGGCAACGTATGTCAATTTCATTATCGGTAATAAGCTCATTTATTAGAGCGGTCTTTCAGAAGAGCGAGCGAATATTTAGTAATCCGAATTTCAGTTGTGATTTCTGGCTATTACATTTATTTGTTTCTGGTTTTATAAATATGAGGTTGCTACAGTTTACTCCCTTAACTGGTCGTTTTGCGATATGTTTGGTTGCGGACACTCTCCCTAACTGCCTATGGGTTGACGGTGAGGCGGCAGAGATCTGTTTAAGTTTACTAATGTTAATGTTAATTGTGGTTAGGTTAAGCCCACAGTTAGGTTTTAAGGCCTTTTTATTTTAAGGACCTCCTTTATATGGTGTGGGTCTGATGCTAGGGATCCCCATTTCCTGTACAGCACCTCAAATGCTTCAGTATGGGTGTATGGGTATGCTTTCATGCTCTTGACGGGGCCCTTAAAATCGCTGGATGCACTAGTGAGTGAAACTGATGGAGATAAACATGCCCCACTCATAATAACCGGCCTCACTCTCTTAAAGCCTAGAGTGCACTCAAATAAAGCTATCCCACTACAACAAAGCCGCCAGAATAAATCAGATCTACACCACTTAAAAAAATCGAACACAGGTATACACTGCACATCTATGTACAGTAATGACATGGTCATCTCGTAGAGTGAAATGAAAATAAAGGTGTGTGTGTGTGTGTGTGTGTGTGTATGTGTGTGTGTGTCAGCATTCAAATCCTCTGCCAATTCATATCCTTTAAATAAATGCAATTACATCCAAATGATATATCCGCAGAGTCTACTAGAGGCCTAATAAAGAAAATGAACAGCCTATCCATGACCCTATGTGTTAACTTGCAGCAGTGGCGCCACCAGGGGGTGGCTACAGCCACCCCAGAATTATCCTCAGCCACCCCTTTGCCACCCCTAAGAAAATTTTAATAATGCATATTTGTGAAAATATAATGCAGACTAGATTATATTATCCACAATGTAAAAACAATTTTGAAATGGGAGGAGATACAAACAGCAGCGCTGCTTTTGCCATCCTCGTAGCCCCTGAAATTGTCACTGAAATTAACGTTGTTAATTACGTTTTTCATGCTAGCTTTGCTAAGCGGGAATGTTAGTCTACCATAGCTAACTAATGCGAAATGGCTATGTGAATCTGCCTAGGGTGATGATGAAAAGAAAACGGGACATATCATAAACAGGATTGTATTTTTGAGTGCTATATTCAAGAGATAATAGCAAAAGTCATTGAATACTGAACTGCATCAACCTAATTTCTTATATACATCATTACATTATCAGAATCTATAGCATTACATTTTATGATGGACTTTAGTTTGGTATGCCACCCTAAGATTTGCTCTGGCCCCCACTAGCCACCCCTAGAAAAATATTCTGCTGGCGCCACTGACTTGCAGTAGAGCACCTTTTCAATAACATTCAGTTTGTTCAATAACCTCTGGCTGCAAGAGGAATTTACTAGAATAAAAAGCAGGGGTTTCAAACATTTCAACTTCACATTTCATGGAGTGTTCCAAAATGTTCCAAAGCTTTCTTTCAATTACATTGAGATAGACGGCACAGCAAAACTCTAGTCCTTGATAAAATCACCACAGTTCAGCAAATCCACAATTTACCACAGTGGTAGACAGATTAATGGCTTTTTAAACTGGCCTATAGAGCATTTTTTAAAATACATAAAATTATTCTTGTCAATCAAATGAATAATAAAATAATTTGAAGCCGAACCAACAACTTCCTTCAGGAATGTGGAAATATCCCAATAGTCTAATCATTTGCCTTCCTAATGTAGCCCTTTAGCCAAAACATTTGCCCACCCCTGGTTTACCATGACCTCAGTTCAGTTTAGCACTCCAAAATTCTCAAAACTCACACAATAACATGCTGACGTTTCACTCTCAAGTGTTCTTTTCATTCATAATGCACTAAAAAGAGATTGCCAAACTCCATATGGCTGGGTTGCCAAGTGAAACCTGGCACCAGTTAATGCTGAGCCCAGAGAGCTATTAACTTAGTCATAGAACTCAATCTATATTTTACACAGCTGGGCACTTTAAAGGCATGGCTACAGGAGAGAGAGAGAGAAAGAGTATATAGACACCATACAGACTCCCCTAATTTATCATTCTGACATCAGTGGAAAAGGAACATACGTTTCTTTGAGAGAGTACAAACGAGAGGAGAGAATGTCTCCGGTCCCTATTGTGGTTTCATTATAGCAGACAGTCCTCCCACACACACACACCCACCCCCCCCCCCCCCCCCCCACACACACACACACATATTTATACATAGATCTGCAGTAACTTTAAACAGGTAAGTATATGTCTTTTTGAGAAGAATTACAGAAAGGGTGTATCATTTATTAACTTATTTAGAATAATCCCTTGCTTTGAGTTTTAAAATCCAACAGGTTTGTCGTAGCAATAGTATTAGTTTGTTACTGTACCTCCACCTATATTACAATTTTAAGACCTTGAGTTCTTAAACTTCACTAGTGGTTTACTATGGTGTACATAGTGGTTCACAAGGTTCATGATGTTTATCCTTGTAGTGTTTGGCCACAGGGTAATTTCATTTTTCACTCTATTTGTGTTCATAAAAGCACTCTTTCAGTTTTCTTTCATTTTGCCAACATAAAAACATCCACATGGACATTTCAGCCACTGATGAATCCATTGTTCTTCTGTTTTTTTCAGGGTCCTCTGATCCTTAAAGCAATTACTTTAAATAACCCTTAGTATTTACATGAACCACAACAATAGGTTCCCCTTAACTATTTTGGGTGTACCTTTCAGAACATATCATGACATGTTCTAAAAACTGTTAATTTAAGCAGTGAGAATGCCAGGCCAATGCAATAATTCGAAAATATGGTGTTTCTGAGATGTGCAGGCTTTTCTTTTAATCAAAACCTCTTGTTGTGTCAAAGATATGGGTGAGTCACAGCAGGCAGTACTGCAGCTAGATTGGAAAACATGCACTATGCTGTACAGTATATGATTCTAAACCTACTGATTAATTCAAACTATACTGAAGGAAAGGCCCAGCTTTCAATGCAAAAAGATAATAAGGACTGGAAGCTTTGTTTTGAATCCGACTCCCACATGATAAATGATAACCACATTGCCTTATGATTGGCATTTTTGTTATTGGGAGAGTGGAAGTGTTTATTATGACTGGGATATGTTTTTATGTTATTTTCATCATCTGCTTTTCTGATGCTTCCAGCGATTTCAGCCTTTTCATCATGAGCATGAAATTGAGGCCATATATTTAAGCAATTTAATAAGAGGTTTTGGACTAGCTTTCTAAGGCAAACAAAACCATCCAAACACTGCCAAGGGCCTTAACACCACTAAATGCTAACTGGTGTTTGTTAACAATATAGTAAATATAAATATTCTGGATAAATGCATGTTCTGGATGAACACATGTTTATCTACCCTTCGTATGACCATGATTTACAATCTGAAATAAATGGACTGATAAAAAAGGGCATCTCAGATATTGGCAAACTGTTGCTTAGTGATACAGGAAATGGGGTTCCAGAGCTTCAGATCAGAGAGAACTATTGTCCTTCACCTATCTGGGCTGCACAAGGTTACAGTATGCTTCAATCCTTAATGCATGGGTCATGCGGCTTGTGAAGTGAAAGCCTCCACAATTACCATGGACTTTCATCATCTGAGACGCCAGTGCCTGAACTATTAAACAGCACTCCAGATGAGATAGGAAACGAGGACAAAGGGCATACAGTGTGTTCCAGTACACGCCACTTCAGTGTAACTGTGTTCACAGAAGCACTAGTAGTCCATGCATGCAAGTGTTGCATATACCAGGATGGTGCACTTCTAACAGTCAAAATGTGGAGTGTGGAAAGATGGGCACGCAATTCAATGGTATTTTGGAAATGTAACAGAATGGGAGGGAAATCTGGTAACCTTTCAAAACTGATCTAGGATGTATGTATGGTTTGTATGATAAGCTAGTTATAGCTAACAAAAATTAAACACAAAAATTAAACACTGCTACCAGTGAGTGTGGCATAAGTACTCCATTATAGACAAAAGTAACTAGCCAAAATTGAAACACTCTCCCAGTAAGTGCGCAGTACTTGTAGTGCGCTGTAATGAAATGCACTTGCGAAGTAGGTGGATTGTAACACGCCTACAGTGGACCTAAGTCTGTCTATATATAAAAATTAAGAACCTTATTTTATGCACTCACAGCCCTGGTCCCTTGCTTAATACAATCACGTTTCCTCAGTAGTTTTTTTTTTTTAAATATGCAGCCCAATACAATGAAAGTAATTATATTCAAGGCAGTATAATCCCTTTAAGCATTTCACTGGATACCTGGATTAAGGGCAGGAATCTTTGACTCACTGCAACTAAATCAACCATCTGCCAGTCAAGAAGGGTGATGCAAAGTAACTGGAGTCATTTAATGATTTGCCCGGAGCTTAGGAGTGCTTTGTGACTTAATGTCAGCAGTAATCCGTAATTAATAATAGAAATAAACTGAAATGGGGACAGTGTAAGAACAAGAAGCCAAAGTGCATCTATGGTGTTTTTTTTCTATCCAGTTCTAAGAAATTCAAGTTTGGAATCAATAGTCGAAAATTCACAAACAAGCAGAAGACTCCAAGCTATCAATAACAAGTTATCATGTGTTGATCATTAATGTTTAAGTCTGTCCTGGCATAGGAATTCCTACAGAAACAGCACTGACTACTTCATTAGCCCACTACATTCACCATATTTAGATGTCATTTGCATTCGCTAACCACAACATGGGTCCAGTCTCATCTGTGTACTCTGTCTCTCTCATTGAGGACTCATTATGCAAAAAGCTCACAGGCATTTCCTTACACTGAGGAAACACACTATACACATCTTTGTGATGTACCGCACAATACACGCCTTTATGGTGGAACGCATGATACATTTATTGTTAGTTACATAATAAAGATGTGTGTTGTGTGTGTGTCATAAAGACCTGTATTATGCGTTACACCATAAAGATGTATATTGTGCATTACATCATAAAGACGTGTTTTGTGTATTGTAACAATCAACACCTTTATGATGTATTCAGTTACTTGTTACTGAGAGATGCATTCTAGGAGATGTTGTTTGTTCTTTATCTGTATAACAACAAATTACATTTAGAAGGGTTACCGTATTAAGTTTTCTCATCTTGTTTTTTTAAAAATAGCTAAAATAAGAGAGATGATTGTTGCTCATACCTATATGCTACAGTGTTAAAACATTTAACACTATGGACTACAAACCCTAAAGGTTCTTCAGTGGAGTTTTTTTTTATTTCAAAAAGCACTATGACTAAATTGACATGGTGTAATAGACAATGTCCTAAAATATTATACTGTTCTGCAGTAAACTCCTCCATTACCCTATTACACTCGGCAAAGCAATATGTCCCCTGATAGCTGACACACTGAATTAACCTAGGGAGAGAAATTCCTGATTGAGGCCCAAGCCTGAGGGCCACACACACTAACTGAATAAGACTCTTGAGACTATATATTTTCTCTCTATCTCTCCTCTCTCTGTCTGTTTGTCTCTCTCTCTCTCTCTCTCTCTC
>JAGFZM010002136.1:161965-173597 GCA_017657215.1 Limnothrissa miodon | reverse complement strand
CACACACACACACACACACACACACAAATGAGGTGAGAGCTGGATAGAGAGAACCTTGTTTCCCCATTGACCAAATATGTACTGTACACTAATGGTCACTTTATTATTCCCAAAAAAATTTGTAATTACCTTTCCTTTTCCACCTTGTTTGAGCACAGACAAACAGAGGGCATGTAATCTCACACACACACACACACACACAAAATAAACAAACGCATTTACAAACATTAAAGACACAGTGAGAAGTCCTTTATCTGATCCCCAGCATTTATAATTTAAGCCAGTGCTCTGGCCTTGGGCAAGAGAGCAGAGAGAAAGGGACTGTGAGAAGAGAGAGGGAGAGAGAGTCAGAGAGAGAAAGACAATTTCAGATTTCCGCTGCCTTTGAAACAAACCTGGGGTCAGCCTACTGCCTGACCCTGCCCTAGCCCCGTTCAATAGTCTCAGCCTTTGTCTAGGTATCATGCTGACTACAAATGCACACAGTGCGTGACTAAACACAAACAAATGCATATAAGAAGGTAGCAAAGCAATCTTCTGAACCTGGGTTAAGTAATGTTGGCTCTGGGTTCTCAGGGTAAAGCAATTTGGGTTACATTTAAGAGGTCTGCTCTAATTGCAATTTTATGGCCACTAGTGTAAAAGTGTCTTTTACTCTACGTGGTTTGTCACCTTTAACCCTTGTCATCTCCTTTCTACAAACAAATACACAATATAGGCACCAGTTCTGGGTACTAATACTACTGGTACTGACTAGAACTGGTTCAATTTCTATTCTAATTCTATTCTAATATTGATTCTCTGTGACACAGACATGTGGTCTTGTAAAGATGCTGGTGAAGACAGAAAATGGTGCCACTCAAAAAAACGCTTTCTGGACAGGCACTCTATCAACCTGGATTAAACTTAACTGCAATGGCCCTGTACCTGCACAAAGAGAGTAACTAAGGGGTCTCACAGTGAATAGCTAAGCCCACCAACAGAGCCAAGGGTACTTGTCCCAAACTTCAGAGGTGTCCAGCGTCATGCCTGATGCAGAAATTTACCTCTAGTTCCACTGCTCGACACATCTGACTGTTTGTATTGGTTGCCTAGGCTGCGTTTGCAGAAGAGGAGAAGGAGGAAGAGGAGGAGGGTGATGAGGTGGAGGTGGAGGGTGTGGAGGGGTTCATACCTCGCATTCCCTCGAGCCTGAGATGGTGCATGTGCAGGCCCCCGTGCCACCATTAGCCAGCACATCCATGCTGTCGGGTGTAGCGGCCGGGTTGTAGCTCATGTAGTACTCCTGGAGCTGGGAGCTGAGGTTCTGCTCTGGTTCTGGGCTCTTTTTCCGCCGTTTGCGGCCTACGGCGGCCTGCTGCTGGAACAGGCGGGCAAGGCCCGGCAGCCGTTTCCAGAACACGTACACCACCGTGGAGATGAGTGACACGGAAAAGAACAGTGCCACGCTTCCCACCACGACTTTGTGGAAAGAGATCCGCTCGGGCTCTGGAGGAAGAGTCAGGGGAAGGCTCTCAGTAGTAGGGGTGGTCTGAGGAGGAGGAGGACGGGGGGCTCGTTGGTCAGAGCCACTGCGGCTGGGGGTATTTGGCTGGGGCAAAGGTGGGGGCAGTCTGGGAGATCTGGGGGAAGGGGTGGTAGAGGGGCGTAGTGGAATGAGGAGGGTGGTGTATGGTGTGGTCAATTCGGGCGTGGGTTCAGGTGTGTCTGGCTCGATAGCTACAGCAAAAGTGGTGCTCTCGTAGAGCTCAGTGTCCTCACAGTCGGCGAGGTTCTGTGTAGCTTCCAGAACCTTCTCGCCCTGTAGGTGCTTTGGTGTGCTGCAGATAATACTTGTGTCCTTGGTGCCACGGAAGTTCCGCAGCCAGTTGACCAGCGGGCAGATGCCAGGTCCACAGTCCCACATGTTCCCTGCCAGGCTGATGGATGTCAGTGAGTCCCAGGCCACCACTGTCTCCTGGGATACATTCGCCAGCTTGTTGGACTCCAGATTGAGCACTTGTAAATTGGGTAGGCACTGGAAAACCACCGGGTCTAGAGCCTGGATCTCGTTACCTGAGAGATCCAATTTCTGCAAGGTGTGCCATGCCCACGGCAGGCCCTGGTTGACCCCTCGAATGCGGTTCCACTGCAGGTAAAGAGAGCGCAGGTTGGTGAGTCGTGGGAACAGGAAAAAATTTATGCGGGAAAACTGGTTGTGCTCCAGGTGTAGCTCCATGAGCCTAGACAGACCAAGGAACATTGTACGCGTCAACACCCGCAGACGGTTGTAACCCAAGTCCAGGAACTCCAGACTGCGGCATTCAAGAAACACCCGCAACGGGAGGTCCCGGAGGAGGTTAGAGCGCAGATGAAGGTTCTGCAGCTTGCGCAGCCCATGGAACTGTCCCGGCTGCAGAGCTTCAATCTTGTTGTAGGACAGGTCAAGACTGCGCAGGTTGGGCACGCCATGGAAAGTGGCATTGTGGAGCTGCGAGATCTGATTGGTGCTAAGGATGATCTCCTTGATCCGACGCAGGCCCTGGAATGCTCGGCTGTCTACCAGGTTGATCTGATTGTGGTCCAGGTAAAGCCAAAGAAGCTGGTTGAGGTGGGCAAACTGGTAGGGCAGGAGGGTATTCAGCTGGTTGGAGCGAAGCGACAGGCCCTGGCAGCCAATGGAGATGTTCTCTGGGACTTCCAGGAAGGCCAGTGAGTCACAGTGGACGATCTTGCCCTCGCAGCGGCAGTTGATGGGGCAGGTGCGCTCACCAGAGGAGGAACGTAACGGCAGAAGCAGCAAAGCAAAGGAGACCTGCAGAAGTAGACACACCGACGGCCGCCTCACTGTCACAGAACCTGTTAAGAACACACAGAATTGGGTCATGTAAAATCGCACTCTATCACCAGTAAGATTTTGTTTTCTTTTTATTAAAACCCGATAATATTACACTGACAAAAAAAAACATGATAAGAATAGGGCACTCCATACATGTGATAATACACTGATGCACTGCAATGCCAGCTGCTTCTTAGTAGGGCAGCAGATATTTACTCTTGCAGAGGCTAGAGGACACATATTGAAGTTTGCACTAAATACAAAAATAAACAAATGCTTCAATTAGTGTGGTTCAGCCCCTCCATTCAGATAGATAATACGTTGATAATAACAGATAGATAATGAATGGACTGCATTTATATAGAGCTTTTCTACTCCTACGAGCACTCAAAGCGCTTTACAACATATGCCATCATTCACCCATTCACACACATGCATTCATACTCCGGAGGCAATGGCTGCCATGCAAGGTACCATCCTGCCACCGGGAGCAATTGGGGTTCAGTAACTTGATCAAGGATACTGATGTAGTCAGATGGAGTGGGGCTCAAACCTGCTACCCTCCGGTTGCTGAACGGCACCTCTACCACTTGCGCCACCATCGCCCCAGATAATAACATAATGTCCCACGAATAACATAACGTCCAACGAAAGGAAACACACACACAGTCACATAAAGCACAGTCAGTTGCAGTTTTTTTGCCACAAAAAAATCTGTTACAGAAAACTAAGTCAGTCAGACAGTATGTGGCTCAGGAGATCGACTCCCTGAGCCTGTGGAGTACAAAAGAGACACGTAGCATCACAGGAGGCAGTCTCAGCACTAATATAGTCTCATGTTTCAGATTCCCTCAGATTTTCAGTACAAAGCACACAACACCCCGTCCTCCCTTAGGGAAGATCTCCAAAGGTACAGCCCTGAATTAGTCCAGTCTATTATGGCAGGATTCTGAAAAGCAACATACAGAACTTAATCTTACAAGTAGACAAAATTCATCGTGTCCACCTATTTTAGCTAGCCAAGATGTATACTACACTATTTTTATATGATATCACACATCATTAAAACACACACTGAAATATGCTTTTATATGGAAAAGAGTACCTTAATATTAAAGTGAAGAGTGTCTTGGATTTCTTTTTACACTGGACAGTGGGAGTCATTCTGCCCACAACCTGTAGCACATGTTTTGCTTCTCTTTTCCCTCACAGGAGAATCCTGCACTGTATTGAAGTTTCCAAACCACATATTTTCCAACAGTAAATGCAATGGTAACTGCAGTAACCCTCTAGTTTACTTCCACAGGTTGTCTAAAATACAATAAAGTAGTTGACACTGAAATTTCGACGATTGCATTAAACATTAGTTTTTAAATAAATGTTCACTCACTGAGTAGTTATTGGTATTCAGTATCATAATGAAATACATTTTCTGTCTTGCCCTTTATGCCAGCAGCAGAAACGGAAAAGGGAGCCTGTTTACATTGGATTGTAGTCTTTTCGATTGGCACAGCAGTCGTCCTACTACCTGAACAGCTGACATGCTCTTTAACTCTCGAATATAAATAATTTGTTAACAAACGTTTTCAAGAGTGAAAATGGAATATGAAGGATGGATTCTACAGGAAGAAATACTCAATTTTGAGTTTGATGGACGAGGATATCGCCTTGAACCAGAATACACTGAAGAGGAGCTATGCTAGATGGAAAAACAGCCACAAACGTCGTCGTTCAGCATTTCCAAGAGGAAAACGATGGCAGCTCCTTTTGGAAGGGATTTTAGCACAGTTTGTGATTGTGGTTAATTTGAACCTTAAAGGTATCATAGAACATGTTTTTGACCATCAGAAATTGTTCTTTGAGGCTCAATAATAGCTTATGCAAATTTGTGCATCTGAAAGTGACCCAGGAGCTAGAGGGTCTTATGCAGGCTCATTTATTGAATAGAACGCTAGAACGAAAAGATTCCTATTTCCCGCTCCCCTGGCAAATTCAGGAAGCAACAGGGGATTGGGCCAGAGACAGTTCCAAAAGATCTTTGACTGGACCATGCAAATGTAGAAGGTGTATTCTATTGATCTTACGTGTCTGAGAGCCTCTGTGGGTGGAGGTGGGAGACGGTATTGGAGTTTTGGTATGGTCCATTGGATACCTTAAGCTACATAAATTCAACAATAACAAGGTAAATGTGGTTTAGCATTCTAAAATCCCTTTAAAATAAAGTGTTACTAATGCAAAATTATAAACATGGAAATCTTGCAGTACTGCAGAAACAAATGCAGTTTTCCTTTCACATAGTGCAGTTTCTTTGCCTGGGTTCTGTTTTCAATCTATCAATGTCTTTAACATCTAAACTTCAATGGAAGCACAAAAACCAAAAAAAGCTGTATGGCCTGTGTCTCAGTGGAACAGTACGAGATAACAAGAAGATCCTTTGAGGTGTGACAGTAGAAAGCATTTGGCAAGCTCAACCTAACAGCCCAGTTTACAGAAACAGACACAGACCATTTTTCCTTGAAATTACATCCACCCGATCAGCCTGTTGGCCGCCCAGGCGAGATAACTGGGCTTGATAAATGACAGTCTTTTGCTTTCCTTTTCCCGCGGTTGTAATCAAAATAAAAAATGCCAGAGCCTTCACAGAGCCCCCCTAAGAGTTGTCTCTCTGCCACCACCGCGTTTGGTTTGCCGTATTCGCCAGCTTTGTTGTTTTTGCTGTGTTTCGTCCTGGCCCTTGCTATTAGCATGGTTCCACCGGTAATTATATTGCTGGACGGGGAGCCGCAGCAGCGGACAGTCTTTATTCAGAGTGAATCCTGTTGTCGCCCGTTGCTTCCCGTATTCATTTGCCCGTTCACTCGCTCACTCACATACGTCTACTACTGCCATGCATCTGTCTGTTTCAGAGCAAGGGGATTCTGCAAGGGGGTCTGTGTGTAGGTGTGTTTGTGCGTGTGTGTGTGTGTGTGTGTGTTAGAGAGAGAGAGAGAAAGAGTGAGTTTGAGGACTGGGGGCGATAATCAGACCTGGCGTTCATGCGCCTGTTGCCTCAGTGCAGGTCACATGCAGAATCGAGCTGGCGGGGAGAACAATCAGTGCATGCAAGCAAATGGAAAGAACAACGTAGGCGAGCCTTGACGCTTGACATTGCACGCTCACATGCTGGTGTTCCAGCTGGATGATGGCATAGCGCTACTTGCACTATGCCATCATCCAGCTGGAACACCAGAATTGCACTAGGTTGAGCTAGTACCTGGGACTAATGATGTTATGGGTTGATATGGGTTCAGCTTTAGGTAAGACATTTTGAAATCTAAACTAATATGGCAATTGTTGTGCTGCTGGTTGTTGTGACTTGGTGTGAGGTGGTGTGTGTCAAGCTGTGAGTGTGTGTGCATTACAGTGTGTGCATGTATGTGTCTATCTGTCTCTCTCTCTGTGTGTATGTGACATTCGAACATAAATAACAGCTGTTGTTCTGTAAATACCAATATGATCTCACCCTGGTTAGGTATAGAGTACTACACACACACACACACACACACACACACTCACTTACTCTTTCTCACTTACTCACTTTCACTTGTCACTTATGCTAATTACACGCCATCCACTCCACAATCAATCAGTGTACTGGCGCAGTAGGACTATTACTACCTCAGAGCCATCTCTGTGCCTGCAGACACACCGTGGGCTCTCTGCTCCGCTATCTGCAAGCTTTAGATTGATCATGTGGTCATTATCCTCTCGTTCGCCTCCGACGTGTAATCCCTTGTGTCCACTCTCTCAAGTGCCACGGCCATGCTGTTTAGTGGCGTGTCACCGGGGCCATGATTACACATCTCCGCAGCAGCGGAACTGTTGCTCTTGCTCTGAGAGGTCGGCGCGTAAGGGGAGATAAGAGTGATTAGGACTGCCAGCGACACCGGACTGGATCAACAAAGCAATGATAAATTAAGCAAAATAAATCATTATGCTAACACCACTCCCATTCGGGCTGCATACTAACGACTTTGAACGATGCCATATCCATCCAGTCATTTTGACAGAGCCAGATAAAGTACAGTCTAGCTGACTATATTCAAACATGAGCCTTCATCTCCACACTGTTTTTAAAACTCTCACTTCATTGAGTTGAATCTGACAGAGTGACAAATTACTTTAAACTGTGATAGGATAATGACACCAGAACAACAAGGCAGCAGGAACATTTAAATAAAGGCACGATGGTCTACAGATGTCTACAGTTGTCCTGTTTCCACATCAGAATGAGTCTAACATGACTGGGCGAAATTTTGCACTAGAAGCCCAATTGATATCGTACTCAATGCTCAGTTCCCAGCAGGTCAATAGGTATTGGGGCTCGCCTCACAAACAATATTACACACAGAATTTCACAAGCCTTTGAGTTAGAATGCCATCTGCACAGTTCAACTGTGGGAGTGTTCTCTCCCTGCAACAAACCTGGAGACACACTGCTTGGTTAACTACTGTATTCACTTCAGGCCCCTGTCATGGTGCCAAATCCCTGGACCTAAAAATTCCCTTTCCAAAAATGATGGCAAAAGCCTTCTCTAAAATCAGGGACTAACTGCCTCATCTGTCTTAGAGTAAGAAAATGTTCTCCCTTAATCCTGAACCTTCAGAGATTTAACTTACCATACCAATCTAAGACAATTGTGAAGTACAGTAGATTCATAACAATTGAATTGTGGAGCATACAGAACAGTGTTGAGGGGGTGCATAATTATTTAGCCAGTGAGGAAAGATAATAACAGAAATACATAAAAGTACTGCACAGATAAGCCTGCAATGCTATTGTCCCCTCTTTATTATCCTATCCTAGTAGCCTCTCACTCCCTTCTCTTCTCAGGGGGCTGCTGTAGTAGCCCCGTCCCCGGGCTTGAGCTGGAAAAGATCCCGGTGGCTGAAACATGGTCATGCTGTCATCTCTGGTGGCTCGGTCACAAGTTGATATTTCATTGCAGCGCTTCAGCGCTCTCTCTCTTTCTCTCTCACTCTCTCTCTCTCAGTGTGTGAGTGTGTGCTTGCGTGTGTGTGTGTGTATGTGTGTGTGGGTGTGTGTGTGTGTTCATGGAAAGGCTATTAGCCAGAGTGTTCAGCCAGGAGCAGCAGCCATTGGCCAGCTACATCACTGCCGAAGCACTGCGCAAAACACCAGGATAAATCATATCATTTTTACACAGCGCTGCACGCTGGCAAAACGTGCACACACAATTACACTCAAACACACACACACAAACACACACACACACACACACACCTCATCCACCATGTTCACTATGTTCCTGGTAAAAACAACACAGAGAAATTGCAGCTTCTCATAGACTTGATGCCTGTGCAGTCCCACAGTGTTGAAATTAGAACAGGTGGAAAAACAGATAACTAAAACAATACTGTAGGTAAAAATGCTATACCCATGCTTAACTAAAGTGAAATTAACATCCCTGTCTAACTAGCTTACCCTAACAAGTGTAATTTAAGCTGAGCTGTCAAGTATGTGACTTTGACAAAAAGTATGTGTGAAAGGGGCTACTACTACCACTATTCCTACCTCCTACCCAGCTACAACATGAAAACAACACTAATGACGCCTAGTCTTGGTTCACAAAGGGCACAGTGACCCGTCTACAGTCCTTACTCATCAACACCGTCCACAGTCACACACTGAATTAACACAGTCCATTTAAGCCTTTCTATTCTGACATTCTGTGTTAACTATAACTGTGAGAAATAATTATTATCTTTGCAAAGAGCGAATTTCAGAACTTTTGCACCTGCTTTACAGGAGAGTACTAGGCCAATTATGTGTACAACTTTCTGAGTCTATTTACTACGTGAATACGACTAATGGATGGTCTCAAAAGATGTTATTTTTCTTTATAAAACTTTACCCTCAATAAAGTATTCATGTGGTTAGAGTACATAGGTGTTCTAATGGCATGGAATGAATTCATAGAACAGTGTGACATTTTCATATTAAACTGGATGACTAAAGCCAGTGTTCATCTATAATTGACATACTTGGTTATGTTGTCAGCCAAGGGCAATTAAATCCTGTCAAGGTTACCTAGTATCTCAAGTTCCATCTGTCACACATCCTTAATGACCCTTCCTACTTCTATCCAGGTTTTGTGGCAGACTGATTGCACTTGAAATCCATGTACAGTATTTTCAGACAGTTACATACTGTCTGAAAGCCCAACTGAATATGAGTCCCCTGCAAAAGGTGTCTAGGCTGTCACTGGTTTTTAGATTTTTTACCTGTTTTGCCAGTTTTAAACAGTTTGAAGTAATTGCATTCACTTAAACCCCCTATGTGTAAGTTTTATTTTTTTCGTATGAGAATTTCTCCCATCTATCGGCGAAGTGGTATACTGCATTCGTTTGAATAAAATGTATTAGCCCTCCCCTTCCCACGGTCCTCATTTCCCATGGTCCTCATTTTGAAAATGGCGGCGCAAAATGGATATTCTCATTTGGTACCCAACCACATCTATATATAAATGGAAATTACCAAGTTTACGGGAACACTACAATTTATTCATGGAGGTTATTACCATCGTTATACATTATATTTTTAAAATAAAAAAATATATTTTTAATAAAAGACGAAGATAAATAGAAGATAAATCCTACACATAGAGGCTTTAAGTTCCCTTATGGTAGAATTCACTTAAGTTGGTCACATAAGCATTCAGTTTGAAACTGGGTCTTCGTTGTTCTACATTTTTTTTTATTTTCCCTTCTATCGACAGCACTCTGTTTGCAAGTAGGCTACAACTGGGCTATTAGAATGTTTTTTATGTTCATTTTTGTTGTTTTTATTAATACTTTTAGTTTGGGTCTAGAATAATGTAACCATGTTTTATTTTAATCAATATTAAAACGTTCAGAGTAATTCTTTTGTCAACATCAGAGTGTCAATATTTTTTTTTTTAGAATGCCCTGGCCAAGCACCTAGGGGAAGCTGTTTAAAGGTCCAGTCAGCCAAACTCCAGTTTGTAAACATAAAACAATCTCCTAATGATCTCCTAGTAGTAGTTAATAAAAAATAATGAATGGTATGATCAGTGTATACACATACATCTAGCCCACCCCAACCCTCACCAACATACAGATATACGTATAATGGTATGCATTTATCAATACCTGATATGAATCTTCGAGGATCAGAGTGGTCCTGAGTTCTAAATGACTGTTGCTGAGAGACTGTTGCTGATGAGAGCATTGAGCATTGAACCTGGTTATTCAAAATGTTTTTTCTGCACTGCACTGATAAGGAAAGGTGTTGCTGCTGTGACAGGAGCAAATCCCACAGCGTTCGGTCTGTGTTCTAGTCTCCTTCAGCAGACTCTCCTTGATGCTGAAACCACCATGTTTCACACACACGCATACACACACATACTCTCATCTCTCTCTCTCTCTCTCTCACACACACACTAATCACCCTGGCTTTGGGAAAACAGAACCTGGGGCCTATTGCACAAAACTAGGATAAGGGATTAAGCCGGGATATCAATTTATCCATGATCCAGTTGCACAAAACCAGGATAGGGGGCAGCAGGACATGTTATGGTATAAGTTACCATGGAGATTTCTTCTGTGGAGTAAGTTCCAGGATCTATTTAATCTGATCCCTTATCTCAGGCGCAAACTTTATTTCACTGCCCACTACACATTGTTATGACATATAACTAGATGTTGCAATCATTAGGCCACACCAATAAAATTAGTTGGTTCTCGGATTCGCCGCTTGAAAAAAATGCAAAATGAAATAAAAATAAAATTGAATTAGAACTCACACGAACATAAAAAACACAGTGGCTGATAGCTATAATACTGAAAGCATGCTGCGTTCACGTGACGTCGAAAACCAATCAAATCGCGCCTTTCACTTCAGAGCGCAAGAGACAAGAGACACGATATGAGGGAAGATGCCGGTGTATCCTGCTAGGCCAGTGTTTGCAATTATTAAAATATTTGATCAGAAGAGAAAAACATTTGACAAGTGCATTGAAATTAAAGAGGATGAGAACTTTGCGCAGTTGTACTCACGGTGCCGAGAGCAGTCTGCTTGTGCAACTCTGTGGAGGTGAGTTTGATATTTCATTGATTGAGAGGCGAAAAAAAACATTCAAAGTGTTTCGCCATCGAAAATCAATCAATAAATAAATTAATAGCATGTGCCTACACACTCACATCCTCGCGCACGCACATACAAACACACACACACGCTCCTCTTTTTCATGCAAAAAAATTGTCTCTTTTCTAGATTCACGTGACTCCACGTTGATATTCATCTCCGGATCACGAAGTTTTTGTCACTATCTAATTGCTGGAGAATCAATGCGATTTTGACGTTTTAATGCCCTGTGATGAACTGTGACAAAATGAGTTTTAACGTAGGCTAGCAGCCTAGACGTAGTCAACATTATATGTCATACCTCAATTACACAGCTTAAGCTTGGTGGTGCTTAGATTCTCAAACTCTTAAATAAATTACAAACCGTCAAACCTTTACATAACATAGAATGACAGAAGTATGAATTTGTACATTGCCTAAAACCTGCATGACAAAAAGTGTGCTGTGAGGTGTGAAAGTTAAGTTTATAAATTAGGCCACATTTAGTTTTTCCTTAACACATGAGTAAATGTCTTTAATGAACATTAACTGTGAATGTGCTAATTTACCTTCAGAAATTTTTTTTATTTTTATTTTTATTTCGCTCGCTCGTTCCATATTTTTCCTGGAAAAATCCGAGAACCAACTAATTTTATTGGTGTGGCCTT
>JAGFZM010002136.1:130016-161865 GCA_017657215.1 Limnothrissa miodon | reverse complement strand
AAAAAAAAACACAGACTTATAGCATTGTGACCAATTATTTTAGGAGAGTTGTTTTATTGTATTTCGTTCCTTTATTGAATCCTTAGTTCACTTCAGAACTGAAGTCACACAGTGATTCTACAAGATAGAAAACACGGATACAAACACAAATGGACGGATACAAACACAAATTCCTCCCTCACTGCAGGACTTAACTAAAATTCACTGCATGCGTCTCTGCAACTGCAGGACATATGTAACTTTAAGGCATGCATATTAACTAAAACTATTTGACACAAGTCCCTCAACACCCAACCGTCAAAAAAAAAAAAATATTGCAGAATTGTCCCAGTCCAGTCCATGGCTCCTGGCACTATGGGGCCCTCTCTTTCCTCAGGCAGGCCAAATTGTGTAGCACAGCACATGCCATATTAATGTTGCATGCATTCACAGGACTGACCCTTAATTTGGGAAAGCACCGAAATCGTGCCTTCAGGAGGCCAAAGGTCATTTCAACACTGGTCCTGGCATGGGCATGGGTGTAGGCCTGCTGTGCTTCCTGGGGGTCTGTGTAAGGTGTCAGGAGATAAGGCTGGCAGGCATAGCCCTGTCTCACAGTAACACACCAGAAAATTCACCTGTCAACACAAAGTCTCATCATTACAACATCATAAAGAGAGTGACACTCTTGACACAGCCATGATGTTAATGTAGTTATTAATAAGGGATGTTTGACTCACATTGTGATAGGCGCTGATAGATATTGGATGTCTGAAAGACTCTGAGTAAAACTGACCCAGGCTATTTTGCCACAGCATTGCTGATCAGACAGTCAGCTTTGCAGACCATCTGAAATCATAAGAGGAGGACTATTAAGCCAATGAATGCACATCACAAGCAATGTACAGTGTTCATCAATATATATATATATGTTCACTTGACCCACCACCTGTGCCTTTCCTGTGGGTTTTCTCTTTAACTGCTAAAATAGTAGTCTATACACAGTGTGTGAGCATGCACCTCTATGCTTCTGGGTAATATGCTTGTGTATTGTTAAGTCTGTCTTAGCCAGGGCCCTTACTACTCTGGAGAATGTTCTTGTATTTAATTTTGACTTTCTGCCATGTCCATTTTGGCCCAGTCATGTTTAATCTACATCACACAGATGTAGAGCAAACACAAGAAAAGAAAAACTTAAGTCAGTCAAAGCATGCAACCTTAGGTCCATTGAAAGGCATTACAAATTCAAGTTATCAATAGGCCTATTATTATTATTAGCTCATATATTTATCAGTTACAATCTGAGGAGTTACATTTACTCAGTTTCATTCATATCACTTATCTGCAGTTCTCAATTAAAAAAATCAAGTAGCCTACAACTGCGATGTGAATTAACTAGCCTATTTGGATTGCAGTTGTAATGTTTCTGTGGAGCGGTATGTGTAATTGTGCACTACTTACGCATTCAGGTGGTCAGCAATACTTTGCCACAACTTTTCTCTTTGTTTTATTAATGTGGCCGTGTTGTCTTTCTCCTCGGATTCCTTTACAGGTGGAATCTTCACTAAAACGAACTGGGAAAGAGGCGGCCGCTCACAAACAACTATTTACCGAATCTTCTCTGCTTCGTCTTTTTCTCTACACACGTTACCATGGAAACATCATACGCTAATTAGTAAGAGATTAACCAATGATACATTCATTATTAGTTGCATTCTAACATAAGCAAACTTTTTTTTTTATTCTTGCTCATTAAGTAAACTTTTTCAAGATTTTCCAACAATTTAAATGCTCCAGTTTACATTGATTATATCCTTGACTTCCTCGTACACGTCCATGAGGATTCTGCCTCCAACGGCGAAAAGTAGCCAATACCGCTCTACTTGCCATGGTAAATCAGTGAATCTGTGATCGGTGGCGGGGTCTATTTGAGGAAGCCGCGATCGCGCACATATCCAGGATAGGTCTGCTTATCCTCGCTTGTCCTTTGTGCAACCAATTAAGCCTGGACGCTCTTGTTTTGTATTCAATGAGCTTTGCTTACTCACTTATCCTGGATGTCTTAATCCAACTTTTGTGCAATGGGCCTCTGATCTAATTTCAAAGAGCTGGAATCTGATAGTTGGGATGGACAACCACTAACCACAGCTTCCATTCCAATATGCTTCTTTAATTGCAATAATGATTTAATTAATGGCATTGTATTCCCAAATACTCATTCTAATTCAACCGGCTCTCATATTCATGAAAGCAATATCTAATTTATCATGTTAGTCCTGGATGTGGATTGTCTTAGCGAGAGAGAGAGAGAGAGAAAGAGAGAGAGAGAGGTCTGGCAAGCTGTCATCTGTTCATCACACTTATTCTGCATTAAAAGTGATGGGGTGTGGGATGTCTGTGTGCTGTGTGTGTGTTTGTGTGTGTGTGTGTGTGATGCATTATTTACACTGGTTACTTCCATCCTGTGCTTGGACATCATGCCAGAAAGACTAAAAAAAACACATTTTAGAATGCCACTGCTGTGCGTTAACAGATACTGTCAATCCCCTTGCTGCCGATGCTAGCTCACCATCACACAGTGCCAAATGACCTGTTTCCGTTACAGTAAAAATACTCAGAAAAATACAGCGAACCCCCTTGTACGCTTCCTGGCGGCTCATTATTTTACAGGCATTAATTTTGAGATTGAACAGAGGCACATTTTGATTTTTATTCTCGGCGTCAGTGGGGAAGAGGCCTAAGTGACTGATTTACGACAGGTGCTTAAATCACAGCAGGGTTTTGTATGGGGGAAGGTGGCAGCCAAGGGATTATTCACATGCTAGAGAGAGAGAGTGCACTGGCTCTCTCAGGTAGCTTTTATGTCTGCAAGGGGAGTCCAAAGAGATTTAATACGCCAGAGTTTTTCCCCAAAACAAAAGAGCACATGCACACTAAAACTGCACCCGCGCACTGTCCACACACACACATACACACACCCACACACACACAAACAGGCATGCACCCGTGCACACACACACACACACACACAACCATGTAGAAGAATGTGACAGATTTCTTCCTGAATGAGGGCAGAGAGAAGCCCACACAACCCTTCATCTAGGAGGTGGACAGGTGGACAAGGGGGTGGGGGTAGGGGTATAGATAGAAAGGAGGAAGGAGTGGGAGAGAGAAGTGGAGGAGTGGAAGGCTTCAGGAACAAGAGAAGAGACCTCTGATAAGACAGAAAGAGAAGGTGGAAAGGAGCAGATGAAGAAAAGAGGCCAGGAGGAATGAGTGGAGTAGATGACATTTGATATTTGAACAGAACAGGAGACTATAAAAAGAGCTTGGAAGAGCTTGAAAAGAGCTTGAAACCAACCAGGAAAGATGAGCAGAATGATCAGAAGGATAAGATAATAACAGGTCATTACCAATCACTAGAACTAGGAATGATAGGGTTGAGAGAGGAGGACGCTTGTCTGTCTTTTGATCTTATGTAAACCTGAAACAGAATACAGTCACATGGCCTTTCTCTCTCTCTCTCTCTCTGTCTTTCAAAGCACACGGCTGTATAGGGCTGCTGGAAGTACATGGCATGAAACACAGCACACTTCACAGGAGGTAATGAGTACGCGTCCATCCTTAGCATTCTGATTGCATTATGTAAATCATTACGCAAGTCCCGATCAGAGGTATCACTCACTATGTCTGCCTTATGGACAGTCCTTGACAGTGTGCGGATGATTAGCCTTTTAAAGCACACTCCGCATCTGCACACCTGAATACATTCAGCACCAGTGTGTGTGTGTGTGTGTGTGTGTGTGTGTGTGTGGTGTGGGTTCCCGTGTCCTGTGACTGGATGTCTGCATGCAGTCACATGGCCTGCATGTCTGTCTCTCTCTGGAGTTTGGTTGCCAAGTAGCAAGAGCAGCATGTCTCTTTAGTCTGACTCTCAGATTGAATCCCAATGTCCCCTAACCCCTAGGTCCTGAGCCATGAACTGTCAAACACATAACTGGCCTGAATCGGCTTCACGGTTGGTTGGTTGGTTGATCAATGCCAGTTAAGTCCTTTAGGGCTTGTGGTTTAGTAGTAGCAGAGACATTGGGAGGCAACTTCTAACTGTACACAGTGGTTAATGTTCTGTGATCGGCTAGTCTACATGCAGCTGGCTTATTCGAACATTATTACCTGTGTTTTACGGGCCATAATTATCTTATCAAATTACAATATCATTATGATTCATTTCCATTTGCTGTGAGCCAAATTAGTGCCGGCATGATACAGTTAGTGATGAAGCTCTTCCATTAGCGAGTTATGCAGGCCAAGGCTAAGCCCATTATAACTATACAGAGACAACAAGCATGTAGTCTACAACAACCCTGTATCTTTTTATAATTCGTTCTGTCAACGACCCCTTTAATTTATTTAATTGTTAGATACATTGGAGAAGTGTAGTCTATCTGAAGTGCTCAGGAAAGGTTAGCATTCCACAGATGGTTACACACACACACAGAGTGAGAGAGAGAGATCTGGCAATCACTGCTTTCCTGTGAAGCCAAGTGATTGTTATTCTGAGCACACAGGCTTGGAAAGGAATCACATTGTAACGTTATTATACACAAGCGGAGAGGGAGAATTTCAATTTGTCTGAGAGTGCGAGGGTCTGGTCTTGCCTAAAGCGTTCTGATAACTGCCTATATCACGGGGCGCTCTCAGGGTTATGCTCTTTCTCCCCGACCACATCATGACCACGGGAGCAACCGGAACTGTGACAGATAGGCCAAATCAGATCGCATCGGCGTCGGAAACTGTCTGTGACAGCAGTAACTTTAACCGTGGACGCAATGGGGGTGAAAAGAGGCGGACGGCGTATGCCTAGTCAGGTGTGTGCAGGTCTGACAGCTTGACAGCTCCTTCTGCACGGTCACTGAGTTTAACATGACAACTCTTGGACACACTCCCACACTCCTCACACCAAGACAGCAGCTATAATCACGGACACATCAGCTAAGGGACACATCAGGGGGGCAGTTGCTCGATGGACGTCTTTCCTATCAGTCCAAATGAGACCTACAAAAAAGTGTCATTCTGGCACATATTTGGAAGTCACATCCGACCCTCAGCTCCACTCCTGACAGCCCAGTAGTTCGTCCGTTCCAGCAGGGGAATGAGGAGGGTAAACCAAAACTGCGTCTGGCTTTCCAAAAAGCAGACAAGCTTTGGACCTGAGACGGCAGACAGAGCAGTAATGGGATCTAACCTGCTGAGATCCTGCCTGGCGACTTAGTCAATAGAACCATTATGGAGCCGACAAGAGGAACACGACTTGCCACAGCAGCTCATTAGATTAGACCGGCGCTAACAAGGCAGAATCAAAAGTGTGTTTACAGGCTTTCTGTGACGGCTAATCTGTTGACCCTCGTTTACTTTTTAATTGACCAGAGGTAGAACAAGTTTTTAAAATGAAACCACCGTGCAAAAAACCTAGCTATGCAGTAATTATAAATTACACATTGTTACGCCTTATTAGATTCAAAATCTCAAACTGAATTTTGTTTGTTATGGTATCTGAAAGATTTACTCTGCTCCTTGGAAATATTTCGAATCGTCAACTATAGGCTACCGTGCAACAAACGAGACCGTATAGATCGCAAAAAAACATTTTAATATTTAGGGGCAGGTGCCACACTGTTTCATCCGTGGTAGTTAGTGTTCCAGCTAGTATTATTGTCCTTTTGCTATTCCGACACAAGTTTTACTCAATACACTTACCCATGACGGTAGCCTGCGGCTGGCTTTTCCTATGTTTGCTCGTCTTCAGCACCCGGTCGCCAGCGGTCTCTGCGCAGCAGTGTCTTACGGCTGCTTGCCTCTGCACCTGCCTCTCAATATGCGCTAAGGATCGGAAGGAAAAGAGGAGCGCGATGATGAAACGTTAAATTCATGACAACCCGCTGCATGTTTTGGCGTAGATCCTTGTAGAAGCTGACATTTCCATTCGTGAAAAACATTTTTACAGAGTGACCCTAAAATGCATTGCAATGAAATAAGGCAATGGGTAAACGTAGGCAAAGAATTTTGTTATTCCCGGAGTATTCGAAGTGAGCGCTCAGAGCTGAAAGCAACCTCACACAGGACTGTCAGCAATGGAGCGAACCCACGCGAATGTGTCATTATTGTGTGTGTGCACAAGTTGCGCAACCCCCTCTTTCTGTATTCTTAGTGTGTGTGTGTATGCGTGCTTGCGCGCCATCACCAAGGGGACTATCATAACAAGGTTTCATGGCGATAATAATAATAAAAAAAACCTCACTACCTGTGTTGTATCCTATCTGTTTACAAATAAAGCATAAATGGTCTAGGATACAGGGAAAATAAAAAAAAATTTCATTTAGAATATGTATTATTAGTGCCATTATGATGATGATGATGACGATTATTATTATTATTATTATTATTATTATTATTATTATTATTATTGTTGTTGTTATTGTTGTTGTTGCTATTTTAATATTAGTGATGAAAAGTCAGGCGAGGTTCTGAGAAGGTCTGAGATTGAAGGTGGATGAGAGCAAAGGAAGACAGGTTGGCATTTTTATGTTTGAGGAGAAATAAGAATAAGAGGCAACTTGATTGGCTGGCTAATTTGATAACACAGAGGGCAAGGAAACTCGTTTTTGTTTCTGTTCAATTTAGTGTCAGCTGTAGGTTTAGATCTTTGTTGTACAGATTTGTTAGTCTGACAAGCCAGACAACATTAAAATGGGACTGGGACCAATCCGAGACTGAGTGGCCACTGCCTCTGCCTCTTTCACTGCCTCTGCACTCATTTAGCAGTCTGATGAGCTTCTGATTGAGTACTCTAGGCGAACCTTAAGAAGGATAGAGTGTGTGGTGTGTTTGGTCCGACTAACTTGGAAGAGCAGCTGCTGAGGTCCTACATGTATATGGTTCGCTTGTAGATGTACCTGCATTTAGGGTCATTTCTAGGATACCAAACTGTCTCATTCTTATTTCTCCCAACAGCACTCAGCAACCTCAAACTACTAGCTATGGGTAGATTGACACCAGAATGTTCATTTACAAGGGCCTATGGAGTGTGTTCAGCTTTGAATGTGAAAAGGCTATACTTTCGAGTATATAGAGATATGACACAAAGCCTGTAAAGTGAGCCTTTTCACTCTTCTCCTGAGAACCTCTCCATAGATAACCTGACCGCCGGTAAGTGGAATGAAAATGCAACAGGGCTTACAGTGATGAGAGTCTGCGAAATCCACTGTGAACATCTTTTGGATGAGCAGAAAAATGCAGAGGAAATGAAAGAGCTGTCTATGATGTCTGTCCAAGAGCTGATGAGGTAGCTAAAGTCTTTGCCGGTGCCTAGATGCTTTCAGTCTTTCAGTCCATGCTGTCTGACAGTGCAGAGTTTTACACTACTCGACTTGGAAGAGTTTGCTAGCAATAAATTAATCATCATTCATCATTTTTAGGTTTAGTTTCCCAGGTCAGACCAGTGGAAGTGCTTTTGGCTTGTTTTTATTTGATTTGTATATGGACCTACTTCATCAAAAACGACAAAATTACAATGTTATTGATATTACCAGAAAGGCACAATAAAAAGGCTTGTGATTATACTTATAAATAGAGATATCTGTTTTTGGAAGCAAGCCTCATTTGTCTTTTAGTAGATGCCCCTATCATGAGCGAAATACAGGGACATCCTAATGTGTGCAATGACTCAGTGGGGAACATCTGTTCCAACCTTCCACTTCACATTTGGAAGCATTGGCACACCATAGCATCATAGCAGCCTATAGCTGTAGATTGCACAGCACATGAATGAGAAGACTATGTGTGTTTGTGTGTGTGTGTGTGTGTGTGTATGTGCGTGTGTGAAGGTGTGTGTATTTGTGTGAAAGAGATTGTGTGTGTCTGCGTGTATGTATGTATGTGTGCGTGTGCAGGTGTTTGTGTAAAAAAAGACTGTGTGTGTACGTGCATGCGTGCGCAAATGTGTGTTTGTGTGACAGAGAATGTGTGTTTGTGTGAAAGAGAATGCATGTGTGTAAGTGTGTGTGTGTGTTTGTGTGAAAGAATGTGTGTGTGTGTGTGTGTGTGTGTGCATGTACGATACATGTGACTAGGGGGGAGACAATTATTCTCATTTATCTTACACTCTGGTGAGATGGTCTATACAGTGACGTGGAGCAGGAGAGAGAGACAGTATTGTGATTGAATACATTAGCAGATCCATACGGCTCTGAGCGGATAATGGTCCATACTACAGGTTCAAGCATCACGACTCATCAGCCTTAATGATGCTCAAGGTGCTTTAATGGTCATACACACTTAGATGTATATTATTCATCAAAAAAACTCTCTCCTCCGGAGGAAACACACAACACAGAAGCATCGGAAATCTCCACTGTGACATTCAATTTTGCGAATGTATTAAGATATATTCGCTCTCATTCAACATAATGGAAATACGTCAGGTCTCATTGCGACATCCCCCTTCACGCAGTGTGGAGCCAATGCCTCTGTTGCCTCCTCTATCTGCCACCTGTGAAGTAGGTAAGAGGTGGACATGGTGCTGTCACCCAAGGTAGGTTAAGCTCTTCAGACGTGCCTGCTTTTGGTGGCCTGTTTCTGGTAAAATACAAAAGTACCCACTTTGTCCCCAATAAAATAAGCTGAAGCATAACCATGAAAGAACTGATTTTTTTCCTGAATTTATCTGAGAGGTCTGGTCTGGTCACCTACACACACACACACACACACACACATGTCGTCCCCATTTCTATTTTTAACCCACCCCTCTGCCATATCCCATTACCACCCTCAACAGTCTTTACGTCTTTCAATCTTCCTCTCATCCATTACAGCTTCCTGCTTCTTTTCATCCCCATATTTAACACTTCTGTTCTTCATCTCCTTTCTCTTTTCTCCATCTCCTTTCTTCCTTTTACTCTCTTTTGTTATTTATCCTCCCTAGAATTCCATCTTCTCTTCTTCCCCATTCTCTCTTCAGTAGACACTTCAGAAAACACACCCACACATTCACCTACTCAACCACCACACACACACACACACACACAGAGAAGCAATCCTACTAAAATGAATCTGAATAATGTGATGGATAGTAAAGCAGATAGTAAAGGCCATTGATGGCTTCCTTGCTACTATTTTGATGTCAAGACAGTGACTGCGACACATTACAGGGAAGCCAGAGGAAAAGTCCTTTTGAAATTGAAATCATTGATGTTCTCATCCATACCCTGTGCCACCACTGGTTGTGTACAATAGGAGATGTGTCCTTCTACTACAGGCAATGGCCGCGTTTCCCAGATTCGTTAAGAAGCTCTTAACGCTAAGATCTTCTTTGGAGCGCTCTAAAGAGCACTGTGAAAGAAGAAAGTGTTTCCTAGAGTCGCTCTTAGCTTAAGAAGATCTTTCACTAAGAAGGAAACGTAAAATCGAGCTGACCCACTCTTAACAGCCTTCTTAGCGTTCAAATGCTCAGTGAGCATAGGCTGCCGCTAGGGGCGTGTAGATTTCTAGGCTTAGCGCGTCAGGGAAATGTATATCCTCCACTTTTTAAAACAATAAAACAATGTTCAATGTTGAAATGCGCTCATAGCTGTGAAGAAACATAGGCTAACAGTAGAGAAGAAAAAAATACTTGGATACACCTGATGGCACACACACACGTTATCAAAATGAACTTAATGCTACATCCAACATCCAAACACTTTGTTTGAGTGGGAGAGACACTTTTTATTATTTTTTTCTTTTCTTTATATATATATATGTTATCAGCACAGATTTACGATTATTATGTGGAGGTGAATTGGTTTAGCCGTGACTTCTGGTCGTGAGTGACAGCATTAGCGGATGGGAAATCTGTTGATTGTGGATTAGGTGTAGGCTCAACAGCGATGGAGAGAAAAGGTCCTCAACCCACTCCACGATCCATGCCACTGCCTCCCTACTGAGGGTCACCCCTGCCTCCCCCTGCCTGATCCTGCATCTCTGGCTTCCTGGGCGGGCTGCCTTCAGCTCCACAGACGACCCTGACATGATTGATACAGCCTCCAGCTGGCCCCTGGCTTGACTGCACCTAATGACATGGGACAATATCCTGGGATTATAATGGGACTCCTATATTACTTTATTTATACCACAATTTTCTTATAATGGAACCTAATGGAATAATAGTGGACTACACCATCTGAGAGTCTGAAAACCTGCCCTAGGAAGTTGGGCTAACCCCTTGAGCCGTCTGAACTGCCCAAGGTTTCTTCCTTTACCATAACAAGTAAAAACAAAAAACGCTGATAGGGAGTTTTTCCTTGCCCCTGTTGCTCAGTGGGCCTCTTTGTGTTAAGCGCCTTGAGACATGCCTTTTGTAAAAATGCGCTATATAAATAAAATTGAATTGAATTGAAAAGGCCTACGGTATCAGGTGCCCAATTTAGGAAAAAAAGAAAAGAAGATGAGAAGAAACGGGCAAAAGATAAAGGTTTGCAACAATGTTCTCTCTGTATGATTAAGGTATTGAGTGGTGTAACATGTAATTCACGGTACCCATGCTAGCAGGCCACAGAGAATAGAATAGAATAGAATAGAATGCAGTGCAATACAACGCAATACAGCGATCTGTAGAGGGAGCTTGTGAGAGAAAAAAACAGAACGTTGCTTAGCCCTTCTTTAAGAAAGATCAAATCTGGAAAACGCAGCCAATATGTGTAATTGACTATAACACCAGTTAAAACAGCTTTTTGTCTGCCAAGAATATGTACACATAAGCACACACACACACACACACACACACACATTATTTATCACGTGGTAGATGAATGCACATAAGCAATAAGAAAAGTCTAAATGCAGACAACATGTCAAGCTCTCTCTCTCTCTCTTATGCACACATACACACACACACACACACACACACACACACACACATAAAGAACACAAACAGTCATAAGGTGTACACATATTTACAGCCTGCAGAGAGGGCACGGAAACTGGATTCAACGTTAATTGCATTACGCTGTCCCTGTCTTGTGCTTATTGATCAAGTGCACATAAAGTATCTGTCAGTTGGTGGGCATGGAGCTATAGCGGTTTAAATAGCAAGGGTTGAGCAGGAGAAACAGGGAGAGTGAGAGAGACAAAGAGCTAAACAGAGAGAGAAACAGAGACAGAGAGAGAGTTTTAATTTTAATACAGCATTCAGTTCCACACACCACACACACCTGGTACCACTTACCACACACACCTAGACATATGTTTGTCTATTGTTGGACAAAGATTTGACTATTTTTTGAATGCTTATATATTTGTCATATGTTGTACCTATATTATTATACTTGGTGTGTAAACTTTGCATGTAAACTTTGTAAGCTTTGGCAAAGAAAAAAAATGGCCCTGGTCTAGCTCTGATCTGGCCCAGGTCTGGCCCATGTGTTGTGCAGCTCCTGTGCTCCCATATGTGCAGTGAGGGTTGCTGTATGATTGGTGGTCCTGATTGAAGGTGAAGTGTGGACCTCTCCCTTAGGAGGTCGGTGCAATCAGAACCAGCTTGCTGTCATGGACAGACTCAAAGGGCCGCCATCAGGCCTCATCTGTGTCACACACAAAACAGAACAACAAACACAGAAAAACACTCCAAACCATGGAGACTGTGAGTGTGTGTGTTCTTTTTCTCTCTCTGGGTTGTGTCTCTATGTCCCTATGTGTACACTGTGTGTGTGTGTGTGTGTGTGTGTGTGTGTGTGTGTGTGAGTGGAGGAGAGAGAAAAAATGAGAGGGGAGGGGGATGAGCATTAAAGCTGGATTTATTTTTAGAGGCAAGATAATTTTACGGTCAGATTTTAATTTATTCATATGTACACCATCTAAAGGAAACTAAATAGCAGATGAAAATCAAAACAAATATAAAGTTTTACTTTGGTGCACTAACTCGGACTCTTGCTTATGTGTGCGTGTGTGTGTTTATGTCCGTGCATTTGTGTGAGAGTGTATTTTGTATTTGTTGCAGTATACATCAAAGACAAAAACAGAGGGTTGAAATTATATGTAAAATAAAGAATGATTATATGAAAAAATAACAAGCATGCATGACAAGATAAAAATGATAACAATTTTCCATCTCTTACAAATTGCCTCCTTAGATTTCTGAAATTCCATGAATATTATTAATAATTCATTATAAGGACATCCTCAGCTCATCCTTGCTTTGTACTTCTAATTAATTTAGTATGCAGTGGCCCATGCAGAATTAAGTCATTTCAGACTATTTTTTAGAGATCTTTGACAACTATTTTTTGCAACTCTTAGTTTGCCTCTCTGTAATTAGTGCCTATCGTGTTCACTTTTCTGAGCTGATAGTTCCATTCAAACAGGCCCGAGGCAGCATCAGCTCAGATGTGCCCAAGCATGTCAGTGTGTGTGTGTGTGTGTGTGTGTGTGAGAGAGAGAGAGTGTGTGTGTGTGTGAGAGAGAGAGAGAAAGAGAGAGAGAGAGAGAGTGTGTGTGTGTGAGAGAGAGAGAAAGAGGGAGAGAGAGAGAGTGTGCAGTGTTGAGGGTAGGAGTGGAAGACAATGAGAACAAGTTCCAATCCCAGGTGTCTAATCCAATGGCAGACAGGCACATGATGGATAGAGAGACACATGTAAACTTATTTGACAGCTTTGCTTTCTGCATTAGCCACATTTAACCTGCCACGCACAGAGCCAAATTATAAAGAAATCAGTGGAACTGGGAGATGTCTATCTTGGGAGAATAGATACCTTGAGACCTAATTATACCAAACATAAACAGATTTGATGATTACACACACTTGCTGCTATCTGCTGGAGGATTAAGTGTGGATGACGTGGTGTTAAAAAACATCCACAACAACAACAGTGCTCCTGCTTAAATCAAGAGAGATTTATCATGGACACCATGCCCTTTGATCTGACAGAAAACATGGTACACACACGCGCGCACACACTCATACACACACACACACACACACACCTTATGCACATTCTGTTTGGAGTCTGGTGTATTATTTAACTGTCTGCATTGGTTGAATCTGCGGGTGAATATAATTGTTTTAAATCAGTCTCTGTTGGGGTCCAGCCAGGCCAGGTCACGTATCATGGAGGAGATTCATGATATCTATCCTGGGGCTTTCCTGTGAGGCCCTGACCTTAGGGCAACTCTCAGCTGTCCCGGTCCTTGGCTGGGCCAATCTGGGTGTACTTTAGGGACCTGTAGTCAGCAGATACTCTAAAATTGCCTCCAGGTGTTGTGAAGGGTGCAAAGATCCCCCCCCCCCCCTTGCCCTTTGGGTTGCATTATCTCCTCCCTTTCCTTTACAGTGTTTTGACATGGTGCCTGCTGTCCTTGGTGCGGCAAGCTCCTCATGGATGCCAGGGATGGAAGGTTAGACCTTATTTTCTAATGAATATATTGAACTTTATAAACAATGTATTAAACGTTGTTTGATAAAAAAAAATATGACTTATACAATAGTACAATGTTACATATTTAAGGGAGTGGAAATGGACCATTTCAGCTAAATACACACACACGTCGGCTTTGTTCAAACTCATCCACCCAGTATTAAGCGTGAACGAGTCTATTTTCATATTTCATGACAGCTCTGTGTCCAAGCACAACCTCTCCAAAATCAACATGGCCACTGAATGAATCATCTTGCGTTCTATGCGCCCAATAACACTGTTGGTCTGGGCATGCTGTGGTACAGCCCTGGGGTTCATCATGTTATGCTGATGAAGTTTGAAGTTTCAGGTGAAGTTGTGTGTGAGGTCTGGCCATGACTGTGCGTTTATGCTGCTGCCATGAAGACCTTATACGTGGCTATGTGAGTATCTCTGAGTATATGGGTTCATTGAGTATGTATTTAATACCTATAGTATGTGTGTGTTCTGTATGTATAATCTTTATGTTAGTTCCTATGTGTGTTGTTGTGTATGGATATCTTCAGATGTGTTTGTGTATACATACAGATAGTTTGTAAATTGTGTGTGTTTGCAATGTCTGTGTGAGTACACAGGGGTTTGGAAAGACCTGTGCAAAAACCCTAGCTCATGGCGGTTCTTCCATTTCAGATTAAAACTGGCCTTTGCTGAAGGCTGTGGATGTGTCTGACGTGACTTTCTTGATTAAAAACCTGTGCTGCGCTCAAACCAATAGACAATTAAAGCACTTAAAGCACAGCTTAGTTCACTGGGAAGACTCTTGACTTATGTATTGTTTGGGTGCAGTCGCCTCATGGAGGTGATCAAATGGGAGCTGGTTCGGTGTACAGAGTCAACTGTCTCTGTACATAACTTGACATGTTAAGGAGAGCTTGTTATGTTCAAACAGGTTAAGGAGAAAACCTGTGAGAGCATCTCTGATCCCACACTGATGACAACATGTTCACTGCAAAAGTATACACTTTGCACGTAAATACACATGCTCGCACACACACACACCTTCCCCTGCAGTGCTTTGAACATAATTGCTTCTCCTCACCGGGCTGACAGAGTTCTCAAGAGGAATGTCAGGAGGAATCAGCACAACCATACGCGTGCGTGCGCGCACACTCTCAGACACACACACACACACACACACACACACACACACACTCACAGACACACAAAAACATGATGACAGATTATGTTGGATCATCAGATATTGACAGCGGTCATCTTTGGTGGTGAGTCTGTTTTAAGGGAGGATCATCTGATATATTGCGACTTGTCCAGACGTAACACTGATAGAGTTTCATCTGATACAGTGGATTGGGGTTCAGGCCACGTAACATGTAACAAGGAATCATCTGATCCTAATGTTGAATCATCTGATCCTAAAATCAGTTAGCGGTAAGGTAAGGTAAGGTAAGGTTGTGGTAAGGTCACATTAACAACAGACCATCTGACATGACTTGTCCAACCTTTCAAAGTAAGCTGTGCAGCTTTAATCATGGCTCGTGTTACATGAGGGCTTGTCTTAAACATTTCGTAAGAATTTGAGTCAATTTAATGCAAACCGAATATAATTTTATTCATATGTCAACTCAGTTAAATATTAACATTTCAAAGTGCCCTTTTTAGAGAGATATTAAGGCTGATTGTCCTTGCTGGCGTGTGTGTGTGGTGTGTGGAGGTGAACAAATCTAGTGCATCTTGCAAGGTGAGGTGGATGCACTGGTAGACAGAGAGAGCTCAATGATCTGGCAAATCCACTTTTGTGTTCAAGATCCCATTTCCTGTTATCCCTGTGCAGTTTTGCCACGGTCACGCCATTACAACCAATCTCCCCTGTCACCTGTCACCCGGGCTCACTCACCATGGCACCCTGACCTACATGTCTGTTGTACTGTGTTTGTTGTGATAAGGCAATTTGGTGGGTGCACCGGCTGTGTCTTTGGTGGTTGTTTTTTTTTTTCCCTATTTGCTCTTCTAATGCCTCATCACGGCCATCTGTTGGACCCATTTGCTGAAATTACCAACAACAAAATCGCTTTCTTGGTATATCTTCGCAGCAACTTTTACCTTATCGTTTTGTCTCTCCATTTTAAATTTCATTTTATTACAGATGATCTACTGTCATTGCTACTCCACACTGCCATTACTAACATATCTAGTCTTGTGATCCTGTGAGGGAAATCTGGTCTTTGCATTTATCCCAGCTGTCCCAGCTCCTCATCTTTGTCTTCACATCACCTACCAGCTCTTTAAAGGTTAAATTTCAGGTTAACCATCACCATCAATTAATGTGTACCTAAAGCGTTCAATGTGTATATATTAGAAGATTGTCTTGAAATGCGTTAAAATAACATTTATTGCGGTTTGAAAAAAGGCAGCGAGTTCATTGTTATTTCCGCGTTATGTCACAAAAGGAACTCATAGTAATCGGCACAACCTTAAATGCTTAAAGTGTAAACGCAAAATGTAGCTTAATGTACCAAAACAGCGATCAATCATCACCAAATTTCTTATGGACGTCTTTTTTTAGGCCTACTTTAAGCTCTCTAAATATCAAAACCAAAATCCCAAAACTATGGACGATACCTAGCCTACGCTTTTTCCTCTACATGGGCGCCCATTGATTGTAGCCTACAGACAAAGCTTAACGTAGCTTAATGTACAAAAACAGTGATCAATCAAAACCAAATTTCTCATGAACATTTATAGACATACTTACTTTCACCTCTCCTAATATCAAAACTGAAATCCTAATAATATAGATTTTTGGGTTAAGCAATACTCTTCCATAGGTGCCCATAAAGAACATAAGTGAGGCCACTCTCGTGCTAACGCAATGCAATGGAGAACGAGAACGACTGGGAGACAGCGGTGGAAACCCAAACAAATCCTTTATTGACCGTAGACCTACAGTGTTGAGCCCGTCAAGCGTGAGAGAGGAAATTGTCAGGAATCATGGCCCTGAAAGAGTTATTGAAGCTTGGTGTGAGGAGAATGAATGGAGTGTTGGTCAGCTGTCCTGGTGAGTAGCTAGTTGGAGTGCCAATATAAGAGAGCCTAAATATTGTCAAAATCTGGCCATAACATAGAATAGCAATGAGGGACAATGACTGAATACATTACTTACATGGTGTCGGTAGTCTTATTCAGAGCCGTAGTGATGCACATTGTAATGTTACAGGCAAGCCATCATGTCAAGATGCATCAAATGTCAAGTAAATGTTTCCTTATGTGGTAGCCTATATTCCTCGTGATTTAATTAGCAATGCCCATCATCAGAAAGAAAAGAAATGTACTGATATTGCCCTCACATTATGTTGGACAGGTGATTGTGTGGGCTGTGCCATGAGATAAACGTATTTTGGAGCTAAAACTAAGTACAGTACCTCTCAACACTTAAAGGCATTATCCAGAGTGAAACAACACGTAGCTCTGTTGATTCACATTGCTATGTGCTATCGATAGGTATAAGAAAGACAGATTTTCATGCACGGTAGACCGAGTAACGAAACGGCAGCCAGCGCTAACTGAGTAGGGCATGTCCGTTTTGTTTTCATATGCTCCATATGCTTAGCGTTAGCAGCCAGTTCGTGAATTCAGTCTACAGTACGTTGTACCTACTGCTGTCATTCTGATGCCTATAGACACCATTCGACAGCCTCAGTCAACAGAGCTCCGTGTTGATTCACTCCGGATAATCCCTAACTCAACTCTTAACACTAACACAGTTCTTGCGGAAGTGAGAGGTAGTGATTAAAAGTACATTTTTTTCTTATTATATTCAAAAATGACTAAACTAGGTTTAGTAGTTCTAATATTTAGGCTATGTTTAACAACCACATTGCATTAACTCTAACATGTTAACATGCAATTTACACTTTAAGCTCTGTGATGCATAAAATTCATCTCTTGTGTGGTTTATGCAATTAGACAGTGTGTGTTTGCTGCTTATCTTATTACACCCTTATAGCCTCTATGTGTTTGCTAATACTGTATAAGATCCTTTTATAATAGAATTCCCCTCGACATACATACACACAATTTCTATCTCTCTTTCTCTCTCTCTCACATACACACACACACACAGATTCTGTTCCCCGCACTCTTAAGCCGTCAGGATGGCAGCATTTATGAACATGGAAATGCTATAAAACACTTATGACAAGTTGAAACACCTGTTATACACGTACCTCACAGACACTTACACACACACACACACACACACACACACACACACACACACACACACACACACATTCCCGGCTCGAAACTTACACATGAGCATGTGTGTGACATCAGAAGCTGTCTGATCCAGTGGCTCCCAGTAAGCTTAGCACTGAACATCACAGGCTGCTCTGGCCTCTCATGGCCAGGTGAACAGGAATGACCTCTCCTCATAGTCAGGTTCATCATTTTGTCTCTCTGTTTTAAATTTCATTTAATTACAAAATGTTACTGCCTTTGTTCCTCCACACTACCATTACTAACATTCTGTATCTACTCTTCTGGTCCTGTGAGGGAAATTTAGTCTTTGCATTTATCTCAGCTGTGAATTAGAACACAGAACACTCAGAACAGTAAACACACAGTCGGTGGGCAACTCAGCCATACTTGTGTGCAACTGTGGGCGATGTTCAACCCCCACTCACATATTTTCAGCTGATCACTGATCAAACCGGTTTCCCTTCAGAAACAAGTTAGAGACTGCAAAGTGTAGGCCACGCTTCTATCAAAAATCAGCCTTTCCTCTTTTTTCTTCTGTTCTGTGTCTTATTCCATTCATTCTCCTCTCTCATCCCTTTCTTTTTCTCCTTTTCGGTCCTATCTTCCTTTTTGTCTTTCCTCCTCTTGGGTTTCCAAGTTTCGTACTCTCCCAATCCAGAGTTCAATTCTTTCTTTCACTTTCTTACTCCACTCTAAGCAACCTCTCTACACACCCCCTCTTAAAGGAGGCATGTTCATATAAAGGAGCCTCCATTAAGTGTCCTCCTAAGGCCAGAAGCTTGATTTATAAAGAGCCCTTGAAGAATGAAGCCCCCCGGTCTACATGAACAAGAAAGTCTCCATCGGTGGAAGCTTTACAAGAATATGCATTTCAAGGAACTGTTTATTTTTCTTTTCCTTAAATTCTCGTTTTTCCTGGCCATATGGTGGGCATTATTAATTAAAGAGTTATTTGCAACACAGATGGGAAACTAGTATGAAAAGCAAAAAAAGTCAGAGAAAGCACTAAAACACAAAAACACAGTTAGTAGTACATGGTGTACGGGTCAGTATATTAGAGAGTGTAGAAAAGTGAACCTAAATAAAACATGACATGCAATCACACATACACTTGTACACGGACAAACACATACACACACATATACACACACAATGAAAAGAGTATACTTTTGGGGATATATTGTATTTGTACATTATAGTTGTACCGCACAGATGACTTGAGGAAGTGTTTCTCTTCCATGAATGATCCTCTACAGTCACCTTGGCATTGTTTTTGTCTTTGTTCTCCATTCTCTGGTAAAAACATAACTTTATTTACATCTAAACCTAGTGTTTATACTTTACAAAATAAACATAAAGCTTTTGTGCTGCAACTGTATCCTCTGTTCACGGTGTGAGGAGAGCTTGTCACTTGGCTACAACTTCTCCTGTCATTTCAATGGGATAATCGATCCTGACCGGAGAACAAGAAAAAGTTTGTTTTATTGATCGTTTTTTTTTTTATAGGTTGGCTTAATAGCTAGACAGCTCACTGAAAAGAACTTCAGTGCACAATAAGCTGTGAATCCTCACTGGAGCCTCTCTTGTACTGCACTTCATTGCCCTGTATTTATACAATACATGTGTAATCTAATCGAATGAATGAATCTAATGTAATTTAATCATCTGTGAGAATAGAAGGACAAAAGTGGACCTTGTAAAACACTCACCACCTGAAATATCTAAAAACCTGTCCATTCACTCTAAAACCTGTGTGTGTGTGTGTGTGTGTGTGTGTGCTTGTCTCTCTCTCTCTCTGTGTGTCAGTTTGTGTGTGTCCCCAGTAGTCACAGTGTCTGCTGCCCACCTACTTTCTTTTCAGCACACCTCCGGAAATAGCAGGCCACCCCCATTATTTCATACAGATTGCTACCTATCACAGGGCTAATTTCAGAAAGGCTGCACATTATGATCGACTGCCAACCCTATTACACACACACACACACACACACACACACACACATACTCACACTCACACACATTCCATACTCACCACAGCCAGTGGTGTCCATGGTAACCTGTCTATTGGAGCACTAACTGTGATCCATGCATTGAATGTACTGTATGGTAGTGTAGTTCGGATGGATAGCCTAGTTAATGCCAATATTGTCCTTAGCAGTGGTTTAAACAACTGACATCACTTGCTGCAGCTACTATAATAGAAGGAGAAACACAACAGAAATTAATGTTTTCTGAACATGCTTTTTTTCATTGTATCACAACACACAGGCAAACAGATGCTACTGCGAAACTTCCGTCACAGCAGCAGAAAGACTGATTTTTGATAGAAGTCTGGCCTACAGTGTGGGGTCTTTAACTTGTGCCTGAAGGGCAACCGATTTGATCAGTGATCAGCTGAAAATATGTGAGTGGGGGTTGAACATCGCCCACAGTGGCACACAAGTATGGCTGAGTTGCCCACTGACTGTGTGTTTACTGTTCTGAGTGTTCTGTGTTCTAATTCACAGCTGGGATGAATGCAGATGGATCTAAGGTCTATAAACTCCACATAAATTTCTCAAAAGCATCTTCTATTGACACCTACTGATCTGGTTCTGGTAAGTAAAACTAAATTTGCTCAAAACAGAAGGCAGGATTACATGGGATTACAATGTTTCATGGTGAGAGGATGGAAGAAAAACATTGAAACTGATGTTTCGAGCAGATAATTTTTATCTTCAAACTCAGAATGTGTTTTCAAAAAACAAAAGAAAAACAAATGTTCATATTTTGGGACCTTTAAATCTATAACATGACTTTTTGGTTCTATGATGTGGTTGGAGCTAAAACAGGCCAAAACTGTGGCCTGCAGAAAACTGGCATTAGTTGAAAAAATGGTCTTCTATGAAAAAAAAACCCTCCAGCTTGTCAGACTTCACATAGAATGTATCCTGCCTGCTTTGAGGCAGTACATGTTTAGAACGGACTGCCCCGACAGGGAATAAGATTAAAGTACTATCATCCCAAAGAAGGAGGTGACGTGAAGGGTGAGGGGCTGTTGATTTCAGCAAATTCCCCAGTTTCTGACAGCTTGAGGTGGGAGAGGGTGCAACAGCAACAACCCCGCTGTTTTCTTCATGCAGCTGAAAAGAGAAGGAAAGAGACACACACATACACACACACACACACATACTGACCTTGACTGTTGGGCAATCTGTTTTTGACATCCTGACTAATTTAATAACACTCTAGAAATCATAGTTTTTTATTATTATTCTAACCCCTATTAAAAATTACTATTAATGTCAAATTGTTTTGTTTTTAGTATTATTATTATTATCATATTATTCTTACCACAATTTTTATTTTTTACTACTAATGTCAGATTGGTTTGTTTTTACTTAGATTTGCCATTCTTGGGTCAAGGGTTAAAAACAGCATCTTCTACAAATACTGTCCTGTGACAAAAGCATGGGATAGCCTGTTCACTTATCTGTACCTCGCTGTTTAAGTATAGTGTATCCATCCCTATCCAAAAAAAAATTATTAAAAACAATTTGACAAATATAAAAATCTTGTGATGATCAAGATACCAGGTAAAGTCTTCAAGGATGAAGACAAGAATGATGTTGGCAAGGATGATGATGATGTCAGGATGATGAAAATACCTTAATGTATGCTGTGCATCATCTGTGTGAACAGATGGTCGACAGTGGACCTTGTAAAAATTTCATCCGCTGAAATATCTAAAGAGCTGTCCATTCGCTCTCAACCTTGTGTGTGCATGGTGTGTGTGCTTGTGTGTGTGTGTGTGTGTGTGTGTGTGTGTGTTGTGCTTGTTAGGTTGCATGTGTCCATAGTAGTCACAGTGATGACAAGATGACAAGGTGTGATGCGATGGTGACGAGGATGATGATGATAGAGATCTAAATCTAAAACTGCTTCATTGCTTCTTGATTGTGATTGGCTGATTCTGCGTTCCAAGCCGTTGTAAAATGACTATAAACACACTCCGGTGCCTCTTCACTTCTGTATTACTGCGCAATCGAACGTCAATTGAAAACCGTTACCCATAGACATATATACGTATATATGTCTATGCCGTTCAGTGAAGCAGCGTGTAGCGCTGCCTGGCAACCACTCTCCAAAATGAACTATATGTATTCACGGAAGAATGGTTATTACAATACGCTATTTTATTTTTAAAGCACATGGTTATATGTGGTGAAATCTTATAACAATTTGCAATTTCCACTCGAGTCCATGCATATACGCTGGTTTTAGAACAGCTGAGGGCAGGGTTTGAATTACGGGGGTGTTTGGGGGGGTCTGACCCCCCCGAACGTGACTTGGACCCCCCCAAATGGGACTAAAATGACACTTTGGGGGGGTCCCCAAAGTGTTACTGGGCTGAGTTTTCTAATGGCATACGATTTGAAACACTCCTCATACACCCCTTCAGTGGACTGTATCATTTCCGTGCCTTCAACGAGCTTTTAACTAACCTGACCTGACACTCACGCACTCAACTAGTCAGAATCATAGACTGTAGGTCAGTAAAACAAGCGAGGGGAGCTACGGTATTAGAAGGTTCCTAAGCTACTAAGTTGTGAAAGACGTGTAAACTAAACTGATGTTATATATTATTAAGTTTTGCCTCAGTTTTGTTATTTTGAACTTTTCCCCATCTGGTATGGAATGGTAGGTGATAATTATGAGCAAGAAAAGAAAAGGGAACAGTGACATCAGGAACTTTTTCGATCCTAAAAGAAGAGTAAGTAGGGCATAACAAATGAAGGGGCAAGAGATTATGAAGATTGTAAATGCTGTAAAGTGGACCATTTGACCAATAGTTTGTGTTGTGATTTTGTAAGGAAAATCGTTTAGACTGCTTACAGTTTCGTTTTTCATATTTTCCTTTATGAATGCAGTTTGTCTTGCATTCAGTGTCATTCATGGTACGTGGGTGACATCTACTGGTCGTATTGGTATTGCACTGTAAGGTTTAATTTACCGTCACCCTGACTAAACGATAGTTCTCTGTATGCTGTAGGGTATGAACATAAACGCAGGGCTGTCTCATGACGTCATCAAGTATTTATTGAAAACGCTGGCCCCTCCGAAACTGAATTGGTAATTCGAACACTGGCTGAGGGGTTTAACGGCACTCCGCTTCGCGTCGTGCCTAACAACACCCCTTAGCTGTTGTAAAACCAGCGTATATGCACGGCCTCTCGAGGCTTATTGCTTAAGTAATGTACTATGTCTAGAATAGATGGTAGATAGATAGATAGATAGATAGATAGATAGATATACTTTAATCATCCCAAAGGTCTTAAAAACCACACATATACAATCGCATACACCATACAAAAAACAGAATCAAGCCCTTACCAGCAGGGTAAAGTAAAAGTGCCTTTGCATCCAGACTAAAAGATACCCCAGTTTTCCTAAAAAGAGGAGTCTTCTCTATCTGCTCATGGGGGACTAAATTGTTATTGCAGTGGGTAGGAAAGTCCTTCTATACCTGTCCTTACTACAACTGATTTGGTGAAGACACTTTGTTGCATTTCCAGTGTTCTGTGCAGGGGATGTGATGTATTGTCCATAATTTGTAACAGTTTCTGTAACATCCTCCTTTTCACCACACCTTCCAGGGGTTCCAGAGTAGACCACATAACAGAGCCCGCCTTTCTAATCAGCTTCTTATTGCACACATTAAAAGACCTTAGCCTCTTCAAGAAATAGAGACTGCTCTAGCACTTCTTGAAGATAGCCTCTGTGTTGTGCTTCCAGTCCAGTTTATTGTTTATATCTAAAACTGCTTCATTGGTTCTTGATTGTGATTATGACTATAAACACACACCGGTGCCTCTTCACTTCTGTATTACTGCGCAATCGAACGTCAATTAAAAACCGTTCAGTCTCAGTGAAGCAGCGTCTAGCGCTGCCTGGCAACCATTCTCCAAAATGAACTATATGTATTCGCGGAAGAATGGTTATTACAATACGCTATTTTATTTTTTAAGCACATGGTTATATGCGGTGAAATCTTATAACAATTTACTTAAACAGTTTTAGATAAGTAATAAGCCACTCCGCTTTGCGTCGTGCCTAACAACACCCCTCAGCTGTTCTAAAACCAGCGTATACGCACAGCCTCTCGTGGCTTATTGCTTAAGTGAACCCCCAGATACTTATAGCTCTCCACCTCTTCCAAACTCCACCTCCTCCCCCAGAATGGATATTGTGGTTAGCTTGGCCCTAGTCATTCTGAAGTCCAGCACCATCTCCTAGGTCTTGGTGACATTTAAGCACAGGTGATTGTTACCACTCCACAAAGCTGTCCACTAGTTGTCGATACTCCTCTTCCTCACCCCCCCCCTGTGATTCTCACAGTAATAGTTGATAGGTGTGTCAAAAAACATGATTCTCACAATGCTGCCTGCTCTGTCCAGGTGGGAGTGGGTCCTCTGTAGCAGGTAGATAATAGCATCCTCAACCCCCCACCCTGTGGCAGTAGGCGAACTGCAGGGGGTCCAGAGAGGAAATCACCTGTGGTTGTAGGTGGGCCAGGACCAGCCTCTCCAGCACCTTCACGATGTGCAATGTCAGGGCAACCGGTCTGTAGTCATTGAGGGTCGATGGAGATGGCTTTTTTGGGACGGGAACAAGACAGGATGTCATCCATGGCACTGGCACCTTCCCCTGCTCATGGCTAAGGTTAAACAAGTGCTGTAGAATCCCACACATCTGGACCTGCGAGTCTACACAAGCTTCCACCTCACCTGGTGACTGACAAAGAGGTTGAAAGGCTTGAGGGGAGGAGGGGGGTGGCCTGGGTTTCTCTCTGTCATTCTCCCTAAAATCTCTTTTTTTCTTATTTAGCAGTCACCATGGTGGTGACCATGTTGGTGATGATGATGACGAGGAGGAGGAAGAGGAGAATGTAGGCTGTTAAACATCTGTCAGCATGTTGATGTTGGTATTGAGTTATGACGATGATGATGATGATGATGATGATGATGATGAAGGCATAGTGGCAGAAATGATTTTAATGATTTGAGCTGGAACTGAAGATGAAAGCAGTCACATATCATGGTACAGATGCACGTCCTCAGACAGGATCCACTAATTTACTGCAGGCCATACGAAGAGTCAGCTCACCAGACTATAAATATTGCCCTGTGGAAGATGAAAGATTGGCATAAATCAAAGTATCAAAGAGACATGGTATATATCCATCAGAGAGAGAGAGTAAGAGTGTGTGTGTGTGTGTACAGCTGAAACTACAACAGGCAAAAGTTAGAAGTAGTAGTTATAGTAGTATAGTTAAATCTCACTTCTTTATCTCTGAAATCAGAAAGTATATATATTTTTTCTAAAACTACGAGGGGCTTTTTTCAGGTTGTGCCTGTTTCATGTTGAATTTGAGGGGTCTGAATGTAGTTCAATTCCTCAGTGTTTTATTTGTGCAACTTGTAGTACAGAACTCCACTCTAGGTAACTTGGAGCCTGTGTGTGTGTGTGTGTGTGTTTGTGTCCCTTATTATCACCCCAAAAAGATTTCTTAACTCTCCTGCCTGAGGACATTGATAGCTTTGATCTCCTGTCTTCATTGGTGAATCTGTGTGCCACATCATCAAATTTTCAGTGTCATGACAAAATCCTGCAGCTGCTCTCTGTGTGAGAGATTAATCCAGTGCTAGTACAAAGACACACACAGGTCATGTACACAGATGAGCATGTAATTACTGCCCTGTCAAATGCATTTGTCTTGCTGGTGATGCTTACAGACTGCATGCCACGGACATACATAGACCAACATAGAAAATCCCTTCTAACTCTATATTGTTAAACACATTCAACAGAATCTGTGCTCACAATTTTCTCATGTCCTGTTAATCTTTGCTATCTGTTGTCTAACTGCACATATTTACAGGCAGTGGCGTAGAACTAAATTCTGGGCTCTATGCACGAGCTATGCCCATGCCTTTGTAAATCTTTAAATTATATTAATATTTAAAGGAAAATATAATTAAGACTCCATAAGGGCCTTTCCCCCTCTCAGGGCCCTGGTTACTAAGTCCCCCCTTTTCCCCCCACTGTGATGCCCTCGTTTACAGGTGTATAGCGTCATTATAGGCTGGGAATGAAGCCTAAATGCCAAATGTTGAGTGTGGCTTACTGACAGAGCAGGCTCAATCCTAGGAGCGCAATAGTACAGTGCTACCATCATTCAGAGCAATGTCGGTAATGCAGCAAATACGTCCTTGACGACTTGAAAGCTTTTTTCTGAGTCGATTCCTAAAGCCACTTCAGAGGAACGATGTTCCTTGGTCACGTGTTGTTTTCAACCTGCTACAGATCTGTTGTTGTCGCGCTAAGCCCGCCCCAACAACTCTCTGCACAGATTGGTCCTACCAAGTCTTCGTAGAGCTACCTAATGAGGTCCTATAATGTGTGGCTAGAGGTACCTGCGGAGCAAAGCTATATGCTGCCTCTAGAGTTCCTCTAGATTTCTAGGCTTGTGAGGTTCTAAATGTGTTTATTTTTGCATGTTGCCATATATTTTTATTCCACATTCAGTGTCAAGATTCCTCTCTTTGTTTGCCTATTAGCAAATGTGCTGCGTCACTTGTTAGCTCTTTCTGTTCTTAGTTGGGTTTGTGTTATAGCTGGCTTGCATAAAGCCAGCATGAATTGAGGCAGAAAGCACAGATGGGCTTTATACTCAGAGGTCCGCAATGTCAATAAGAGCATACTAAACTAAAGAGCTGTAGCCAGAGGATATGGTTTGGGTTAAGATGGTGTGTGTGTGTGTGTGTGTGTGTGTGTCTTGAAATCACAATGTTGGAGGAGTGAAAAGGAGGAGAACACACTTAACAAGTCCTGAAGGTGGCACAGGCACATGTAACATTCTGTACATACAAATCAAAGCTGCCATGTTCTTAGTGAGCACCGGTGCAGGAAGAAGCCACTACAGCTGCTGCCTCTCTGTGATTCAAACGCGCTGTCAACCCCTCTCACCTGCAAGTGTTTCTGACCTTGGGGGCCTCATGCACGTCACTAGCCATTCAAGATAAACATCCTGGACAGCATCCTCCAGCTTGTGTGATCTCAAGTCCTGTCTTACAAGTTCTCTCTATCCCACCCCATTGTCCTTCTCCGTCTGCTCATACACCTCCCGCTGTCTCTATTCTTGCTCTGTCTCCCCATCCTTCATGCTCACTCTCTCCCCTCCTCCTCTGTCTTTCTCTCTGTCTTTCAGTGTCATTCCAAAGGCTTTATTGACAGGATCAAAACGTGTGCTGTCTAGGCATAAACAAAGCATCTCTACTTCGCATCTCTCACTGTCTACTGTATGTTGTTCTCTTTCTGTCTCTCCCTCCCTCCCTCTCTCTCTCTCTTCTGACAATTTCCTGCCCCCTCCTTCTCACCATCTCATACTCACTTTGTTTCTCTCTCAATGTCACTGCTTTTCCACCTTTCCTATCACATTTCCTCCCATTTCTGTTCTTGTTTTCTCTGTCTCTTGGCTTTCTTGTTCTCCCCCTCTCTCACACACATCCTCAGCATCCTCTCTGTGCCTCCTCTGACATTTTCTGCATTATATTTCTTTTTTTCTTAGATAATGTTGTTGTGTCAAGGCCAAAGGTTTCCAAAGTATATTTTGTTCCCTAACTATTTATCTACTAACTATTTATCAAACCCAGTGACAACAGCTATGATGCCAATAATTACATTTACATAGATGCATTGAGCAGACGCTTTTATACAAAGCAACTTAAAAAGGACAATCAAGCTACATAGAAGAAACCTTAACGCTATAGGCCCTAGGCTATTTTCAGGGTAATTCTGGGTAATTATACCTGGGTATTTTTTTCCACTGAAGCTCAGTGTCAGTCATTACAAGGTATATACACATGCTATATATTGGTATTTTCAGGACAGTTTTGGCTATCCAAATCAGACAGTGTTTGATGTGATACTACTTAGGCCTATGTGGTTTAATTCTGTCTTTAGGTAAAATAAAATCGTTTTTATAATTATTTTACATTTTTGCAGATATCCCACCATTGGAAGCATGCCTTTTCACATTAGGATGCAGGAGGGTGTCTGACAATATATGAATCATGATATTAGGATACTGTGACGTTACTAGCAAAACTATATGTACTGACTGAAAAAGCAGAGAAAAATGGGGATGCATTAGTACACTGCTTGACATTCATCTCTGTTGCTGTCCAGGGTCCAGAAAATACATTTCATCTCTGCCTTGCAAACAGGGGTCTGAAAACGATTTCTGATATGAGGAAGAAATTATTTATTTTGGGTGTGATATGGGGGAGACAATGCAGAAATTTGATGTAACTTCAGGACCGTTTTGCTGGGGAACCACTAATCATAGAGAGGAATACATTGATGCAATAATTAATGCATTGCAACTCCGTATGAATGCATTTACAATGCTTTAATACTGGGTTGATTAAAAAGTATATATAATTTCAATACTGCTAATATTTCATTCTAGTGGAAAACCCCCTTTTTAATATGGGTTTGAGTCAGCTGATGTTATAGTGTGATAGATTCCCGCTGTAAGGGTCTATTTTAATTTTGAATCTCACCGTGCATTGTTTCAGAGTAATTGATTGAGCAAGCCACTTAAAGTCCTGAAAGCACTTTGCAGATCTGTCCTCTCAAGGAAAATAAAATGTGCACAATGAAAATGGAATCTTGGAGAGAAGAAAAGTAACGCTCCTGGTTGGCCTGTGACCCTCCTCCCCGATTCCCCACCCCAACAAGTCTGACATCACCCTGTGACGGTGTGAACCCCACCGCACTATTTATTTATTATTTATTTATTTATATTTTTGTCTTTAAATATGATTTGCTTTATGCTTTGTTTGTTTTCTGACTTACTTAGGTGCACATAAGTTTAGTTCAGTTTCTTTGTCATTTACTTTTCATTTATATGTAGGCCTTAGTTTGTTTAACTGCGCAGGTTTCCCCATGGAGGGAGGAGTTATTGGCACATATCTGCCTAATTGATTGGCCTGATGATGGCCTGATGGGCAAAGCCTGGCGATTGGCTGCCTAGTTGACCACATGGTCTATTTAAACCCTCTTGGAGGGAAAGTCAGGGCTCCTTGTTGGAAGGAGACTCTTTGTTTGTTGCACCTGAGTGCTGTAGCCCAAGCTGGCGTGAGCTTTAGGGTTTTTTCTGATCTGTGTAGTTTCTTTAAGTTGTGCTTGTCAACTCACAGTTTTTCTCATTTGTTTTAATTTACTTTATGTGTGTTTTGTCCTTTTTGAATTTCTTTCTTACATTTTTGTATTTTGTTTAGCACTTGGTTTTGGGTTTTTTGGTTAAATAAATTTATATATATTTCTCACCCTCATATTTTGTCACTGTCTTGGCTTTACTCTCCCAACCACAAGGCTACCCTACAACACACCCCTTCAAAAACACACACAGAAAAGGCCCAAACAGTAATTGAAATGGGAATGTGTTTTTACACATTGTCTCTCTCAAAAAAGCCGAGGTCTATCTTTGTAGACATTTGCTAAGCATTAATTAAGGCATTTGCTGTAATCAACAGAAAAGCAGCCCTGGGAGAAAAATTTGCAAGGAAAATTCACACACACACACACACACACACACACACACACACACACACACACACTTCTTTCTCTCTCTTTTTCTCTCTTACTCTGGTTCTCTCTCTCTCACAAACACACACACAAATCCTTGTCTCTTTTGACACCATCACAATCAGTCTGAGAGCCTATGGCCATAAAAGTTATTAAAGTCTGTGCTTGTAAAAGCTGCTCAGAGTACCCTTAGCAGCAAAAACATGTGATCCACTCATTGTCATTTCTTGTACAATAGAACTGCACCCAGGAGAGGAACATGCTGAAATGTAAGAGGAAACAACTACTTTTTTTATATACCAAACCCATATTTACTCTTCTTCCTCTACATATACCATATGTATGTGTATGTGTCTGTGTCCTCTGCATATACCATATGTATGTGTGTGTGTGTGTGTGTGTGTGTGCGCGAGTGAGTGTGTGTGTGTGTGTATGTGTGTTGGTGAGGGAGTGGGGGGTTTGTCTTCTTCTAGTAAGATGTATAAGTATTATTATTCTAGTATTATATATTCTAGTAGTATATATTCTAGAGCCATTCTTATTCTCTTTCACACTAGTACTGTAGCAGCCACAGGACCATACCCAGGGGAGGGATGTGCTGAAGTCTAAGAGGAAACCACTTCTCCTTTAATGAACTGGAATTTGGCGTTTTTTCCCGCCTTCATCTTCTGCATATGCTGTGTGTCCCCTGACTGTCATGCTTGGCTTACTGCCGCTTGGAAGCTGATAAATGATAAATGAAATGATAAAGCTGAGCTTTCTCTTCGGTTGTACAATCATCGGCATGTGCATGGAACACATAGTAAAAAAGTAAAGATATAATATTCTCCATACTATGTTCAGACTAGGCCTTTGCCAGTTGAGCTGATATGCAAGGGTTTTCTAAAAACCTCTGTGATACTGTAGGTAGTTTTAAAGTGTCGTAAGACTTTCACAGAGCTGCTTGGGAACTTGTGAGTGTAAGTGTGTAGATATGAAATTGATTTTAATTGATTTTCATTGTAATCATAAATCATATGACATTCAGTGCACAAGAAATAAAACCCAGGTTCTCCATTAATATAATATATGTGCTGTCCAGGACTGCTAAACACATCCCAGAGGTAATAAAAATGTGTGTCCTGTTGATAAGACAGATGGTAAATAAACAGTGTGATAATAAATACATTAAAACATTATGGATCTACACATATATACACACACACATAGCTGAAACAACATTAGCTAGTTTTCCCACATGAAGATCTGTCTCAGTGTCTTTAGAGGAACCTGGTTATAGATGAGATATGACTTTAGCTGAGGCAAATGGAAAATCTTAGCAATCAACTGTCTTTATCACTTGTCAAGACCTACACACGATTGTTGACGCTTAGCTTGTGTGTTTTGCAAAATTGAATCCAAAATGTCAATTATGCACTGCAAGAGCTGTAACTTGACTGAAATAGCTTCCTTGTTTGTTTATCCAAAGTATACAGCAGCCATCCTGAGGGGTCAGCACGAACGACGCTGAAGTTTAACAAATTTCAACTTCACATTAAAATTGCAGATACCGGCCACAATGCGATGCGCAGGGACAGACAAGCCATCTGGTGTACCGTGCATTTTCCCAGTGGGCCAACGTGCTATTTGAGCCAACAGTCCTTGCACTTAATTTATAATATTCGTCTAACCGTCCGTTTGATAGGTCCACCAGTAGAACACCAATCACAATATGCACCAGGCTGTTTTGCTTTGTTCCTGTCAGCGTATTGTAATAGGCAACATTCTACAAAAATGGGACAGGGGACAGGTATTAACCGCATTTTTCACTATGTATTTAATGAGCAGGAAGCAAGCTGATTAAGGGGAGAAGCCTACAATTTGAGACAAAAATCACTTTTAATATGACAGAATTTTATTTATTTCAGGTTTGATTGGAAAAAGACAAAAAGAAGCTGCACACAAAATCATTTAGTTCTTGTGTGTGGCTTCTTTTTTCTCTGATCTTGAACTGACATTGCTGAGTGACCTATGCACCGAATGAAACAACTTTTTAAGTTTAAGATGTGGACACAGGCACGCTATCTATCTCCCATGCCATTTTTATGCCAATGCAGTTGTGTTTCTGGACCTGATTGCATACTTACATGAATAAAAAAATTAATCTTGGCCATAAAACTCTTCAGATGCTTAACTGATGTTCTTATTTTTTGTTCTCTAGTGTTTGAACGCAACCAGCTGTCTTTACATCCATGAACAGCATCTCAGGGGGAAAGATCACTTTAGTTTACATGCACATTGCATACAAGACAAAGAGCTCTCTCTCTGTCTCTCTCTCACTATTGCTCTCTTTCTGTATCACTCTGCTCTATTTCTTTTCACTCCGTTACTTTCAATCTCTCGGTGTGTCTTTTAATGTCTCCTCATTTCCCCTTCTCTCTTTCTCTTCTTCTCGTACTGTTATTCTCTTCACCTGCCTCTCTTTCATCATCCCTTTCTTTTCCTTTCCACACTGTTTCTCTGACTCCCTCCCCCCTTTCCTCTTTCTATATTCC
>JAGFZM010002136.1:121737-130006 GCA_017657215.1 Limnothrissa miodon | reverse complement strand
ACACACACACACAGACGTGGCTGAGAAGCCAAGTGGCGGCGTGTGCAATGCACAGAGACTCCTGGTTTACAGATTCAAAATATTTATGTAGATAATCAGTGTAAAGATGCATCAGGTTAAGCAATCTCAGCTGCAAATACAAAGTGTATACAACATCACACAATAAAATGAGTGGGGTTTAGTTGTGAAGTGCAGTAAAGAACTACATACAGTAGTATGCAAACTCCAATCCAAACTCAAATCTGCTTGGATACAAAGCCGATAACAGCTAATGCTTTTGCATATAACACTGTGGCATTGACACTGCTCTAGTTTATACCATGTCAAAAAGGGTGTGATGGATATAATGTGTCATGCCAATAACCAATTATCGTCCAGAGAAAAGACAGGGTGACTAACAGGGTGTGTGTTTTTAAAAGCAGTTTCATATAACACACCTTCTGTGTGCTTAAAGTCGATCTGGTAAATAAAATGACTAATCACATTTATTTTAATACACTTTTAACCTTTGATATTATACAACTAAAATATTGTCAGAATCTGTGACTCCAGTTTTGATCAAATATACAAGGGACAAAAATAGTAGCTTTATTAAAGCAGTTATTGGATTACTTTACCTCACTGCTATACTGTATTTCACTACTGCAGTTTAAACTGCTCTCATTATGTAATTCCTGAGACTGAGTGATGTCTGGCTTTAGAATAGGGAACCAATTCATGGCCAATAAGCACATATAGTGCTGCATTTCTGATGAAAATCTCATAGTTGTCACAGCACCATAATAGTTTTTTTGAAAACATGCCTAACAAATGATTGATGTTGCATAACATGCCTTACAAGTCACTTATACAGACATTAATTAAGTTGAATGCTGAATGCCAAGAAAAAAATACATTTAAATACCCGTGTATACTGTACTGTTGCGTTTACAATAAGTACATTGCAAAAAAAGTGGAACAGGAATGTGTATATGGAAAATTATGTAAATATAGACTGAACAGTTTATAAACAATACGATTTATGTGTTATATACATACATAGTCTGAGTGTGTATTATGTGTACTTATTCCTATGCATACTTAAAACACAATTATTTTAAACCATATTATTTAATCTCTATGTTTCTGACTCACTACTGTATTTAGTATTGAAGAATGAGACATATACCATACTTTTATTCTCTTAGTCTCACTCTTATATTTTCTCAATACTACCCATGTCCCATCCATCCCAAGGCATCACTTTTTACATTTGTACAGCTACACTATGATTTTTTGGTCTCCTCACACACACACACACACACACACACACACACACTTTTTCTCTCATCCAACTCTCTCTCTCTTTCTCTCTCTCTCTCTCTCACACACACACTCAAACACTCACACATGGATGCTTTATCTCTCTCATTTCTCTTTCTGTCTCTTTCTCTCTCGCTATCTTTCTCAAACACACACCATCTCTCTTCCTCTCTCTCTGTGCCTCTCTTTCTCAGCTGCAACATCACTGGGTCTTTATTTGACGGTGGAGCAATAATGACATGCCTGCTGTGATCAACAGGAATACCTGCTCTCAGCTCTGCTGGAATTCATCCACACACAGATCTGGACCTTGGGACCCTGGAATCCATTTCCACTACAGACTTTTGTGCTTATTCAAACTGAAAGAACACATCTGCTCAATTTATCGACCATGGTGGCGATTCACTGATCTCGACAAACGCATAGGGGTTTGGTATATGGTTGAATTGTTCATGTCTAGGGCGTCATGTATTGTGGTGGACATCTTAACTTGGTCTAACACTGGAAGTTTCCATCCATTCTCTGGACTCTGTTATCTACAGAGAGAGCATATTACTGTAATGCAAAACAAATATGCCCTTCTTTGCCTATGCTATTGGTTACTGGGCAGCCAGTCATTTTTACAGTAAATTTTTGTACTGTATTTTTACTGTATATATACTGTATATATACTTTATACCCGCTTCTATTTTCTGATTATATATATATATACTGTAACAGGTTTTCTGACAAATTCAAGCACAGAGTTTCACTTTGTTTTCAGTTGTGGGCAATTGCTGCCTACACATTCACGTGTCTTTGCAATGCAGTGGGAGTCTCAGGAAGCAATAATTATCAATGTCCTAGGCTTTCCGCTAATTAAAAGTGTAGTCCGTGATTCTGTGATTCCTATAGACAGAAAAGTTTGTCTGACACGTTGGTGATTGATATTGCAGTAGCAAGGAACAATGACTAAACTGGGTTAGAACAAGGTTAGGACATTTAAATCCTTTGCTGGATAGGCTCAAGCATATAAGACTGAAGAGGCACACAAACATTAGTTTTAGTTCAGGAAAAAGTTATTCAGTTCAAATTGTTACTCTGAATCAATTTGGTCTTTAAAACACGAAACCCGAAGGATGCCAAAAGTGTTAAAAAACTGTTAAACTGCCGCAGCTCTGAAGTAGCTATTAATTTCTTCTGAGCCATTCTTCTAGCTATTCATTTCTTCTAAGCTGTTCTTCTAGCTATTCATTTCTTCCACTGAGATTCAACCAAAAGGAATTCTCTCTATGTTGTGTCACAGAACAGGAATCAATACCCTGTTCAAACATTGTGACACCTTTAACTTTATTTCACTCTTTCTGTCCTTTCTATAAAGATGTGTATGCCATCTCCCAGAACTAATGGATTTGGTTTGAACTACTACAGTCGAAAGGTGAAAAGGGTTGTGTTAGTGGCCTATTTAGTGTATTATCCAAACTCTGTAACATTTTAGATTAGACACAAGACACTTAAGATCTGACACTAGACAAGGTAAGACTGGTGTAAGAAACATATTGAAGAATTATCACCATTATATACAGTATATGAATACCATTAGATAGGCTACACTTTAAGCTAATTTCAGGTGTGACATTCCCATGAGACAAACTAGAACAAGCCACATGTGGTGTGACAGATTGAATTGACAGGTTAGAGTTCATTTATTTTTCACACGTACTCACACACACACACATATATATATAGAGCCCCTATACTCACCTACGTGTAGCCTATATATACACACCTATATGTCTACATCTCACTCTGTGATACCAATTAACACACTTCCTTTGGCCAAGATGTGCTGACTACAGTGTGAAGGAAGTCTCACTCTCATTCCCTTTAAAAGTCCAGCTCACATGTTCCATTATGTATTATGATGGCGGATTGTACTTGGCAAAATGTTTTCATGTGAAGAAAATGTGCGCGAGGTGAAGGCATGGGAGATTTACAGTATATATAACCAAAATATAAAATTAAATGTTTGTTGATGTACAGTCTTGTTTCTTGACAATCTCGCTTGAAAGCTGTATTTACATCCCTATGTGTCCGCCACTGGTCAATATTAATTCTCAGTACTTACTGCAATCAACTAATGTTTGCAAATATTATATATTTTAATAAAATATCCATGGTGTGATGTATCTGATGTACATTTGAATTTTATATTTCAAGGACTGGGCTGCTGCTTTCTTCTGCTGATGAAAGAAGCAGCTTCTGCCTGCACTCCTCCATATTCCAAAGCACTAAGCGCCCATAAAATAGCCTTTGAACAATGCAAGAATGATTCCTGACATGGGGCATCATTTATAAAGCCCTTTACGCAAGAAAAAGTTGTGTGAAGCAGGGTGAAATTTGCGGTCGCAACATTTCTCGCAAAAGTCAGGATTTACAAACATTTTCCATGCGCTTGCGCTCCCGCAAAGTTTTCTTGACTAGCACCCTATAGGACTCTGTTCTAGACTGTGTTTTGTGAACTCCAACGGTAAAATAAAATATCACATTGATAAAGTAGCCGGGTGCACAACGCATAGGCTGCATGTGAGCACTTTAAAATGTAATGTAGTATTCGTAACATGCCTATAGAGAAATATGCAACAAATTCTATATTCATAGTCAGTGTACTTGGTTCTTGGCGCTGAACTACTTTGTTGATAGTTGTGCACTGCCACTCACTTTTGTTATTTTGATTTGATATTCTTTTTTTATGGCCTTCAAACAAGATTCAGTGAAGGTGTTCTGTTAGGAGATTGGTCTCGCATTTCCTGAATCGTGTTTTGTTTGCACATTTACCGTGTCATGATTGGCTATCGAAGGCACCTTTAGAAGTTAGCATATTCATTGGGTGATTAACATGGACCTTATTTGGTAAAATATGGGACGACCTAGGGAAGCGAATGAGGCTCGTGCACAACGCAAGTCCGTATTTATAACGAGAAAAGGCTGTACATAAGTGTACATGTTTGCGCCGCATGGTTTTATAAATCAGTTTTTTTTGCATACGAAAATTCTGACTTTTTGCACACAAAATCTTTCAGAGTGAAATCTCCGCAAAGTTTTATAAATGAGGCCCCAGGTTTTTTCTGGTCAATAGCAAATTGACGTTTATCTCTTGTAAAATACAAAATTTGCGCTATGCGCCACACCACACCCCTTCTTTTCAATGACAAGCCCGACAGTGCGCAAAGCCATCTGCTATATTGACAACGTACATTTCTGAAAAAGAACGATGAGCTCGCACAAAATAGCAATGATAGGTTGCGCAGGTCGCGAAAGCACGCCGTGTGCATTATCGGGCCCTCTGTGTTTGTTCAAAACATGACTGTGTAAACATGTCGTAGCTACAACAATAAAATCAATCACACAATGCAGTTGTGGAAGTCAGTAAAATCAGAAACACATCTACTCATCTATCTTTTTCGCACTCCTTCTCATTACAATCTCTTTCTTTCACTTCCTCTGTTTATGTGTTTATTACATGTAAAATGTATTGCTGTTGTTAGAGTATGTGAAATCCACACAGCAAAAATCTTCTGCAGAAATCCCACTCGAAGAACCACTCAGTTCGCCCTATTCTGCACACTTAAACGACCTTACGTCAACGCACAGTCACAGTCAACACAGAGTCGCATTATTCTCCAACATACATCAACTGTCAAATGTTTAGATGTTTACTTTAGTGCTGAACCAGTGAGGACCACTACTGCCCATTCAATCACAATGGGCGGAATTCTCCGGGGTGCTTAAGTCAAAAAAAGCGTATAGCTGCTCGCTTTTCAGTCTGCGCGCATTCTGCCATAGGCTCAAATCAGTCACTTGCGCGTCAAAAGTCCAGTTGCGCGCTCTAGGCGGAGCAACCCTGAAACCAGGGCGTTCCTCATGGAAAGTTTCCTTAGCCGTATTCTCCTCCTGACTTAAGTCTTTTTACTGCTACGCACCTTTGAGGGCTGTATTAAGGTCAAGCGCCACTATATGGTGAAATAGTATATTGCGTTTGATGTCGGTCACGGCTGATTTTGAACATGCCAATGTTCGAGACATTGTATATTACATTTCTACACTTTCTACACTACATTAAACACAACCACAAGAAATTATCAGACAAAATCATCAACTCTGTTACTGTTTTTTTTTTATAATCCTCGTCTGTCTCCTGTTTTAAATATTGTTCAATTAAAATAAGAGAGTACAACGATATTTCTACCATGTTCTCAAAAATTAAAACCAAAATGCTAGTCCTGCACTGCCTTGCTTCAGTGGGAACAAGAGAAGCACGCAGACAGCCACACATTTATCGGTTTGTCCTGGGAGTATGACTCACACTCACAGACACCCCACTCTGCGCTTTGTTTGGACCGTGAGGCCTTTGGAGCAAATCAGCTATGCTTTCGCAGCAATGATCCACTAATCCGGGCGGTGATCATCAAGGTCACAAGCGATTCTGGGATCTGGGTTGTTCCAGGGAGTTCTAAGGTAGAGGGAGCACATTTTAAATGTTTTTCGCTGGTTAACAAGTGCTAAATTATTTATTTCTTATTTTTGTCATTGCGTACAGTTTATTAATTCAATGAAATTGTATTGTTCAATTGTATTTGCAAACGTTTTGTCAATGTGTTAACCTTACTTTGAGTTGATAGCTTAGCCCATAGGCACAGACGCTTAATATTGTCATGTGATATGCCTATTCCAAATTTAAAGTCATGGTTGGCGTTTTCTGTTGACTACAACGGCATTTTCATGGTTAATCCGAAAGTCCTTGTTCCATGTTTTCCTGATAGCCACAATCCACGACATTGGCACTGAGACTGCCCTCTATTTTGGGTTAATACTGCCCCTTTCGTAAACACGTCTCGATTTGGACTTTAAGCGCTGTGGGAGGAGCAGGTGTCGAAAGAGGAGAATGCGCGCAGTACAAAGGCGCGTAAATGAAATCGTGCAAAAACAGACTTACGCGCTTATCGGAGAATTCCGCCCTAAGTGCTTTTGTTGCAGGTCTCTTTGATCTGAAGTACTTTATGCCTGGGCAAACGATTGAGAAACACATTGATAGTTGGTGGCCATAAGTTATTTGCATTACAATGCATCACTATCCCCCAAACGTATGTATTGTCTGCATTATTTCCCTGCACACTTTCATCTTTGACTTTACTTATTTGCATCCTTTTGCAGGTCAGCCAGATTTATTTATTAGTTAGCCTTTTGATTTATTTATTAGTTATAATCATTTTACACATTCATATTATGATTACCTGCCCTCAATGAACCACTTCTAAATCCATATAGCCCACATTGTTCTCTCCATTTTTTAACTCAGTCTTATTAAATAATATAAGTTTACCTGGGCTAGAATGTTAACAAATATAAATGTATTAGGGCGAAACCTAATGTGATATATAATTTTTTTATCTAGTTGCTGAACTTATGCCCCTTAAAGGATGAGACTTTCTGTGTGATATCTGTGTGATCTTCACAGAGATGTATAGGTGTGAATCTTCATGACCTTAGGTGAGTTAGGCAAGAAAATGTGCTTAATTCCACCACTCCAGGGACAACGATAGACTAAAGCAAGTCACCTTGAAAGAGAAATGTCTCTCAGATGTGGCTGCAGTCTCATATGAATGTGTAGGTTACAGTACTTTAGGAGAATACAGTAATTTAGGAGAATTGTCAAAAAGAATTCTATATTACTAACGAGGTCTATCGGGATCAGCAAGAAGAAAAACTGAAGTGAGCCGACCAATCACCCTTTCCATCGTGTTTTGGGGTTAGATGGGTAGTCATAAACTTGAGGAGGTGTCAGATAGATGTCAGATAGTGAGATTGTACAGTGGCTCTGCATGTCAGCATATTGATGTCGACTATAAATAAGCTTAACTGACAAATAAGTAATAATAATAATAACAATAAACAGTAAAATAAATACATTTATTGAAATTTATTAAATATAACTAATAGAATGCTCTGTTCTGTGAAGTGTGACAAGACATTAATTTTGTATAATACACTGTATAAAAAAAAGAACTGAACTGAATTAAATTGAATTGAACTAAATTACAGAATTACATGTAATGTAACCTCACATTAACCCTAATGACAGAGACCCATACATTTAGCTGCCAACTCAAACTCAATGCATCATACCAGTGATCTAATAGAATGCCAAAATCACTGTAAGTAACCATTTAAGAAAATCAACAAAATCACCTTGTTGTAGCCATGTGTTGTAAATATACTTGTGTTATAAACATAGAAAAGGACATCAGAACAGGGCCATCTCTGGAGGCCTTCAAAAAGCTCTTAAAGACCCAGCTATTCAGAGAACATCTTCTATCCTAGCACTAAAATGAACTGAAGCACTATCCCCTAGCACTATGCTCCTTAAGGTTTCTGCTATGTAGCTTGATTGTTATCCTCGTTTTTGTAAGTCGCTTTGGATAAAAGCGTCTGCTAAATGCATAAATGTAAATGTAAATGTAAAAGCTAATGAAAGTGGCAGCTGTTATTATACTGTCACAATTTAGGTAATAATCTACTGGCAGTGTTGCATGAATGTCTTTGAACTCAAATAAGTCCTTGATGGAGCAGTACAGTCCTCAGGATTATATTACTATATTTTATTATTTAAGCATATATGTTTTTTTTTGTATGGGTCATTTTCAGCCATGAGAGTGAGAGGGCTCAGCTTTAGTCACAGTCTCAGTATGTGACCTGATTGGACCTTTGGTCGTTGTCCAACTTCCGGTAACACTTATAATAACCACTCCCTATTAAGCATTTACTGAGCATTATTTAACACATTTGTATATCATTAGTAAGTGGTTAAAAATGTTTCAAATTTTCATCAGTTAATCATTTTGAAATATATATATCTTAATGCTTAATGGTTAATTACGCTGCACTTATGACATTTCTTAATCACCAGTAAGCAACTCTCCGTTATTTT
>JAGFZM010002136.1:96795-119137 GCA_017657215.1 Limnothrissa miodon | reverse complement strand
CCCCCCCCCCCCCCCCACACACACACACACACACACACCTGGCTGCTGAAGGCTTTTGATTGGTTCTTTAAAGCTTCCATCGGCGGCCCTCTCATCTCAAAGGCATCTTTCAGGATCAGTCGCTGTGAGATGCTCTCCCTCTCTTTCTCTCTGTGCCACATCTGACACCGCAGGTTTGTGAAACATGCTCAGAATGCCACTTCACTAGCCTGGGCATCAGTTGAACAGGTGAAACATTCCTCAAATGCTATCTCGGTACCCTGGGTACACGGTGAAAAGGCTAAACTGAAGTGTCTTATTTTAATATTAGAATCCAGCGTGATTCTGGGAAATCAAATACAACATAGGAAATGTTCTGTGCTTTATTCAGTTCCTGTTAACTTTTGTTTTTTTTTTTGATCAAAATTTTAAAAATAGCACTCTGTGACTTTAACCAAGGTGTACTAATCTGTTTATTCTTAATTGACTGGTTTCTCTTTTAAAGAATAAATCCGGGGTAAATCAGCCAATATTCTCAAATTCTTCCAGTTTTTCCAAGAACTAACCCATGTTATGCCCTGGACTTTTAACCTTTTAAGACTCAACTGACATAAATTGACACATCTGAAGACTTAACTGACAGGCTAATTTGTGCAGCTATTTCTGGTAATGCTTTAAATGACTGCCTTTGAATTATTGCGTAAGGTGAAGGAAGGACTGACTTAATAGCCAAGTTATATCTGTATTAAATTAATTAGTAGTGGGCATTAATAAAGCGCTTTTCTAATCCTACGAGAACTGAAAGTGCTCTACAATGTATGCCTCACATTCCCACATCCATATGGCCTAGGCTGTCATGCAAGACGCTGACCTGATATCGTGGAGCAATTTTAGGGTTCAGTTTCTTTCTTAAGGATACTTTGATGGGATCAGGTGGAGTGGGGCTCCAACCTGCAACTCTCCAGTTGACGCATTTCTACCACCTGCACCACCTTCACACCCACACATTAAGTGTAAGGCAAGAAATTATACAGTTGGGGATCACTTAGAGGAATTTTGCTAAATGATGAATAGAAAAATCATGAGATTGTGGACGTCAAATTTGTCGACATGATGACAGAATTGTTGTAAGTTAGTTTGGATGTTACAGTAATAAAGTTCCAATTACCCAGTAAACTCAACCGGTTTCATTTCTGGTCTGAACAATCCGTTGGCCACCTTTGTGCCCCCCTTCTAAATGCAGATTATTTTTATTTAGTGAGCTAACTGACCAGACTCACAGACACAGTACACAGTACAGACATATACTACTTTGTGGGTAGATACTTTGCTTTTCGCCCCCCAGCTCGTCCATAACTTGGGACACCTCAGTTGTCCCAACATGTGTGTTGTTGGCTGACCCACAAACTGTGCTGCTGACCAAACAAAATGTATATTTACCACATTTTCACTGTTTTTTGAAGCTCCATATGTCATTGGTCTGTTTCAATATTTTGTTACAGACATAACAGCACAGGTTTTATCGTTATGGAAATAGCACCCTCTGAATCTGGCCTCTGAATCATTATTCATGTTCCCCATAGTATCGCAGACTTTTAAAACAAGGATATGAAAACACTCAAGCACACTGTGCTTGCCTTGCCCTCTGCTTTTGAAATCCTCATTAGCTTCACACTCTCGGCTGTGATCCGCTTAAAGGGGTATATAACGGTGCTTTAGAGATGCTCAGCGCCTGTTGTTATACACTTGTCAGGCTTCACCTTTCTCTTTCATCTTTTTCTTCAGCCTGATGCCATTTCAACCCACCCCCTCCCCCAATCACTGTCAGATGGGGGCCAAACATGTATATGGGGGCCAACCTGTAGTCACACAAAGGTGTTAAAGGAAAATCTTTGAGTATAATCAGAGGATAGCACAAAGTATTTCCACCAATGTAGTTTTGGGGTTAATGACAGAGTGCTGTTGGTAAAAAAAAAAAAAAAAACCAATGACAGAATTTGAAAATAAAAAATAAAAAAATAATTAAGACATCAATTCTGTTTTGAAAATGGTCCGTTTAACTTCTCTGCCATGTCTTGCCACTGAATTCTTGGCACTGTACAGTTCAAAATCAGATTGTTATTGTATGTTTGAGCTTCCAGAAAGGGTCATTTATATACTGTATATTCCTGTATGCAACCCCTTCATTCCAAAGTGAGGTGCATTACAAAGTGAGGTCATTTCATATTTTCCCAGAGGTGAATGACTGAATTTTAATGCCTGGAGGCAGTCTAAACTGAAGCAACTGTCAAGTCACACTGCATCAAATTATAATAAGCAGCTTACGCCAGCTGACTGTGTGACTAGACAGGTGTTCAGGTTATAGCATGGAAGCTCCACTGACCAGTATGGTTTGATTCCCAAACAATTGTTGTGTTGTGTTGTGTGTGTGTGGGGGGGGGGGGAGTTACTGTTTATATGTTTTATTTCTCACTTTGCTATTGTTGTGTAACATAAAACAACCTAACAGGCCCCTGTCCTCCTGACAGTCTTTGTGTGTGTGTGTGTGTGTGTGTGTGTGTTAAGATGTTGCTTAGATAGCTAATTTCCCATCTAGTGATGACGGACTACCTCCAACAGGCACCTATGCCAGTATGCGTGTGTGTGTTTGCGTGTGTGTGTGTGTTATGTACTTAGTTTCATCTGGGGTCTGCTTGTTATAATCTGATCGTGTTAAACAATCAGCATCCTGACCTTCAGGAATCACAAAGCAGCCCGGTGGTCTGGCTGGCACCATGCCAGCTGCACACCCTCCGCACACCCTTCCGCTCTCCTCCCCTCGACTGACTGACTGACACATCCTGCTCCACCCCCCTCCCCCCGTCTCGCGACCCTGCCCTACCACTCACAAAGACACTCTGGCTGGCTACATGTCACCACTTCTGGTCTTGACCACTGATCTGGCTAACCCATTGTTAGAGCCCCATCAACAATGAAGCCAATAGAATGCTCAAGGCAGCGGCCAAATTGGGACCCGATTGGGACCATTGGGACCAACGGAATTCTTCAGCAGGCAGAGTGACAATGGATAGAACTCAAATATGGCGGCTGCCACTGTGGCTTCAACCTTATGACGTAGATGTCCTATCCAGTTATTCTTTAGAGATCAGTGGTCTTGACCCGTCTCACTAGAGCAGAGCATCCACCTTGAGCTGCCTGTTCAATGCATCAACTAGATTTGAATGCATCCAGTGATACGGGTTGTCGGTCTTGGCCATCTGTCACCATGCAGGTTATAGTCAATGCCTTCACCTCATTCAGTGTCACCAACCACGGTTGCCTTAGGGCTACTTAGGGTTTGATAGGTTTCCATTCCACCAGGAGCAAAATGAAAAAGACAAGTCTCTAAAGCTAAAAGCCCATGTCAGTATATTTCTTAATTTTCTTTTATAATATTATATTTTCTTTAATATTATGTTTTATTTATACTTTATTATGATTTTATTTCTATTCCTAATAATGCATTTAAAAAAATATTTGTATCTAAGGATACATAAATAGGTGTATCTCCATAGCGTTTTTTAATGATGGTTATACATCCTTGGATGATGGTTTCAGCTGTCTGGAGATGCTGATGCTGATCAGATGTTTAGTATGGGTCAGCGCACCCAGTGCGGCCTGTTTTGCATAATGGCAAAGAGGATCTCTTCATTGTATTCATAATGTCAATAAAATCACATATGCTTTAATGATGTAAAAGATGGTATGAGATTTGAGCCCACATAAATCTTCTTTGCCTCAGTGGTTCTTCAATTTCACTCAAATATTCTGGCACCAGCTTCCCTGCCAACTTAAAGTCCTGATCCTAGGGATAACAACGTCCTAACAAGCCACTGTGTCCATGTCTTGGCACAGGCGTCATCTGTTTTAGACTTGAAACATCTTATTTCCATTCATACCCTTAAGGGCTTCCAAGAACCTGCATCTTAACTAAACACATGAATAATGAAACACTTACTCAAAGTGTCTGCTTTTGTCCTTTGACCTTTTCTTCACGGAAAAAGCAGATCGTGTATGATGCATGGTAGAGTGCACAGCACATGATAACGACACAGAGATTGGCCTCCACATTGACACTGGAAGCTATATTTATTACAACTATTGGTGTAGTTGCTGTGGTATTGGAATGTCATGATGAGCATGCATTCCCAGACTAATACCTTTGATCTCAATTATTTACCTTTATCTTATATAAATGACATATGGCCTACATTAGTCAAGGAGATACATTCATATGACTTGAAATGGCAGCTATGATATGATTTGAAGAAAGACAGGCAGAGAAAATGAGAGAGAGAGAGAGAGAGAGAGAGAGAGAGAGAGAGATTTTTTTTAACTTTGTGATTTAAGCTCATTCCTTTTACGGCATCCCTGGCAGTAGGTTCTGTGCTTGTGTGTGCGTGTGCGTGTGTGTGTGTGTGCACACTCGGTGGGCTGTGGAGGAGTTGCAGAGGAGAAAGGAGGTTGGTTCCATTTTATCCTCTGCCTTTTCATCTGTCTATCTCTTTCTTTTCTCTCTCTCCCTCTTTCTTTCTTCTTCTTCTCTATTTCTCTCAACCCCTTTTCTCCATCCTTGCCAGCGTGGAATTTGTGGGCAGCAGTTTCTGCACATACTCCTCTGCTTCCTCAATCTTACTTGTGGAGCTCTAGCAGAAGAGATTTGGAAGGCGCGTGCGTGTGGTTGTTTGTGTGTGTGTGTGTGTGTGTGTGTGCGCATTCATGCATGTGTGTGTGGGTAGGCATGTGTCAGAGTCAGTGTTGTTCAGAAAAAAAAAATACTAATAAAATAAATAAATAATAAATGAAGCCAGTCAGCTCACCGGTTGCTATATTTGTTGTAAGACAACACATTGACAGTGTGTAATACATTTAGTCATTGATACAATACAATAGTACCATCACAGAAATAAACATAAAAAACATATAGGTAAGCTAACAAAAAGTTGGTATTTCCACAGGCATAACCATCAACAGTTGTGACCAGCAAAATCTCTCTCTCTCTCTCTCTCTCTCTTTTAAAAGATTGATCAAAAAGCATTGGAAGCTATTTTCTCTAGTTACACTTCATTGCAAAGGATTAATAAGAAGCCTTACTTTCGAGCAATATGGCCGCGTCTACATTTGCCATCCAAAGAGAGCAGATGTCTGTTCATACCCTTGACACCTAAGGTCTTACAGGTTATTCATGCATTAGTTATATAAACTGTACAGTAAACAAATGCATTCCACATATATGTTCAAAGTCGTATGTCTATCCTTCCTGTATTCCTTCTTTGGCATGACGGTTTGTGGTGTTCTGGTTCAAGCACAAGGGCTGAAAATATCCCAAGGAGCCAAAGCATCTTACATGCTAAGAGCCTACAGGGGCTTCATGCCCAATGAGTTGCATCAGCCCCATGTGTCATTGTCTCAAAGAGCAGAAAACCAAACCAATTAAACAAAATTAGATGACTATACCCAGACTATACAAGAGTGTCTGAGGACTCATTTAGCTTCTCAATAGGTTCCTACACCCAGACTACACAAGAGTGGTTGACAGCTTGTTGGTTGTGTCTCCTTGACACATTGTTGGTCAAAACTTTAGAGTTCTTGCAGGGCCACCAGCACAGAGAAGTGCTGCAGGGGATCCAAATAGCCTAGATCCTGAGCTCACTGGAGTTCTTTTAGCCCACCCAGTGGCATCCCATCAGTGATTCTCAGGACATTGAAACACTGGGTCACTCATTGGAATGGGTCTAAACTACTGTATTGATATATTGGTACTACACCACCCTTTGGAGGTTGAGGGGATGTTGGATGCAAGTCATTGAGATATTATGGGATAATTGGGATATTATGGTTCTGAAGATATTCTGCAAAAACTGTGTATGCCAGGTTCAAAGGTAACCTTGTACGCTTTTCACTAGTGTCCTTTGAGGACTGAAATCATTCTAAATTGGAAAGGGCAGATGCAAGGCTACAGTTGTTCCATGGATTCACTCAAACAGAAACCACACATCTCTTACCATTCTGATTTTGACAGTTTATTTATTCTAGAACAATGCTAATGAACTTATATCTTAGATTAATGTGTTTTAATTAATGTTTTTTCATGCTTGGCAATGGTAATGAACTAATTCATTATGTTCTGATATATGACTAAAAATCAATTTATAAATGATTCATACTTAATTAACATATAAATTCTTGGAGTTACTTAAATTCTATTATAGCAATATCTCCTTATCCATGATTTGATAAGAACATGATTGATGAACATCTGTTACTAAGGAACTTTCTAAATTTAAAAGTAACCACCACCTCCCATTTAATTTGCCCCATGTGTTGTAGGAACTATGTTATATGAGGTAAGAAAGTAAGCTTTAGGCAAAGCTTAGGACATTTTGCACTAAAGAAAGAACTGACCATAGCATTCTTGAATCCATCCATTTTCATACAGAAATTAAATTATAAACAGATATTGACCTTGTCAAGGAGCTGTGGTAATATGTAAGCAAACTAAAAAAAACTGTAGCATGCAAATTTCATTTACTTGGACATTACAATGGACATAAATGACATCTCATTTCTGTAAAACATTTTTTATATATTTTGTTCTTTTATAAATGCATTATCCACTGCATGATGACGTGCATTCAACCATTTCAGTAATATATCACACATGTGCTATACAAGACTGAGTAGACCTTCTCCATATGGCCTCTCACCACATACCAACATAGAAAGAGAGAAATATCCATCTGTATGTTTGACTGTATAGTTAACGTAACAGAAGACATTGTTTTTATAGCCTTGCCTCACTAGAAAACTTGCTATGGACTGACAGGCGAGCCAAGTATGTCTGACATTTCTGTAAAAGGACCTCTGCTGTTTTCCACTCCCCCTTACTGGTGTCACAGACCTCGTCACAAAAACTCTGAATCATCAGGACCTACGCACATGACGCTGGCAAGGTGTGTGTGTGTGTGTGTGCGTCTATGTGTGTGGGTGTGTGTTTGCTTGTGTGAATGTCTATTATCTAGACACGAACAAATAATTGTAGTAAATAACAACACATTTTCTAATTAAACCAACAGCTAAGTCAGTGAGCTTTCAAGTATTTCAGAGCTGTATTTCAGATCACTGCAAGGGGTAACCATGCAGGCAATACAGTGCCAAAAAAATGAATGTCTATGATGTGTGCCACTATTTTTAGAATAGGATGTGAATGCTGTCAGAGGGATCTAGGTTAATTTTTATGTCCATGTGATTTTTTCAGTGATGTCTTTGTCCAAAGCTAGCCCGATTTCACAGATGATTACCTCAATCTGAAATTCATTCTCCAGCTTCTTCTCTGCTATCCTCTCCTACTTCTCTGAGATGGGATAAACAAATGTACTCTGTAGATCAGTATTGTACAGGTTTCTAGTGTTGAGTTGTCACTGGGAAAAATCAGTTTTCTATATCAGGCAGAATAAGCGTTGATACACCTGTTGGCAATAGTACATTTCTGAGCACACAGATCTTTAAGGGTTTTCCCATTTTCCGAGGCCCATAATGGAACTGGCTAAGATGCTGAAGCAGTTCCTGACACTGAAAGAATGGGAAGCCTTGTTAGGCAGTAGTAAGGATGTAGTAGGATCCAATGCCTCTGTGGTGCTGTAAGACAACTCTAGGAGAGAATCACTGTCGTGGGACCCTTTGTGTGAATAGGGAGAGAGACAGGAGGCAAATATCACTGACTAAGGGAAACGAGGACCAAGAGAAATTAAATGGTCCTCTGAAACAGCTCTATATCATTATGGCTGGGTCTGACTGCGTACAGTATCTGAGGATCTACTGTGTGTCTGTCTGTCTAAAACTAGTCCCTTTAACTCGCTGGGTTCTCTAGTTCATGTGTACACATGTCAGATGTATCTGCGATAACTATGGGCCAATGTCTGTGCTGGGATCTATGTACTTTCTGTGCTGAAATGCCTGGGCAGGATTTCAGCACTAGAAAGAGTGTGCATGTGAGGGGAACTGTCCAAGGTCCTGAAAGGCCTTTCTTGGCCATGTACTATATCTTATATCTCTTAACAATGCTGCGAACTGGGAAACATACCTAAATTAAAAGCAACACCATTTTATGGATGTAATTATTTTTAATTCACCTTTCATTTTTCAAGTTTCACGAAAAGCATTCATAATATCAATTTTTTTTTCAACAACATTGGTAGAAACATACATTATACTCGATCCTAACTCAGATCACTCCTTTTTGTATTCTGGTGCCAGTTTTGACAGTTAAGTCTGCTTGCCCACAGTCATTTCCCCTCACTGGCTGCTATCTAAAGAGCAGGTGCTGGGAAAATGTTGAGGTTGTGATGGCAGCGTGTGGGGGACGGACGCCGACACTACTGATTTTACCACCACTTCAACTGGCAATAAATGATGGCTCTCGGGGGGAGGAGAATCTCAGAGACAGTTTTATGTAAGCCCACCAAACCGTCATCGGAAAAAAAAATACCTCAGGGTGTTCAATGTGACAATGCTCTTTCAGGAAATTCAGTTATTATAGCCAAGCATTTCCTGTGTTATGTTCAGTTTTCTAGAATCAGTGGTTATGCAGTCTGATTGACAGATTTAAGCAACCTGAGTGGGAAAAAGTCAGTAAAAGTTTAATTCTATTTTATAATATGCAAGGTCAAATGAGTTGACTTTAACATCGTCCAACTGTAATGCTAATGTCGCCCAAGCATTTGCTAAATTAATACCTTAGAGTTCTAGAAGTCCATGAAAGGCAAAGTCTGCTCTACCTGCTTCACAAAACCAAAAGCATGGCTTCCTGTAATTTTTTGCATAGTCAAAGGGAAAATCACATGAGAGGGCCTACCCTTTCCTTGACTCTTCTCACTGTTTTCACTAATGGACAAAGCAGTCCCGGTACACATTATTTAGGATAAATATTCATATGCATACTTCTTTATGCACAATTCTTAGCCCTTGCAGCCCTTGTGGTATATTCCCAATTCCCAAAAATTATGTTCAAATGCTTTAAAAACTATGTTCATATTGTAGTTAATGCAGAATTTAAAATCTGAATTGGATGGTGTCTATGAAGCTACTGATTAGTGTTCTACAGTGATACTATGAGCGAAGATAGTTTAATAACAGATTTACCTATTCATATTTAACTAGTTTAATTAACCTTGATCTCTTATATGTTAACACGTTATCTCTCGCTCTTAAACATCCCTTATACATTACTAAGGAATTGAAATTTCAGCATCAAGGCAGCTACACACACACACACACAAACCGTGTTAAAATGTATCCCTCCTTTGAAATTAGTTCAGATACCACAACCAGGCAAGAGAAACTGACTTTCCAGAAGAAGGTAACACGTAGATTACTGAGGAAAGAGGGAAGTTATCTATGCTGCCCAGGGTGAGAGAAAATCATTCCAAATTACAGTGACTGACATCTGAGCCATGATCCAGCTATAAGACAGCCAACCTCCAGGCTTAAGACCAGTGAAGTGGCGTGATCCAGCATCTGAGCAAACTGACTCTGGTACTGTGATCCAGCTTTAGGGAGATTGACTCCAGGCTTTAACTCAATGAAAAAAAAGTCTTATTTTGTGAAGGAGACGCAGACTATGTCCCAAAGGATATGCTCTCATCAAGTACTATAAGCTACTCAATTATGGGATCCAATCAGCAATTCGGGCTCATTGAATCAGCCAGTCAGATAACGGACTGGTAATCTGAATGGAGCCTAGTTGCATGATATTCAAAGCCATTTCTACAGTATTTACAACACAACAGAGGCTTGTGTGTGTAATGTGCTAAGCTTAACTGACACTGTTGCTTTGTAAATCCATGAAACACATCTCAGTGGTGTGTCTCTCTGCCTGGGAAGCGGAAACCATCTGTGTGTGTGTGAATGTGTGTCTGTGTGTGTGTGTTTGTGTCTGCATGCACATGCTTTTGTCTGTCTTTGTGCATGAGATAAAGTAAGCTTGTGTGTGTTATGCTTGTGTGCTCTTCTCCCTGCAGATGTGTGCAATATTTCCTTTGGAGAAGCCCCTCAAGGGATCCTCTGAGGCAGGGTGGAAAACCACCAGTGACTGCAGATACACACAGCATAAGATCTCAGTATCTCAATATATACAACATGACATTGATTTATAACACTGAAGAAAAGGTATAGGCCTTGCCAGATTTCAGTTGCGAGTTAAGAGATTTTATATTGTAACCCATCAGCTCCTCAACCACTGTGCCTGGGAAGCTTCAAAGGTTGGATGTGTAGCTGCTGTGTGTGCTGAGACTACAAGTGAGCTCCACCAGCTAATTGCTTGTTAGCCTGGACTGATTGATTTCCAGCCCAGGGACAAAAAATACACAAGAAGGAAGGTAGCTCGGATCTGCCAGACATTTCAAGCAGATGCACAGACAGCAGATCTCTCTCTCTCTCTCTCTAATGCATCATTTCTAATTCATTTAAATCTTTCTGTAAATTGACTCTTGACAAAGCAAGGGGATGAGTGCCCTGTGTTTTGACAGATGACTAGACTTGATTGAATTAGTGTTGCATGAACCGGGGCAAAGAAGAGGAGTGAAGGAGAGGTGTAAGATATGTGCTTCCACTCTGTATCGTATCAGACCAACCCTCCGTCTCAGACTAATGAGGGCTGTTTGTGTTCAGTGCTTACAGCAGGTAACCAGCTGTTGAAAAATAGAAGCGCTGAAGTGTTTGTAGCTGTGTGTTTGTTTGTCCATGTTCATGTATTGCTTGTGTATGCTTGTGTAATAGTGCGTGCGTGTGTATAATACATTATGTGAAATTGTGTGTTGTCACGCTCATCAGAATGATCGTGCAGTAGCTCAGACCGTGTGCTGAGGAACATTCCGGTTTTCTTTTCTTCCACAGAAAGGCTCTGTTGAGTACTCTTGTAGATGTTGTTCAGTACTCTTTCCTCTCCTGAACGTAATGCTCATAATTCTCTTTCCCCTTCTCTTTCTCTCTCTCTCTTGCTCTCTTTCTTTCTCTGTCTATGGGGATTAATGGTAGCCAATTAATAAAAGGCAAAAGTTTTAACTCAGACAAGCAAATAGCTCTTGGCTTACTAGCTTATTTAAATTCTATGTTTGTCTAATTGAATTAAGTATCCCACAGGAGAACACGATCATTTCTGGGCAAACGAGGCAGTTGGAGAGATACACTCATGCCGTACAGTACACACGCTATGAAAGAAAAGGTCATGACAAGCAGGTTTGCCATTAACATTCAGCCTTGAAGCTGAATGCTGCCTCTCTCCAATGCATGTTTACATAACACTATTATCATTATTATATATATGTTGTAACAGATTTACAGCAGCCTGGTCAAAGCAATATAGACAAACACTAAAATGAGAATTTCATTTGAATTTCATCAAATTCATTTGTTTTACGCTTCCATACATACAGTACACACACACACTCACATCACACACACATACACACAAACACAATCTTTTTCTCTCTCAACCACATAGAGCCAAACTCATGTACCTCAATCCTTCTGTTTGTTTTGTTCTCTTTCACACACACACACACACACACACACACACACTCTTTGTCTCTCACTCATGCCCAAAACACACACTCTTTCTCTCACACACACTAGCATTGGCAAATGCAGTGTGTTTACTATAAACAACCCTATTTTATTTTGACCTTACTGTGAATGTGTCTGGCTGTGCTTGTGACGATGACTCAGAAGGTGATCAAGACAAACATACTTTTCCTAGGAGGATTGGAGGTTGGGGGTGGTGGTGGTGGTATGGCTGTGTGCATCTTTTGTCTCCATCTGATCCTTTCTCACACTCGTTTAGCACGGCTAATTTGTGTCCTATAGTAAGAACACAAAGGCAGTCACAAACACACAACATGCATCTCACATCACATTCAATTATCACAGGCTCAGTATCTGTGTGTGTGTGTGTGTGTGTGTTCTCCTCCTTATCTCCTTGTGTAATATGTGGCTAAGCTGGGAGAAGTGCAAAATGCTGTTGTTTCCTTGTGCCCGCTGGTCTACCAGCATGTACCTGGCATCCACAGTCTCCTTTGAGACCCGCGTTAAAGGTCACCTGTGTTCCCTTGCTTTATATATATATATATATATATATATATAAACTGAGTTCAAACAGACGGCCTTGGCAAGAGTTTATTAGGCATTTCTAACTGGAGCTGGGGTGTGGATGCTTTTGGCGTCGTCTCCCCAGAAACCTCCAATTAAAGCCTGAGTCTCTGGGGTATCTCTGTGTTCTAAAATTAAACACCGAAGAGAGGGACAGGGGACATGGGACACTAGGTGACTGCCTGCTGACCTCTGGAGTGCATGAGTGTGCCACACACACACACGTAACATACACGTCAGTCAAGGCACAACACAAGCTTTAACGTCACAGTGTAGCAAAAGACATTTGGGTAATTGGTGGTGTTTCATTTAAAGGAGAAGTTCGATATGAATCAATACATTGTCCTGTTATTCAAGGTCACGGGATGCTGTCTGTAGAAAAAAGGACCAGAAAATGTGATGCCACATGGTCAAATAACGAGCGGTTAACTAAATAGAGTAGTCATGGGGACAAGACCGCCTGTGTTGAGACCGAGTCAAGACCAAATCTTTGAAGGGTCGAGACCGAGACCGACAGTCTTCAAATGCTGTCAAGACCGAGACAAGACAGAGTCTTTGAGGAAGTCAAGACCAAGACCATAAAACCCCTTTCATAGCCATGATTCAATATCACCTAAATATGAACTGATAGATCTAAAGACTAAGCGAGAATTGTTTACAGGAACAGTGTGGCCCACTCTTAAAGGTATGTGTAGATTAGTAGAATATTTTCAAAATGTAATAATTTTAAGAATACAGTAGAACATAATGTTCAATATTATTTAAATTTATTTGTAATCATTGTAAATTATTGGAGCCTTTTGTGAACTTAAAAAAAAAAAAACAATTGGTCTCGAGGACTCGCTCTGAAATTATGAGTCTTTCTCCTTTCTCTTTGAGTCAAGACCGAGTCTTTGAAGGGTCAAGTCCATGACGAGACCGAGAAAGCAGAAAGTCTTGAGTCTGAGACTGGTCTCGAGTACTACAATGCTAAAATAGAGGCATAGCAAAATTAAAGGCGCTCTAAGCGATGCTGTTTCACGTCACTTCTTGTTGACGTTCGAAGTATTGTCAAACAAAACGGAGAATAGCTCCAGAGAGGGTTCAAGCGTTATAAGTTATAGCTCACTCCTCCCCCTCCCTCCCATGCCTCCCGAAAGACTCATGAACCGTGTTGTTTATTGGCTGGAACACTTTTATGTTTCGTTTTCGTTTGTTACGCTAGGTTTGCCCACTGTGTTTTGTTGCTGTTTGTGGAGCCTGGGCTGTCTACAGAGACCGCGTTTTTTTTACAGTGTGTTCAGGGGACAGGCAGCTAGCAGATTATGAGGAGATGTTTGCTGTATGTAACAACACATGTTTTAGTCCTAAAAACGTGTCGCATCGCTTAGAGCACCTTTAAACGGTAGGCAAGACACTATTCCAATTCACTTAGTGTAAGTTACCTCACTATACGGTTAATGTAGTATCAGTTTTTTTTTTAATTCTTTGTCCTACTGACAGTACTTGGAGACCTTGAGCAACGGGCCTGAACTTTAAGGCTCCTTTAAGGTAAAACCAGATTTGAAAAGGTTTCATAGGGGTCTCAGTAGAATTTTATTCATCTATACTACTGACAGGAGACTTTTTTTGTAATGTGGTATTGTTTGGTATGAAATTATATAGAAAGGTTTTGCCTTGTTACTGTACTTGTAGTAAATTACCATTCCCCCTTAGAGGTTTGTATTAATGCAATGCATTAGACTGCAAATGTGTGCCATACAAACGATTGCCCTGTTTTGTTGCTGACCTTAAAAACAGCAAAAGTTCCTAATGCTTCTGTCATTCGTATCATGCACCAGTTCTCACCAGCAGCGTGTTGTGATCCAACATTTCCATGCTGGAGTGCCTGGAGGCCTTTCCTGATTGGTGAGCCAGCCACACAAAGCATAAGCATACAGCTGAGCTTTCATTTCACTGATTCAGATGACTACAGAGCGTAGTGATGTTTTTCGGCTGAATGGGTGGCCCTGTTAGAGACGCTACAATAACTCCCCTCCCAGGTTAGCGCGGCATGAGCTTTTATACTGCATGGAATAAGTGCACTCGTGCCCGGTGCCCGCTCCCTCCCCCAGGTTGTCTTCGTGGCTAACTAAACAGGCAAATGTTCTGTTAGAGCATTAGCGGAAGCCTGTGGTCTCATTCACAATAATGTCCCAAACACAAAGCAAGAAATGTGGGTTTCATGCATACACATACACATACACACGTTCCTAGAAGTCTAACCATCTTGATTTACCCTGCATTTGACTATATATCCATCTGCAGCAGACAGCGTTAACGCTGCTTTTAAATCAGGCTGCTGGGAGAGTAAATTAATATTTCAAAAGCTGCTAATGCAGTCGTAAGCACAAGTCCCATTCAGCCCTAATGTAGCTGGCTTGAAGAAGCTCAAGGCCCTTGATCTCTGTTTTTTCCACACTGGCACAGTGAGCCTATTACTCCACGGCCTGAACATCTTAGTTAAGCCTGCTACTGGATGCCAATCACCATCATAGGATTCCTGCAGAAAAAGCCTATCTCGGACAAGCAGGGCTATCAAGTCGGAACAGGGACCATGTGAGCCTGTGGCTGAGGATGCAAGTGTTTCCTTGTTTCCCCTGTTCATTCCTGTTTTGCTGTTCTGTGCCTCTGTGTTTGCGATGTCTAATTGTGCTCTGTTCTTTTGCATTTTGCACGTTTTGGGTTTCCTGTGTGTCGATGTGTTTGTGCTTGCCTGTCCAGCTTTGATCCTGCAAAAAACAGCAAAGACACAAACATTAGGAGCTGTGATGGTGCTTATCTTGTTATTGGGGACAGGAAATATCCACTTAGAATAATAGAAAGCTACAATTGCAAGGATCATCACTACACAGACAGGGCAATTAAAGGGGAATGCTCACTAAACAGACAGGGCAATTAAAGGGGAACACTAGATAAAACACATGAAAAATTACAGCGACATGGGCACACAACAGCTTTAATTGCTAACACCGTGTACACATCAACATTGACCTAAAGGGGGATATATTCCTATTTGGAATGTAATGGATTTCAAAATTAGAATAAATTGCATATGTACCAAAATATGAGATGGACACACAAGGCAAGGCAAGGCAAGTTTATTTATAAAGCGCATTTCATACACAAAGTAGGCAGTTCAATGTGCTTTACAAAGATAAAGATAAAAACCAAGATAAAGATACAAACACACACCCACACACATGCCACAGAGACACATCTCCAAAGTCCCTTTCTACTACACCCATTGTCTACGGTAAAAACAGTTTGAATCTGCAAGCAGTTTTAAAAATGTCACATGACATATATAAGCGGTGGCAATATGGCTGCCTCATTATTTACGTCAGTGCCAACAGTCACAAATTATCATGCTATGGTAATGAAACAGTTTAACCTCAGGCTCCACGCATTAGAAAAGATTCATATTTATTAGATGTGTGCTTGATCACTGATAGTCCCACACTATTTCACCGGATGACAGAGAAATGTTTTGACTTATAGCTCGGGGGTTTAAAATGTTAACCAAAGACACATGGAGAGCTTTGGGGGTCTTATGCACTGTCTGAACACATATAAATGGAACATATTTGCAAACAAGAGAGAAATCAGATTTTCAAAGTCCAGCAGTTTGGGGGAGGGTGTGTGTGTGTGTGAGTGAGAGAGAGAGAGAGAGAGAGGCAAGGCAAGGCAAGGCAATTTTATTTATAAAGCGCATTTCATACACAGTGGCAACTCAATGTGCTGTACAGAGACCAAAACAAAATACAATACAAGGCAACAAACGTGTGTGTTAAAAATGAGAATTTAAAAGAAAATTGATAATACAAAGATGAATAAAATAGATGAAAAAAAAGGAGAGGAAATATAAAATATATGAAGTAAAATGATCATTAAAGAAAATAAATAATAAAATGAACATTAATGAGATTTTAAAAGAAAATTGATAATAAAAAGATGAATAAAATAGATGAAAAAAAATAAAAAATTTAAAAGAGAATTTAAAAGAAAATTGATAATAAAAAGATGAACAAAATAGATGAAAAAAAGAGGAGAGGAAATATAAAATATATGAAGTAAAATGATCATTTAAGAAAATAAATAGCAAAATGAACATTAACAGAAAATTAATAAATAATGCAAAAAATTAAAATATTTGTAAAAAAATGAACATTAAAAGAAAGTTAATAATAAAACCACAATAGATAAATAATTACAATCAGGTAAAAATGAACATAAAATGAACATCAAGAGAAAATTTATCATAAAACCAAAACAGATAAATAATTAAAATCAGGTGGCATTAGGAATAAGCATCAGAAAATAATTTGGTCTTAAGTCTTGATTTAAAACTGTCAACGGTAGGTGCATTTTTTATATTTTCTGGAAGTTGGTTCCATAGCTGCACAGCATAATAAGAAAAGGCTGCTTCACCAATTTTTGTTCTGACAGTGGGTCTGATCAACAGATTCTTTTCCACAGATCTTAGAGACCTCAGTGGAGTACATTTCTGACACATGTCTAAAATATAAACAGGGCCTTTGCCATTCATAGATTTAAATAAAAGTAACAGTGCTTTAAAATCAATTCTAAAACTCACAGGAAGCCAGTGCAGGGATTTTAAAATTGGAGTAATATGGTCAGTTCTTTTTGTTCTTGTAAGGACCCTAGCAGCTGCATTTTGAATGAGTTGAAGGGGCTTAATGGTCTTTTTTGGGTAGGCCTGTTAACAGGCCATTGCAGTAGTCAACTCTGCTAGAGATAAAAGCATGAATGAGTTTTTCAAGGTCCTTACTTGACATTAGGTCTCTCAGCTTAGAGATGTTTTTTAAATGATAGTATGCTGATTTAGTGATTGATTTGATATGACTGCTGAAGTTAAGGTCACTATCAATGATGACTCCAAGGTTTTTAACGGTCTCTTTGGCTGTGAACCCCTTTGCATTGAGCCCAGTGGCCACCTTTGCTCTTTTCTTCTTGTTTCCAAATATAATCACCTCAGTCTTGTCTTTGTTTAGCTGCAGAAAATTAAAGGACATCCAGTCATTTATCTGTTCAATACAATGATAGAGACTTTCAAGGGGGGTATAGTCATCAGGGGACAATGAAATGTAGATTTGGGTGTCATCAGCATAGCTATGGTAAGAAATTGAGTAGTTAGTGATAATCTGACCAAGTGGGAGCATATACAGGTTGAATAGTAAAGGTCCAAGTATAGACCCCTGGGGGACTCCACAGGTCAGGGGCATTGGTGTTGAAGCATGGGTGCCCATGGCAACGAGGAAGCTTCTATCTTCTAAGTAGGATTTTAGCCACTTAATCACTATACCAGTAAAACCAACCCAATGTTCCAGCCGGTGTAGTAGTATGCCATGATCAACAGTGTCGAAGGCAGCGCTGAGATCCAGTAGCACCAGAACAGATGTTTGTCCTGCATCAGTATTTAGACGGATGTCATTCACAACCTTAATGAGGGCAGTCTCAGTACTGTGATAGGCTCTAAAACCAGACTGAAATATATCAAGGCAATTTTTTGAGGACAAAAACACAGTTAGTTGATTGAAAACTATCTTTTCAATGATCTTCCCAACAAATGGCAGATTGGATATTGGCCTATAGTTGTTAAGAGCTGACTGATCCAGGGTATTCTTTTTCAGTAGTGGTTTTACTACTGCTAGTTTTAATAACTTGGGGAAAATGCCATTCTCCAAAGAAGCATTTATAATCTGGAGCAGATCTGGTGCTACAAGGTGGAGGACAGATTTCAAGAAGCTGGTTGGCAAAATGTCCATTTCACATGTGGAAGAACTGAGGTCTTGGACGGTTTTCAAGAGAGAATAAGAGAGAGAGAGAGAGAGAAAAAAAAAGATGACAGACCTATTCCTCTCCATTGCACTGGCCCCCTGATGTGATGGGAAAATGACCCCCCGTGGCACACGCAAGGCTTCAGCTGGCTGAGAGTGTGGCTGTAGGCAGAGGCAGTGGAGCTGGGAGGCTGTCAGAAACAAACTGAGGAAACAGACACTTGAGTGTTACTCAGGGTTGCACGGAGGGCCCCCATCCCATACCCCCCATGGTTGTGTGTTCATTTTGGAGAACTAGTTCTGTAAACACAAATATACACATACAAGCATCCACACATGCAAAGACACATACAGTACTTACAAATGCATACACACAGGGGTGCCCACATTGTTGCAAGGAGTTTGGCAATCACACACACACACACACATACACACACACACCACTCACAAACACATACAAACTAAGATATGGATGTACTCACACACTCACTCACTCACAAGCAAGCACTACTGTTCTGGTGCAGTCCAAAGAAAAATAATGTTTATATGGATGCCAATCAAGTAACACCCCTGCACTCTGCTGAAGCAAACTATACTGACTATACTGTTGGCTGTATTAAACTACGATCTAAATAGTCATGATTTACACCTGGACAGTCATCAAGTCTGATGACTGATAATAAGTCCTAAAGAAATCCTAATATATATATGGATAAAGCTAGATTCTGAGTACACTTTTCTACTGTTATTAGTGGCCTTTAAGGGAAACAGTAAATGTAGTCATAAAGTGGACATTTGGTCAGTAAAACACACAAGATACAATGCCTATAGCACTGTGTATATACATGGATGTTATATAATGTTTTTTTTATTGAAGAACAAGTGCACAAGATGACAGGTGTTCTCAAGGGTTGAGCAATCATAGCACAAATTCTGCTGACAAAGCACTTTTTAAAACTTGACTGTGTTAGGTGAGCCAGCTGATTAGACTAATGAATTGCCATAATGGAGTCATGACTTGTTTAGGCTTCAAAAGAAGTTATGATTTCGTCCTTATGGCAGCACACCAATTAAGATGATGGGAGAGTGTGGCTTCAAAAACAACGAGCACAGAGAGACCATGGCAAAGTCGCTGGAAAGTCATCCAGGATGAACTGCAGCAGAGAACGAGAAAGCCAGTAAAAACCTCCTGCCATTGAATCGAAGGTCAATAGCAAGCTAACAAGCTATGGATGTTGAGAGTCACAGATGTCACAGGTTGAGATCTTCTCTCCAGCAAGCAAAGTATCCTTGAGTCTCTTGTCACACATTGGTGGATAGACTCAAGGTGTTTGTCAGTGCTGTTTTGCACATGATTCCTATAACCACCTTAGGCATTTTAACCTTTCAAAGCAGTCAATTTATTCATTTATAAGTTGCTTGTTCCCATTGCACACAACATCAGTGTTCATCTGCATCACATATTAGTGCTGAGACAAACAAAACAAACAAACTTTGTTAGTGTCATAAAATTATTATGAGCTGTGCTTTGCCACTACCAGTTACACTGAAATGTCTTCCATGCTAACACTCAGCCTGTGCATGGATAGATTTTTAACACGTCTCACGGTATAAAAATAACCAAAAAGTGTCAACAAGTAACATTGTTTAAATAACTTTAGCTTGAAGACATTTCAGTTTTCATCTAGAAAGTTTCGTCAGCTGGAAACTCAAGGGGAGACCACTCCATGCATGTATGGTCTCCCCCCCCACACACACAAACACACAACCACTCCATCGTGACCTGCAGCATCAACTCTGTCACTTACAACATTGCCAAACTCTTTGCAACAATTCTGGCAACACTCTACAGTATCTCATGCCAAGAAATTCCATGGACTTCAGCAACAAAATCAGGAAAGATCTGAATCTGGTTTAGGTGAATCTTTCGGTATGGTATCTTACACAATGTCACCTGCATCCCCACATCAAAAGTGGCTTTGTGGCCAACCTCTACATGGAGGAGGTGGAGAGTCGGGCACTGACCGCCTTCAGAGGAACAAGACACAGACATTTATTCAGATTTGTAGATGACACCAGGTACAACATTAGAAAGCTAACTATAAGCAGAGGTGTTATACTGTGTTACGACCTAGGGGTAAAGGCCGTAACAAAAAAGGGAGGCGAGAGGTTGGTTGTTAAAAAACACAAAAACATATTTATTAACTAAAGGACAAAACACCAAATCAACAAACAACTAAACAAAGACAGTGAGATGTGTCCAAGTCAGTAGTCAGCAATGTATGCATGTTGTTGGTATTGTAATGTCTGAGTGTGGTGTTGCATGTTCAAAATCAAAGTAAGAATGGCCTCCCCAACAGAACTGTAAATGGCTCTTTATATTGCAAGCCACACCCCCAGGTGATTAGCAATCAGCTCTGGCATCAGGTCCACCTGCAAGAAATAAGCAGAAGGCCTAGCGGGCCGTAACATACGGTATCATAATCTCTCTGCTACATAGCATTCAGCCTTGAGATAGAGGCCTGCACTCCCGTGGGTGTACCGCGAGACCCGCGGGACCCAACGCAAAACAGTGCAGTGCGGGATACATTTTGAAAGCTCATCGCGGGCGCGGGCAGGAGCGGGACTGCACTATGCGGGAGCGGACGGTATAGGATGATAAACTGCAGTCCCGCAAACACAATATGAGTGTAAAATAAAATATACAAATGATTAATGTAGTGTCTAGCATACATAATTTGTGCTGGATATTTTATTTACTGTTACTAAAATCATTAAAACTTGCAGATGTAGCTTACCCTGATAGCAAACGGGCGTCGACTCGACATTAGTTGTTGGTTGGAAAAGGTTTCCATCAGACGACCGAATTTCAATGTTGAATCAAGGTGGTGGACGGTCTTAGTGGTACACCCGCGGGAGTGCAGGGCTCTAAGACAAACTTCAAAAAGTTCAGCCAATTAAAAGGCCTTTCAGTGAGATAGAAATTAAGCCAACGTCCCTCTTGCAGGATTTTTGCGGGCGGGAGCGGGACAAAATATTGCAGATGCGGCGGGAGCGGGAGTGAAAATTACAATTCTTTGCGGGTGCGGGCGGGAGCGGGACCGCACACTGTGGGTGCGGGCGGCAGCGGGACTGATAATTCTGTCCCGCGCAGACCTCTACCTTGAGATCCCAATTCAGGAAGTTTAGTTGTCAACATCAGGGCAACTGTCATGTCACACGATGAGGGGTTGTCTATTCCACAGTTCCACAATTCCACCGTGCAGAGAAATACCGCCATTCCCATCTTCAGTTTAGAACTTTGGCATGGAATACTGTACACAAATTGATTTATGAGAACCTACCATAAGCTCTCAGAAAATGTATGACATTCCTATGGAGGTTCACAGGATGAATCACTCCATTAGGTATTCAATGAGGTTTGTGGGTTGTTTGGGGATGTGGGCATGGGTTATGGTTCTGGATCTTGTGAGATCTTGTTTATGGTATGACTCGCACCATAAGGTATTCAATAAGGTTTGTGGGTTGTTTGGGGAGGGGGGTATGGGTTATGGCTCTGGATCTTGTGAGGGATAACTCCTCCTTTTAAACAGCCTACTGTACATTTCAAGCAGTAGGTTGTTGACGTCAGCACACAGAGGCGCCAGTTGTAGGGGAAATTACCTGCCCAGATGCAGGAGGATGCAAAGAAATATTGGCTGCTTCACATGCACTAGACTGAAACCACACTATTACACACTCACTCTCTCTCTCTCACACACACACATACAGTATATACACAGACACGTACAGTAAACTTGCGCACACACACACACACACACAAACATTGGCATTGTGTGGCTCTGCTTCTTATGGGCTTCTCCATCTCTGAGAAGCACCTGTGCTTTATGGGAATGGAGGTAAGAACTGTGAGAGATACAGGGATTGAAAGAGAGAGTAGAGGAGAAAGGGAATAGAGTGAAGAGAGAGAGAAGGAGAGAAGTACGAAAAAAAGGAAGAAAGAGAAAAATATATGGATCCTTCAAACAGGATGAAGAGTGAATAGCATATAGATAGCAAGAGAAAGAACGAGGCTGAGTGTGTCTGTGTGTGTGTATTGGAAGGAGTGGAGGGGTAATCATTTCAGCATTGGGCTGATATCCCTCAGGTGTTGCTGTGTATGTGTGTGTGTGTGTGTGTGTATGAAAAAAGAGATTTTTGGGGACTCTGTGATGTGTGGGAGTGTGTGTGTGTGTGTTTGTGGTTTTTGAGCCATCAGCCTGTTGGATCATTACCATGCTGTAATGATTTTGCTGCTGTCTCATGAATCATGCAGACAAACACACACACACACACACACACACACACACACACACACACAC
>JAGFZM010002136.1:78276-96785 GCA_017657215.1 Limnothrissa miodon | reverse complement strand
ACACTGCAGATTAAAGAAAAGGCTAAAGCTAAAAGGGCAATACTTGGTAATATGAATAGCTTGCTGGTATTTGAGTGGGTTGCTGGCATGTGTTGATATGTAATTTAGCCCAAGGTGTTATTACCCAGGACTGGTTTATGGATGAGGTACGTGTGTGCGTATCTGTGACTTTGTGTATGGACCTATACATACAGTATGTGTATCTATTAGCATGTATTAATGCACATACACATGTTTGTTTATGTACTGTATGTCAGTGTGTGAGTCAGGCGCGGACTGGTCAGTCTGGCATTCAGGCAAATGCCAGAAGGGCCGCGCAGATTCTTGGGCCGGCCAAGCACGCTACTTTAATCACAGCAGTCCATTGAGGTACTAATGCGGACCACTCACGAAGATATAAATTCTAATAAAGTTTACACAGTAATCGTTCAATCATGTGCTTTTATCTTTTTCAATGCGCTTGTTCATCCAAGGGTAACGGTAACTTGATATATATATATACGACATACACCTGTATACATTACAGTCATGGTGTGTTTAAAGTTCTACATCAGCCTCCGTTTTTTGTAGGGAGTTTCTTGTTCGGATTTTGAAAAAAGGTTCAGGGTTTGAAATAAAACTAATCTACTGGTATTTTGTTTTTGATTGTTTGAGAAAATTAAAATGATGCAATGCCTTCTGGGAATTTCAAGGCAGAATGGCGTGAACCACGTCTGCACGTTTGTGTGATGGAAGTTGGACTAACGTTAGTGGTGGTTAAGTCGTTCAGCTGTGTGATTATACATTTAACTGGTATAATAAACATGAATACAGACACTAAGCGTCAGAAGGGGGAAGCAGAGGAAAAGAAAGACAAGATCAAGAAAACACTGCTGTCTGAGGGCGACAAATGCACAAAATTGGATTAATTTTTTCAATCCACTCCAATTTAAGCTAGCAATAGACTAACATTAACGTTAACAATAGCAGCGACCGACGACCGGGTTGCAGAGAAGAGCTCCTTCGCATTTGTTAACTGCATGACGGTAAGACAAGTGTTTTTTTTATATGGAGCGGCTGGCTCTAACAATTTATTCGTCATGGTTTATTTGTGCATTGATGACATTTTTTTTGTGCAGTTGTTTAAAGTATGGGAGTTTATCTGTATCATCATTGGGGCTATAAAAAATGCTGCTCTTTTTGTGCGTTGTGTCTAACGTTACATCTGCGAGGTGGGCCGCTTGTGGGTGCAAATGCCAGGGCCTTTTTTTTATCCCAGTCCGCCACTGGTGTGAGTGTATATGAATGGGTTTGTGTGTGTGTGTTTACCTATAAACAAAAACAGCCAGGAATAAAGGGACAGCTGATATTTCCCCAAGCAGACCGCCTCACTCTCTCATATCCACAATCAGAGCCACCGTGGGCCTGTACTACACCACACTGGCAATGGCTGAGTGGACACAAGACATCAGCGGCATCAACTTATGGGTTCATGCTCAATTTCCTTCACAAAATACTCAACATAACTTATCATGCTCGTGTTCACAGATGCACCGGTGCAAAGAATATTATTTAAAAACACACACACATACACACCCACCCACGCACACACACACACACACACAATGTTCTCATCATCACCAGTTGCAAGTCTAGTAATACTTCTATTAGTAACCACACATCTCCAGCTCAGACACTTGACCCCTGATGGCCTCCTGCTGTTTTCATTTAATCTGGTTGCGGAACAGGCTGATCCGCCATGCAGCTTAGCCTGGCTTCTTTCCTGTCATCTCCCACTTCTCAGAGAACTAACAGACCTACAACCAGTCAGGCTAGCAATTGTGATGATGTTTGCACTGTATACTACGTAGAAGGTTAATCAGTGTTTTCTAGTTCTGGATTTCCAGAGGTAAATGTTAAAAATGAAGTTGACATAAGCCTAACGTTACCTGCAGTTAGGCTACCTCTGGCAAACATAAATAAAACTGTTTTCATCTGCTTATGCTCTAAGCCTCAATTAATTGTTGATCAGATCATGCAAGCCTTGAAAGTTTCTCATAAAGGATAAATATTTAGGCTACACTAACACATTGAGCAGTCCCCCTCTGCATGTGTTCCACATGCTATTTCTTCACTTAAAGTTCTACAGTAGCCTAGGCCTACAGATTTGTGACAAGATTTAGTTCTGACAGCCATAATATCCCAACATCAATTTGATTTGGTACTATAATGGTCGTGTATCTTGTGTGGTAAAGGTGTGGTTTTCATGTGATGCATATGCCAATACCAGTTCTGACTCCAGTCTGTACTTACAAATTCCCAGTATAGTAGGCTATCTGTGTGAGTTAACAATGCACTAAAAACATAGAGCAGTAAAGTGTGTGTGTATTTTGTGCAGTCAAAAAAAAAGAGCCCCCCCACATAGCAAATCCCAATTTAACCCCTGTATATATATGAGTTTCTGCTGGTTGGGATGTCTTTATATGAATGTGACTTTGTGATACTGTTTCTGTAATGTTGATGTTTGTTAGGGATTTGACATTTTCTGTCAAACGCACACTGTGACAAATCCCTGACAGCTTCCTAGCTGTGTAATAATATTAATACGGTATTGAACCATTGAATCTTGGATCGCAAATTTTACAAGACGGCTGAGCCAGCACTAGTTGGTTGGCATGCTAACTTGTGTGAATATCTGTAAAAGGCAGAGAACAGGCATTTTTCTTTTTTTCCACATTACATCAAAATAGCTGTTCCCTCACATTGTGCTGCTGTTTCTAAGTCTATTTTGGATGTTTTAAACTTCACATAGCAGCTTTAAAGCTGGGTATGGCCTTGGTGGTGAAGTGAGAGGAGCTTTGATTGGCTATGCTTATGCCTGGAGAAGTAACAGAGGGTAGAGATACAGTCGATTTAGATAGACAAGCTCGGGAGAATTAGGGCTTTAACACTTATATAAGTCCTCGAAAAAAGGCAAATGTACAGTACAGTGCGACTGGTGTGAATTTAGACATGCCAAGAGGCTTAGAGTGTATTTAAACCTCCTCTGTATCCAAACCCTTGAATTTAGCGCATTTCTAAACTTTTTGCCAGAGCTGGACACTCTCCACAGGTAGGACTGTTGTCTTTAGGAATGTGTTTGAAACCACACACACACACACACACACTCATAGATCTCCTCATCTATCACACAATAGCAATAGTTATTTTGGAGTCACACACACACACACACACACACACAAACACACACACACAAACCTCACTGAAATCGACCTGGGTATAAGATCATTACCGATATACAAAACAGTTACTTAAGCTCTCACTGCACAGGTATTTTGTCACTCATTCACTCACACACAGAGAGAGAGATAGAGAGAAAATAGTTTGTGTGTGTGTGTGTGTGTGTGTGTGTGAGAGAGTGAGTGAGTGAGTGAGTGAGTGAGTGAGTGAGTGAGTGAGTGAGTGAGTGAGAGAGAGAGAGAGAGAGAGAGAGAGAGAGAGAGAGAGAGAGAGAGGGAGTGTAGGAACCACTTCAATTCATTCAGTTTATTCGGAATCCTATTTTTAGGACACCCCCACTGTCTCTTTGTAGTGGGTGTTTTGCTGTTCCTCTCTGCGTGTGTCGCCAACCCAGTGGCAGATGATACCTAATGCCAATCACCTGTGTAATGAGCAACACCTGCGCTGCTTATCTCAGTGAGCTTCTGCCTGCAGGTTTTGGCTGCTTACAGACAGAACATTTTATTTTATCTTCACTGGCCACAATCAGGCAGTGCCTGACCCATTCCATACATTTCAGGCTTTGTCTCTTTTTTCTTGTCTACTAACTTCCATTGTTTTGTTAGTTAATCTCTTTCGTTTTATTTATGTTTGTCATCATCATCAATATTTGATAGGCCCATGGCCCATAAAGAACACACATACCGTACTAAACAACTTGAAGTCAAACAGACACCTGACAAACAGATACAGTACAGTAAATAAAATGTTACCATATCAGTCCACATAGCCAGAATTCAGCCAGAATTAATAATTAGGCTATTAAATAAAGGTGGTAAACTTTGTCATGGTGGCGCCCTAGATCTGCTCAAAATGTTGCTGTGACAACTTCAAAGCTGCAGAAATACAAATTTATACTGAAAACTGTTGCCACAAGAAAATAGACAAGCAGTAAATAGAACAGACTCCCCTACCCTGAGCAGATCTAGTAACGTTGAATTCTAATGATGCATCCTGGCATCTAACATACGTCACAGAACCAAACAGTAGCAATTGGTTTAAGCAGGAAGTATCTGCCCACTGTAGAGTGAACACAGTTGCTAGGGTTTGGATGAAACAATGTAAACGTGGCTGAAGCATTAGGTTACGGGGGAGGAGGAAGCAGCATGAAAAGCTGATCTGTCACAGGAGCCGTGTGAGTCTTCCAGCAGGCAAATACTATTTAAACAAGCCAGACAATATGGAAGCAGCGCTGATAGTTCTCTTTCGTTTCGAAGCCGAAACGTACGAATGGATGATGCCTATCATCTCCTACGTTTTCTGAAGTCAACTTTAACCAACCCTTTGAAAAAAGGGCAGTAAGCGCTCTGACGCGCGCAGGCAACTACTTAGACAGCCCTGCGTGACGTCAGAAAGTCTATATATTGACTGCGCTTACGCTTCAGGTCCTCTTTGCCTCTTTCACCTCGCCTACTGCGTGTGTTTCTGAGTCGCTTCTTGTTTGCTTTCGCAAATATTCCTAAAACCAACGGCTTTTTTGAAAGCCCAACACAAAAGCTTTTTTAAAAGCTCTCCGAGGGATTTCCGTCTTGCTCCAAGTGCTCACGCCGGTCCCTGACTTCTGGTACCTCGAGACGCAAGATGGCAACTCGTCGTTGTACCGACTGTGATCGCCCCATGGCGCTCGCCGACCGCCATGCTGTTTGCTTCATCTGCATGGGAAGTGAGCATGCTATGCTAGCATTTTCGCAGCCTGATCTCTGCTCGGCTTGTGAACGCCTCTCTCCCGCGGCCATCGCTAATAGAGCGGCATTTTTCGTGGGCTCCACTGGTAGTCCAGGGGCGGCTTCCACCCCCGTTGGCGTCAGTGCCCCTCCTGCCTGCCAGTTCGCCGAGCTTCCCCCAGCGTCCTCGCACCCGGATGGGCTACTCGGGCGGTCTTCAGTGGCTACTCGGCCGTCGGTTAGCTTCTCAGCGGCTAGTCAGCTACCAGCTAGTCAGCTAACCGCGGCCCATCTAGCTAGCTCTGCTAGCTCCATCAGCGCTGCCTTTGCTCACCCCACGGTCGTGGCGGATGCGCAGGCCTCCTGGGAGGCTCCCTTCGCCGCCATTGCCCCTATTCGAGGACACGCGGCATTCTATGCGATGGACGGAGCGGGCGCCATCGGCCTCGTACAGCTCCCTCGCGTTGAGGATGCGGTCGCTGGTTGTCTGGCGCCATCTTCCGCCACCTGGACATTGCCTCCTGAGCTTCCATCTAAGCCGTGCCATCGCACGGAGAAGCTCGTTTCCAAGGCCTTCATTTGTACAGGCCAGGCGATTAGGGCGCTGAATACCGCCTTCCTCCTCTCCTCTCTGTCTGAGGAACTGGTGGCGGACCTCTCCGCGCAGCCATCGGATCTTACCCTCCATCAGCTGCGCAGGGCCACCGCTCTCACTTCACTGGCCATCAGGGCGGCCATTAAAGCCGACAGGTGTTCCCTTGGCTCTCTGGTCGTCATCGACAGGCACCTCTGGCTGAATCTTTCTTCCATGCCAGAGAAGGAGAAGAGACATCTGATGAACGCTCCGATCTCCGCTGATGCACTGTTCGGCCAGGCGCTGGAACTCCAGCGCGATCGCTTAGTCGGCGGCTCAGGCCCTGCAACCCATACTTCCTAAGCGTGCCCCGTCTCAACCAGCCACTCCGGCCGCGCCTCAACGGACGCATCAGAAGACAAAGGCGGACACACCCAAAGCCGCGCCGCCGGCGGCTTCTGGGTCACAACCTCCATGGCAGCGCTCCCGCTCTCGCGGTCGCGGCTCCAACCAGCCAGGAACGGCGCAATTGGCCACAGCGATCCTGATATGATCACGTGTGTTCGGCAGAGCATGTCATGCGACCCCTATCCATTGACTGCTATGCCTCTGAGTGCTCTAAAAGGCACGGGTCCTCGCTCTGCAGTCCCCAGCTCGGAGCGTTTTCCCCCGCTTCGGCAGTCCTCTCTGATCTCACCCCCTCACGGGGCGCTGAGTTTGCCTTGTTCACAAGCACCCCGCACACACATTCCCGCCCCTCTGGGGCAATATTTGACGATGAGCCCCGGCTCCGGCCGGAGGACGCTCTCTGTTCTGTCAGTGCTGTTGCGCACCGGGGCACCGGTTCGGTCTCCACCACGCATTCAGCTTACTCTGCCTTACCTCCGCGTCTTCTGTCTCACACGCCTCCGAGCAGTCGCCGTGCGACGCGTCAGAGACGCTTACGGTCGACAAGCACTCCCCAACCTCTCTCGCCGCCTCTGTCGGCCAATTTATCGCCCTGGTACGGGCAGAGCTCTCTGCTCAGTGAGACGCATCTGCCATCGTGCGAACGGGAAACTTCTCCCCCCTCTTCACGGACGTCGCTGACGTGCGCAACAGGTCAGCCGCCCCACAGGGCGTCGCGAGTGATGTGCGCGGCTCGCCAACCACGCGTGACCGCCAAGAGGTCTCACACACGGTCGGCTTGCCCTCAGGTCTAGGTCGTTGTATACGCTAAAGTGGCGCGTGTTCAGCACATGGTGCAGAGACAGAGGCTGTGATCCTCTAGTCTGCCCTATTGGCGAGGTGCTTGCGTTTCTGCAACACCTGTTTGATCAGGGTCGTACACCTTCTACTCTGAAGGTGTACCTCGCAGCTATTTCAGCATGCCATGTTGGCTATGCTGGCGTTTCCCCAGGCACACACCCCCTTGCGTCGCGCTTCATGAAGGGTGTCAGGCGGCTTCGCCCCTCTTCCATACGTTCGGTCCCTACTTGGGACCTGGCCACTGTCCTACGCGGACTGGCACTTACGCCCTTTGACCCTCTGTCGAGTGCCAGTCTAAAGATGCTTTCCCTTAAGACTGCGCTTCAGCTCGCCCTGGTCTCGGTGAAGCGTGTTAGCGACCTGACTGCTCTATCAGTCAGTCCTGATTTTCTTGAGTTCACGCAAGATGACACGCCGGTAATGCTGCGACCGAATCCCTTTTCTCGCCCTAAAGTGCTGTCTACTGAGGGTCATCGAGCTCTCAGCCCTACCTGAGACGGGAGGTTCTGTACCCGTCACTCTGTGCCCGGTCAGAGCGATTCGTGCCTATTTGACGGGTACGCAGAGCATCAGGAAGACGAACCAGTTGTTCGTCTGCCATGCCGAGCGTGCCAAGGGTCAGGCCTTGTCTACCCAACGCATGTCGCATTGGCTTACTGAGGCCATACGTCTGGCATATGAGGCGGCGGGTGTTCCTCCGCCTGCGCATGTCAGGGCGCACTCCACCCGTGGAGTGGCGGCCTCTTGGGCCTTCTGGAAAGGCGTCCCTATGCAGGATATCTGCCTGAGCGCGTCATGGGCCTCAGGCAACACCTTCGCGCGTTTTTACGCACTGGACGTCACCAGGCCAGGCGTAGCAGAGAGTGTTCTCTCTGGGCCCGGCGGTGGTCCCGTGGGTCTTTCCACCTCGGGCTCCTCGGTGTAGGGCTCTTGAGGCTTGGTTGTAGTGATCCATTCGTACGTTTCGGCTTCGAAACGAAAGAGAACGTTACGGATACTAACGTATGCTCGGTTCTCTGAGTGAGATGCCGAAACGTACGCTTCGGGCCTCAAGTCGCTGACGCTGGCGAGCTTGGCAAAGAGGACCGTAAGCGTAAGCGCAGTTAATATATAGACTTTCTGATGTCACACAGGGCTGTCTAAGTCGTTGCCTGCGCGCGTCAGAGCGCTTACTGCCCTTTTTTCAAAGGGTTGGTTAAAGTTGACTTCAGAAAAAGTAGGAGATGATGGGCATCATCCATTCGTACGTTTCGGCTTCTCACTCAGAGAACCGAGGATACGTTAGTATCCGTAACGGTTCACGCCATGACCTAATTACAGCCTCACCTGAGTTTCCAGTATGAACTGATATCATATCTGTCAAAAATGTTTTTGTTTGTTTAACTATCCTTCACAATTTCTGTAGGAGGCACTTTTGTAGCAGCTTCAATTGACTGGGACTTCTTCATTATCGGTTTTCTGTTTACTACGATTGAGTGCTTAGCCTACTATGTCTTTCTCAGGCTTTCCCACACTAATACACCTTTCATGTTAAAGAATGACTCATTGTGGCCACTGGGTAAGCCTTTTCTGCCGTAATGGAAAAGGAAATTTTGGATAACGACTAAAAGGCTGTAATACTCAGATTCCGCCAAAGAAGTTATGAATATATATATTATATTTTTTTCTGCCAGGACCACTTTAGTCGAAAAATACAAGACCATAAATACAATAATCTTTGGTGTTAAGGCCAAAGGACAGCAAGTGCTACAGCAAGAATCATGGTTCTAAAGAAAAGAGCTGCAAATAACATGACAGTATGAAAGGAGAAGTTGGTGAGGAGGTGGGTTGCAATTTAGCTGGCCGGGGAGGCTAGCCTGAGAAGCCAGACTTTAATATCAAAATGAATAGTCTGGTCACAACTGATAGACTTGGCTCAATCCCTTGGGGCGGAATCAGTGGTTGCCTATCAAACTGTCTCTGTACGCTACAGATTGTTAAAGAAAAAAACTCTTAGAAATGTCTAACTCTTCGAAAGTCATTGACAAAACCGATTTAAACGACTGCGGTTCCTTGGTCACTTAATTGTTTGACACTATACTGTAACAGCGCTCATCATCATGCTTTTCAGTTGTAACCGTTAAGGACTAACAAATAAACTTTGCAGAATTCTTGACTCTGCATCATTCTGTAATTGCTGTAAAATACACTTATTTGATAAACACACTCTCGCTCACACACACACACACACACACACACACACACACAATCTCTTACACACATACTGTGCACTGCTTACACATTATCTCTCTCTCTCTCTCTGTCTTGCTTTATCTCTCTCTCTCTCCCCCTCTCTCTCTCACACACACAGACTGAACAATGTAATCTGTTGTCAGAGAACTTTTTTAGTTCTTTCTGCTTCATCTGACACTTGCTAGTTCTATTCTTGAGTCCTTTGAAATGCCAAAGCAACCTAAAGGGTTTGTTTGATGGGCACTCAGCTAATGGTGGTGATGGTTAGCGCTGCCGAGAGACAGGGAAGTGTAGAGGGACAGCACACTGGGCCGTTAAAAGACTGGGAAGGATGCCCACCCACCCCCTCTATTAAAAACAGCCGTTCTTCTCCCCTTAATCTGCCCTTTAACAAGCCTTACCACAGACTCCTTCAGTTTTTGTCATGCTGTGAAAGGTCCTGATTTTTCTGAGTGGGCCAAAAATATATAGAGGAAAAGAGAGAGAGGCGTTTGTGTGACTGTGTGTGTGTGTGTGTGTGGGGGGGGGGAATCAATTTACTCTTTTCAATCTACTTTTTCTTACAATGTCAGAGACTGTTAAAGTATTCAGAAAGCATTAAAAGCCCCACACAGACACACCACACACATACACACTCCCAAACACACACACACACATACACCACATGCATTCACAGACACAAAATGATAACTGATTTGCACATTCACTGATAAAGGATGAAAAGGCACAGGCACCAGTAGATTCCATTGTTTAATAGATTGTTTCATTGTTTTCTATTCTTCTTTCAGTTTCTTCAATTTCTGTCACTTCCTGTTGTATTGCTTTATACAGTTGTGTCAGTGTTTCAATTCTTTGTGTTATATTGTGCTATATTGCGCTCTCTGTTCTCGGCCGTCTCAGACCTGTCACAGGACCATTGCCCGGAGGCAAATGGCTGGGTAACGCGTGAGTCTGCGAGAAGCGAGACGTACAGCGGCGAGGGAGGCTGAAGAACGCCCTCTGATCGCGACCGTTTCCAACGTGGCGTTCGTCCATTGCCTGGGGGCGAATGGGTTGGGCAACGCGTCAGACCGCAAGAAGCGTGTGTGCGGAGTGCTGATGAATAAGGCAAACTCAGCGCCCCACGAGGGCGCGAGATCAGAGAGGCTCGCCGAAGCGGGGGAAGCGTTATGAGCTGAGGGCTGCAGAACGAAAACCTGTGCCTTTTCGTTCTCAAGGCAGAGCGGACAACGAGCAGGAGCCGCATGACATAGCCTGCCGCACGCCCGCGATCGCTTCAGGATCGCTGCTGACGTCTGCGTCGCTCCTGGCTCGACGGGCGCGTGGCTGAAAGCGCACGTCCACACGAGCGTGAGCTTTGCCAAGGCTGTTGTTGACCCGATGCTGGCGCTGGCGCCGGCCTGGGTGTGTCAGCCCTCTTCCTGGACTGCTGAGCTGGCTGCCGGCCGTGTTGTCGTCAAGAGGAGGGAGGTAACCCCATCTTCGTCGATGGCTTTGATGGCGGGGTCATCCGCCTCTTCAGCGTGATGCGGAGAACCAGCCCCAGGAGGCCCCGATGGGGCTAGCTGAAGAGCTAGCGAGCTGGGCCGTGGCTAGCTGGCTACGTTGCCGCCGAAGATTGTCCGGGCGACTCAAACGAAGACGCCAGGGAACGCTCGGAGAAATGGTGGGGAGGGAGAATGCCACCCCTGGACCGCTGGTCGATCCCACAAAGAAGGCTGCCCTGTTCAAGAAAGCCGCGGGAGACAGCCGATCACAGCGGAGCTCGGCTGAGTGAACACCAGTGGCGTGTTCTATCCTAAGGCAGAAGCAGACAGCATGGCGGTCAGCAGCCGCCATTAGCAGTTTCCAGTCGAGACATCTAAACGTTGCCATCCTACGACTCTTGGTACCAGGTAAGGACCGACGTGAGTGACTTTGAGCAGGATGGATTCCTGAAAAAACTGTTGTGGTGGGCTTTCAAAAAGCCGTTGATTTTTAAGAACATTTGCGAAGCAAACGGAGTGACTCAGAACACGCGCAGTAGGCGAGGTGAAAAAGGCAAAGAGGACCTGAAGCGTAAGCGCAGTCAATATATAGACTTTCTGACGTCACGCAGGGCTGTCTAAGTAGTTGCCTGCGCGCGTCAGAGCGCTTACTGCCCTTTTTTCAAAGGGTTGGTTAAAGTTGACTTCAGAATAAGTAGGAGATGATAGGCATCATCCATTCGTACGTTTCGGCTTCGAAACGAAAGAGAACAACAAGTTACCATTGTTTTCCTGTCAGTAATGAGATATATTTGACATCTGTCAGAATTACATATATACCTGATACTGTCTGTATACCTGCAGCATGCAGCATTGTTCACTGAAAAGGGGGGAATTTGACCAAGAAAAAACCCCGACCTCTGAACCCCAGTAGATCATTCATACCATCCATCAATTACTCAGTCATGTTGATTCAAGTTGTTTCATATCTTTGAGGCTTTAGGGTTTAGGGATTGCAGGCTTTCACTGCCATAGTATCTCAAACTCACACCCTTTACAGGTTGGCAGTGGAAGCTTGCCATAAGGCAAGTCAACTGTAGTTTTTAATTGAACTACAGATCCGCTACCCGATTGGGAAAACTTGTTTGAATTCAATTAAATTTTATTTGTATAGTGCATTCTACAAAAGGCAGGTCTCAAAGTGCTTAACACAGAGCACCAATGAGCAAAAGGGGCAAAGAAAAACTCCCTTGCATAGTTTTTTTTTTACTTGTTATGGTAAAGGAAGAAACCTTGGGCAGTTCTGACGGCTCAAGGGGCTAACCCAACTGCCTAGGGCAGGTTTTCAGTCTTTCAGATGGTGATCACCATTAGTCCAATAGGCACACATCATAAGAAAATTGTGGCGTTAATATAGCACCATAAGAGTCCCATTATAATGCCAGGATATAGTTCCATATCATTAGGAGCAGTCAAACCCAGATGAAGGCTGTATCAATCATGTCAGGGTTGTCTGTGGAGCTGGAGGCAGCCCGCCCAGGAAGCCAGAGACGCAGTTTGGTGCCATTATAGTCGATAGAGGGCCGCAAATGCAAATGCAGCAAGTATCATTCACCCTGTTACAAATTGATGGACCACTGAAATGAGTTTGAAAACATTATTTTAAGGTACTAAAAGGTATTTGGTGTTGCTTTAATATCATATTTCACTACAGTACTAGATCAAGGTTAGTCTCAAATCGGTTTTCTAACATCAAATCAGTGAACAGATGTATAACAGGTAGAGCTAAAAGACAGAGGTGTACTAATAGTTTTGTACTGTGAAGTAAACACACAGTGTGAGTGAGTGGTCAGACTCAATCAAATATTCTGATCCATTTGACTATCAACACTCAACCCATTTTCTTATTGTGACAGAAAATCATTTAATGAGTCATATTTCTATGTTAATTGATTTAATTTAGTGCTTGTGTGTCTTTGGCTCACAAAATTTAACTGCTTGCTGATGGACTACCAAATCAAGGACTGTCCCTGTGTCAACTGTGTTTTCCAGAGTCCAAATGGCAGGTGAAGTGTTTGCTGTCTGGCGATGGTGGCGCAGGTGGTAGAGGTGCCATTTGGCAACTGGTGGGTTGCAGGTTCAAGTCCCACTCCATCTGATCACATCCAATTATCCTTGAGCAAGTAACTGAACCCCAATTGCTCCCGGTGGCAGGATGGTACCTTACATGGCAGCCATCGCCACTGGAGTGTGAATGAGAGGCATATGTTGTAAGGTGCTCGTAGGAGTGCAAAACGCTATGTATATGCAGTCCATATAACAAATACCAACCTGTCACTAATTAGATGGTCTAAGGATAATCTGTCTAGCCTGATGGAACAGTCACATCGTTCTTGCTGTTAGCCTAATGTACCCATGTGACAACCTTAGGCCACTGCCCGTCTGCCATATCATTGTACTGTCAGCCTCGGGTTCTGTTGCAGTCACATTGGATCATCCTACCTGCAGGCCAACTTCCCCAACGCTCACTGTAGCTTTGTTGGCCCGCAACTACCTTGCCTCCACCTTTGCTATGGTTGGAATCTCTTCATTTGTGTGTGTGTGTGTGTGTAAATGAGTTATTTCTCCTATTGAACCTGCCACAAAAGGTTGATGCTACCATGACATCTAAAGTGAGAATGTGCTTGATAAATGCTTGCCCTGTGCCAAGACAACTCACCTACTAAATGATTTGTTTACAAGGGGAAATGTTAGCTCTCTGGCCGTTGACTGAAACTTGGCAATGGTAAACGGAAAGTATCAATTTTAATGAACTGTGCCCTGTGGATCGTCCGTCTATTGAGATTCAGAATGTGTCAAGCAATGGAGAAGACTGTGGGCCGGATGAAGCTATTTCCTTGCCAGTCGGTCTTACACTAACCAATCCATGAGTTACAGCTGGCAGCAGATAGTCAATTATAGATGTATCATGATGACTGTGTTTTATTATCATTATTACATTTACCCCCCTAGTTTAGGTTAATGGAATTTTGTTGTTTGTGGACTATTTATTTTAAGTTTGGCTGTGTAATTATATTTGTGTTATAATATTACATATATTTTTGTATTCACTTTGATTGTTTGTGCCCTCACACTTAGAACAAGACTGTGCAAAGGAGAATCCTGAATGATGACACAGGTCTTCTATTTCAGCAAGCACTCTCACAGACTTTGCAGATGACTTACTGACCAATTTCATTTCTAAAGTGACTCAACTCAGCAAATACAATTCAATTTGTAAAAGAAGACAGTCTTTTTTTTCCAATGTTATGGATGGAAACATGAACAATGCCTGTGTACTATTTTCCATAACAAATCACAATTAGCACTTAAGCATATCTTAGTTTTACATTTACATTTATGCATTTAGCAGACGGTTTTATCCAAAGTTAATATATTTGTTAATACATTTAATTATTTTGCATCTTTAAGCATATTCAGTTGATCAAGTAAGACTGAATATAACTTCACAGTTAGTAAATAAATACATAGTAACAGTGCAGTGGGTGGCGACATATAAGAATAGTATCAGACTTTGAGTTATAAATGAGATAATACATCTCTCACTCTCTGTAAACACAACACGTTGTGTCTTAAAAACATTTGCTATCATTAGTAAGTAGTAGAGCTGTTCACAACAGTGTGCTGATAGCCAACCCAGAGTGAGTTGCTGGGATACCATGTGCCACGTAATGTGATGAGATAATGTGAAGACCAACAGCTGATGTCTGACCGACACCTTATACTCACTCAGCACCACTGTGTTCATGTTTCAACACCACCATCACTATTCCAGGTAATGACAAATCCACAGTGACCTGTCTCAGAGACTATTGCCAAGCACTTATATCCACCATCATTAAGTGCTTCGAGAAGCTAAAAACACATCAAGTCCTATACCTTCCCCACTGTATACAGATGGCGTACTGTCCTAACCGGAGACCTAGGGAGAATGCCATAAGCACTTATGTCACCAGGCCCTCAGACCTCATACATGAAACACCTGTGTCAGAAAACTTTTCATCAACTTTGGCTCAACATCATATCGCAGCAGGTAAATAAACTGGTCCAGCTGGGTCTGAACACCACCCTCTGGACTTGCTTCTGGACTGACCACAGTCAGGTTAAGAGACAGGACCTCCAGTTTAAGACAGTGTGCAATAAATGTTGGCTGTCTGTTATATTATTTTAAATGACACACCAACAAATGTAGCAAAACTATCTCACTATATAAAGCGTGCAGTGCTGAAAAGACAATAAAATCCACTTGACTTGCAGCTTTACAGACTCCATATAAATCGTCATGCTCTTTAAATGCCAACTTTTGGACAATGCAAGGTCAACACTTGGAACCACTTGCCTCTGAATGTAATGATGTGTGCTGACTATTTTCCCAGATGGAAATACAGATTTGACCATATATTCACAGCTGTGGGACTCAAAGTATTTTGCCTTAGATAGACCACTACATTTTTTTAACAAATTAATAATCGGACTCCACAGGCTTCCACTTCTTTCTTCTGATACACAGTAATTTACTCCTCAACACAGAATCCCAGAATTTTATTCAATGCTTCTTAATACAAGAATTCACCCTCCTCTGTCACCCACTCCTTCCTACATTATTTAGGGGTTACATTTGATGAGTCCTTTCATTTAGCAAAAAGTTATACTGAAATAACCTTATGCAGTTAGCCAGATCTTTTTTCAGTACACCTACACACAGCAAAGGACTATCTTTATAATGTCTTGGCTGTTTTGGCCTTGTTCAAGTCTGGCCTTGATTCTCTACTGACACTCTGAAGGCTGCTGCACGACAAATTGCTGTGTTTCGCAGTATGCCTTTATTGATATCTCTCCGCCAGTTCTGTTTTCCACTTTTCCACTTAAATTGCTCCCTCTCGTAGAAAGTGTAAGGCACATTTTATTATCTAGTGTTTGTCAAGACTCTTTTTCTTTCCTATTCTGAAAGTTCTCCTCTTCCCGAAAAGGCCATTTTGCTCCATGGCCCCTTCTCTCTCTCTGTCTCGTTTTTATATTAAGTTAAAGTCCTTCAAGGTGTCTCAGTATGGGGTAATGATGGGCCAGGCCGGGGTGAAGAAAACCAAGTGTTCCCACGCCAAAGCCATAATTCAACTATTTCAGGCCAGGGTACCTTGACTTTACCCAGCTAACACCTTTAGTTTTATGTTAATTTAATTATTTTCTATGAGTAATCCCCCCAAAATTGGTGGTTTGTAGATTTGCTGTAGTTAAGCGCTTCATGGGAAAGTAGGCTGCTAGCTGTTGTAATAAGAGACTACTTTAACAAGCATTGACATGGAATGGTGAATAAACATTTCTTTTTTTTTTACCAAACCTATGTCACAGATGCCCCATTTTTAGGCAATAATCGACACCCTGTCAGCCAATCAGAAAGCAATATTTCTTTTGTCCGGGAGATAATTTGTGATTTTTAATACATTCATCATTATTCTTGAATTCTTAGTTTATACCACTCGTGTGCTCTTGCCAGGAAACTAATCAAGGTAAATCTTATTTGAGTACATCAGGTTACCCAGCAAGACCTATATGTATTTAAACATATATGTTTAAACATAACACAAAAAGCTTTTGTGGCTTTTGGTTATAATAGTAACAAACTTTCACAAAACACATCCGACTGACACATGCTACCAAAACATCTGAACTCCCTATTATCTGAAAACAGCTCTAGGCAGTTAAAGTTTAAGTTTAACTTATGTTTAAGTTGAGGCGACTAGCTAATGTACTTTAAAGTGGCTAATGTTGTCAGAGCGTTTAAAGGGTGTGTTGAAAGGTTCAATGAGTAGTGAGTTTGCGCTACCTTCTTGTTGGTAATAAACATTTAAACAGTTCTCCTTCATTCGTCCCTTCCGACACACAATTGAGATATCGCAACCCCAGTTGCACGCGAGCTGAGCATAACTAAAACCAACCCTTTTGAAAAAAAGGAGCAAGCAACTTTGCAGCTGCCTGCAGCTCGCAAGCTCTGATAAAGGCAGCTCATATAAAAGTTGCAAGCACACTAGAACACCCCGTCTTTCGCCCTCAGCGGAATCTGGCGAGGCTTAATGCCAGTATTTCGCTGTGCGCTCTAGCTAACTTATTCCAACCCTTGGCTAACAACTAGACTTAGCCAACCAAACAGCCTTTTAAGGCTACTACTTTGAGATAAAATATTTAGGATTCGCTTCACTTACCGCGAGGCTTACGCCAGTAAGTCCACGGCAAACCGTCTTCGGTGCCCCAGGATTACGCGATGACGTTGGTGAAGCGGTGTGCGAGTTTCCTCAGGGCCATGCCGCACGAAGATTCTCACAGGAAAGACTCTGCAGAAACGCCGTTGGTTCGGCAATGGAGGATTCTTCCACTGAGCTAGCTCCCTAAGCTAGCTCCTCACTTTTTTCGTTGCACAATCGTTACTCCGATTGAGCCACTCAAATGAGAGCTGGTGTGATACCTGTAGGTATCCGTATGCAGTGGTTGAGCGGATCAGTTATCGCCTATCACTCAAGAGGCCGGGAGCTCAGCAGGGTGACAGCGTTGTGCTGCGGATTGCTACCTTACCTCTCCCACAGAGCAGTCCTGATTGTCAGGCTTGGACTGTTGCTCCAGCTCACGGCGACCTGCGGCCTGTGAGTAGAGCCGACGTCAGAGCGTCATAGGCATCATGAGTGGGCGCAATGCTTCTCCGCTTTGCCTTTGAAGGCGGAGCGTACGAATGCGCAGCCCTCCCATTCGACCTCTCTCTGTCTCCCCGTTGCCTCATGAAGTGCGTCGATACAACCTTCACTCTCTCCCCTAAGAGACTGATAGGCGTAGGGGGGCGTCTGTGACACTTCAGACTTGGAGCAGAGGTCACGACAGGTCTGTGCCCCAGGCTTGTGGTCGGCTGTGCGCTGCCAGCTGCACCACACCACTGAGTCTCCTACACCTCCGCCTGCTACAGTAGCGCCCGGTGTGGAGGGACATGTCCTCATGCTTGCGTCGGACTTGCCCTGTTAGAGTGTCCAGTGAAATGTGGGAATTGTTTAACCACTGGAGGCGCCCGTCTTCCTTGTGCGCAGCAGCGCTTAGGTGTGGTCCCGCCAGGGAGTGGTTACCACGGTCGTGTCTAACAAGGCTGGACCATGGGCTCAGGCCGCTCAGCCAGATGGCTTCTGGCCCTCCCAGGGCTGGTCCGCGGGCCTGGCCTCACTGCTGGATGGTCAACCGTTGTCGCTACCGCAGAGACGAGACCTGCTCTCCCAGGCGTTCGGGTTGATATAGCATCCCCGCCCCAAAGCCTGTCAGCTAGCTCCTGAACAGGACAAACTGCTGGGACAGGGTCGTTTCCTCTGTGATTGGCTCAGTCCAGAGTGCTATGGCCCAGAAGAGCTATGCACTCTGTAATGGCATGCTTCAGGCGTCTGAACCACCGGCGGTTAGGTCGGCTTGTCCCTGGGACCTCTCAGTAGTGGTCTGGGTTCTGGCAGGCTCCCCCCTTGAGCCGTTAGACTCGATCACTCTACAGTTCCTCTCTCTGCAGACTGCGTTCTTACTTGCCTTAACCTCAGTTAAGCGTATGGGCGTTGTTGGAGTTTGCTGTGGCTGACTCAAGGGTCACCCTCTGCCCGAACCCGTTCTGTCTTCCTGTAGTCTTCTCCTGAAGCGTTCGCTCCAGGGTCATCTGCCTGAGTGCCCTTGCCCAGGATGGGTCAAACGAGTCTACACAGCTCTTGCTCTGCCTGAGGAGACCGCACGTTGGCAGATACCTGTCAGGATGCCTCTGGGGCCTCTGATAACACTTTTGTCAGGTTTACGTGCTAGACGTGACTGGCACGGGTGTCGCTGGAGTGTGATAGCCGGTAGCTGCCTGTTACTTGACTCTACGACTCCCTCATGTGAGTGGAAGCTCCTTGAGGTTGGTTGTATGCTCTCAATTGTGTGTCGGAAGGGACGAATGAAGGAGAACGTCTCGCTACTTTCGTAGCTTCGGTTCTCCGAAGAGTCCCGACGACACACAAT